>CM053033.1:132046616-132399116 GCA_028564925.1 Lithobates sylvaticus | reverse complement strand
ATTTTATGTGATACAGGGCAAAAGGGGCAGCTGCCCCGGGCCCAGTCATTGTTGTGGGGCCCAAAGCAGCTGCCCCTTGAGTCTGCGCTGCCTACAAATATTTGATGAGTGTATTAGGGGGGGGGGGGGTCCCAAGAAAATGTATTACATATATTAAAGACAGCCCTGGATCTGGGTGTAGGAGATACATCCCAGAAAATGTGTTGCCGTTATTTACAGAGAAAGTCCTCAATTGGTAAAACCAACTTTGTCATTTTACATAAACAAATGACATTATGTTTCACTCACTCAGTGTCTCTGCTTGCTTTTATTAGCGGAACTAGAGAAGCAAAAGGGGGTAATGCGCCCCAATACGTCTCCTGGGCCAGGGATGAAGGAGGCTGTGAATGGCACTTTGGGACGGCCAAGTCTGGATGACACATATGCACTAGGTGAAGGACTGAAGAGAAGCGCACTGAGCAGCTCATTAAGAGATCTCTCTGATGCTGGTAAGTATTGTTCCAGTTCCACCAATCACATTTCATGTATTCACACATGAACATATGCATTCCATGTTTAGATATGTCTTCATAGACTGATGTAAGTGTCCATGAGTATGTCATCCTCCCGGGAAAAACAGAGACTATAACCAAAAGAAAATGGTACTTGTAGACCAACTTATATTTTTTCTTTAAAGAATTAAAATGCTTGAGGCTATGTACATCATCACCTTACAAAATGTTCAGTGTACCTGTAATCTGTACACTGGAGATGACAATTTGTGGGCTGGAGCCATGTTTTGGATTGCAGCCAGTTTATCTGATACTTCTCGGTCCAACGGGACACAATCCATTGGACTTGGTTCTGCCGCCACTGTTAACTTGTAACATTTGCTCAGTATTCCAACATGCCTAATGGGACAGGTCTGGCTTACCAGGTACAAGTCTTGCAAGACTCCAAGACAACCATGGTCACTTTTTTGAATGGAATTGTGTCTTTTAACGGGTAAGCTAGCTTTTTTTTTTTTTTTTTTTTTACAGCTAGGAGATCTGCTGTTAGTAAAGCGGTGCAAAGAGCAGTAAAGAGGTTTGTAGTGGAAGTAGAATCCCTTTATCAGGATTTGCCGGTATAGGGACAGCTGTCATTGGTGGCTTATTGCAGAGTACAAGCGCTAAACTGTCACCCTTATATTAGCTGAAGTACAGAGTCACTGACCCTTTACTGGCTGTGTGTTTTTGACTTGTCAAGTAGAGTAGCCTCAAAACATGCATTAGCAACACAATACAGCAAAAGCTGAATCGGAAATTCCTACCTCGTCAGGTTCTCTTATTAGTCTCTCTCTTACTATGTTGGACTACTATAAAGTAGCATAGGTTATTAAAGAGCTAATAGTGATATTGGTGATTAAAGTAAACACTCACCTTGTAAAACAGCCTATTCAGTTTAAAATATGAATGAAAAGCAAAACATTTGTGTATAGATATGTTTTCCCCTCTTTTTTGTGAGTGATAAATTCCCTTTGTTCCAAGCTGCTTAAGAGGTGGGGAGAAGAAGCAGGACACTGATCTTCCCAGTAAATGGCTGCGCAGGAAAGGGGGGGGGGGGGGTCAGGACAAGTCTGATCATTGGAGGAGAGTACACGTGGGTTCTTAGGATCGTTGGAGAGCTTGGTGTGCTCTTCTGCTTAGTGTGGTCAGTTTTTAATAGGAAAGCAGAGGGACCGGCAGGAACACCAGGGGTTCCACACAAAGGAAACAATACAAAGAGAACAGGAGATTTTCTCATACAAGTACATGGCATAGCAGGCACATATCAGGAATATGAAATGTTGGGTTTACATATTCATTAATGACTAGTGTAGTAGTGTAGGCCCTAAATAGAAAATCTGTACTAAGAGTAATACATAGCCAACCAGCCATTGCTGAAAATGTCCCACCCTTCCGGTGTAAGGAGTGAGAGTGAAGCTCTGCTCTCTTCTCCTGACAGCATGGCAGCATACATTATTGGCAGATAGTGGTGGCCCTTCATTTTCCAGGATTGAATACTTACACTGACATCATCATCAGCATTACTAGAACCAAGTGCAGCATTAAACCTCCCCCTGTTCTACAGTATTATACTTGTGCTCTTTAATAACTGAGGCTTAAGGAGCTAGTTTACGGATAACCTGGCACTAGACAAAGAAGAAATCATTGAAGTGGTGTCTGTATTTCTGCTTCTAACCTGTGTTTGTATGACAAATCTTTATTCTATAAAGCTGGTCTTTGCAGTGCTTTACTAGACATGTGGAAGGAGTTAATGTATCTCAGGAATTAATGTATCGCAGGAATTAATGTATCGCAGGCAGTGGGGAGTAAATTCCGATGTGAATGAATTGCTATTGCCAGTCCAGAGAACAAGGGGACAGAGCCACACTGCAAACTAAGCAGAATTGAAGCTCATGTTTTTCTTTTTTTTTTTTCAGCTGTGAGCTACATTCTTTTTTTTTTTTCTTTTCCCCTGAGCTTAATAATGGATTGGTTGAACATGCTTGACAGTGCTGATACTGTGATTTTTATATTTGATAAATCATCTATGCTGAACGGAATGTGCTCATTGGTGGGGGTAACCTGTGTAATACTTTATATAGGGGTTTTCTGCCACCTAGTGGGAATGCTGCAGCACAGTAGGCCATTAACAGATCATGGCTTGATGGCAGGAGTTGCGTGGGCAGGCATGTATGTAGATTGTCGCTAGAGAACTTGCAGTACAGCAGGCAATTTCTCAACAGCTTGCAGTCCCTTGGGGTGTAAAAGATGTGCTTTGTATCCAGGCAGCATGCCTTGTATTCTGAGTTTTAGATTTCTCACTGTTTTCTACATTTGTCTACCTTCTACCTGGTGTGTTTTCATTCCCATGCGCATGCATCTGTCCTCGCTTATCTGAATCTATCAGTTAGCCCTACCTTGTTTATCCTATGGCATCTCCTTCTTTTCCCACCTTGCTACCCATCATGTCTACCTTGTTCTTCTTCCTTCTGTCCCTTAATGCTTGCTTCTTACTAACTTGGTGCTTAGGTAAGAGAGGGAGGCGTAACAGCGCTGGATCTCTGGACAGCACCATTGAAGTAAGTGATGGGATCAAGCTGCATGTTGTGTGCTGTAATGTGTGTACAGGAGGTCTGCCTCCTAACTAGATGCTCTGCAGTGTTGTGGGGGGAGTAGTTGCTACATTCATTATGTTGTTGTTTTCCAGGTTGAAGGTTTAGACCACAAATAACTGATATTTCAGGTATGGGCCAGGCAGCTGAACTGAATTCCCCATTTTATTTTTTAGAACACACTGTATATCTCTCAGCTCCATCCACCTGCCACTCTGCATGCTGATTTGTTTTGTTGCATTACAGTGATGACCACAAAACAGCGACTTCCCGCACTGGGACCATGCCAAATTTATGATCCTGTCATTGGCAGGTACTTGCCAGCAATAGGATCGCTAAAGAGACCTCTTATGCTGGCCAAAAAGCTTTTACTCACCTGAAAGGTAACAGCGAAAAGGTAGCATATTGACCCCATAGAAGCAGGTGAATGCTCTCCTAGCTTCGCTTAGGCAACATTCACACAGGTGATTTGGCCTGGTGAAAATAAAAGCATCAGGAATCTGTTTTTGCCACCTGTGGGCGGCTAGCCCATGTGTATGTAGCCTTAGCCCTGTGGGTCAGGCTGACTTAAAAATACTTTCCTGGAGGAAGATCTTGCTGAGATCCAATGGCTCCATAACCAAAATATCAGTTTGGGTGGACTGACGCCTTTAATCTTGGTAGGGTAGGTATAGCTGTGCATGTATTTGCAATGCTACCCATATAGTTGGCACTAACTTGCATTGTTTTTTTTTTCACCTTCCAGGGGTCTATCATTAGCAGCCCTCGTCCTCATCAGCGACTTCCTGCTCCACCACCTCCTCCTCCTGAGGAGTACAAGTCTCCAAGACCCGTCTCCAACTCTTCCTCTTTCCTAGGCTCTCTGTTTGGAAGTAAAAGAGGAAAAGGACCCTTCCAAAATTTGCCACCAGCTTCACTGCCACCTCACCCCCACACTCCTCCAGGAGTTGATGGACCATCCAAGATCCAGGCTCTTCATGCTCAGTACTGCCACAGCCAGGGGCCACTAGCTCAGCCCCCACCACCCTATCACTCTCAGCCACCATCCTCTGCACCACCTCAGCAGCCCCCTCAGCCACCTTCTCATCGTTACCATGTGCCACCATCCTCAGCTCAGTTCACGTTGCAGCGGCCAAACCAGCAAAAAAGACCGGCTGTGGGAGGGCCACCCTTGACCCCCAGCTCCCCCCACCCACAATACACCCTACATGGCAGACACCCATCAAACCAGCCTCAGTCACCCTTACCCATGTATGGAGCTGCACCTCAGCATGCTATGACACACACTTACCCCCAGCATATGCACCAATCCATGCAGAAACAGCCCCCCAAGCACTTTGTTTTTAGTCATCACCCTTCTCAATTGCCCCCTCAACAGCAGCGCCCCCCACAGTCCCAGTATAATCCGCAGCATCCACATGGCCAGCATAACCAATCCCCTTGCTCACCATTGTCACCTATCCCGCCACATCCTTCTTACCCTCCTCTTCCTCCGCCATCTCCACACACACCTCACACTCCATTGACTCCTCACTCCCCTTTGCCTCCAACTTCCCCTCTACCCCAGCATGGTTCCCACCATCCTATGGGGACAAACACATCCCAAGGCAATCCAAAACAAAAACCAGTCAACAGAATCAGTACGGTGGTGTGAGAGCCTGGCCAACCCCTTGTTTACAGTGAGGGACAACCACACATACGGAATGTGCAGGAACTGAAATGGGGGAACAGCATGCACACGGGGGACTGCATCTGAGGTCCCGTTGTTCCTTCTTCAGCTAAATCGACACTCTTCGGCACTTACCAGGACAGAGCAGTATCTAGTGAGACCTTCACTGGAACTCTTTCTGGCATGTAAAGAAAGATGGACAGCGTTCTGAGCCCTGATGTAATCGCCACCCTTCCATTTCCTTCTCTGCACAGGAATCCTTTTTTTTTTCTTTTTATTGGGTAATGTCTCTGTTACAAGGCCCCAAGCTAATCCAGCTCAAAAGAGCTTAGGAGGACTGTGATTGCTTAGTGAAAGGTGACACCCCAGAGTGATTTGTGTAGTTTTAGTGGAGACTGCTGTGCCGGTGATTGTTTTGATATCTTCTGAGTAGGTAAATGCACCTGCAAGGTGCTGGCATGTGTGGTGAGAGTATGCTTGTGTACGTGAAAAGAAAATGGGATTGCTGGGTCAAGCCCGACTCTGCTGCTACTGCTAAAGGGGTCTGTGAATGTAAGGGTGACTAGCCATGTGGTTACGAGTGCAGGATGAACCTCTGTGGGCTCTGGAGCTTCAGAACAAAGCTGTTGCTTCACTCCCCATGATTGCAATATGAAGGTTTGCCACATCTTCCCAATGCCATCTGTTTGTTGTGTCAAAGGAGGCTCTGCATTGTATCTCATAGACTATTATATTATACACTCTTCCTGGTGTATGTGCAGTCCAGGGTATAAACCACTAAATGATGCAGGGAATGGACCCCTTTAACAGTGTACATGGACAACACAAAAAAAAAAAGTCACTTGTGCCCTCCCTTTACTGCTGAATCATTGATCAGTCGCCACTTTCTAAACAGAACTGTACAAAGAGATCTATATATGGAGAAGAAGAGATGTCTATATTAATATATAAATATATAAAGAAAATATATATAAAGTGTAAAATCCTTTGTACGAGGTAGAATGTCTGCTTCAATTTTAATACTTCTGAGATCTTCAGAAAGATGCAACACAAACCACAAAATTTCAGCTAAAACAGCCTCACGGAGTGGACCCCATTGCCGTTGCACATTGAAAGCAGCCAAATTGCGACTCTGGTCTCAGTGATTATCGTTAAGTGATGTCATCGCTGAGTATCACAGCTCACAGAATGGCTGCCACCAATGAGTGTAGGTAACAGATCCACTTTAAATCTTCTATACATAAACAGGGTATGTGTGTCTCTTCATAAAGCCAAAACGCATGGTAGGTATAGCTTTGCACTGGACCTCTATAACTGAATGCAAAATGGGTGCCTGCACATTGCTTTGTGATCTTTGTATTAGATCACTGAAAATATTGGACCTCTTAAAGGGATCGTTAGCTCTTTTTGCCAAAAGCTGTAAAAAAAAAAAAAAAAAATCACACTTTGTACTATGTTTTTTTTTTTTTTAATGTCCATTAGACACCCTCCATTTGACACTCCTACTTTTATTCTTGTCGGTCACCTTGATTGACTTTTGTTTGATAGTTTTTGCTATAATATTTCATCAACCGCAAGACTAAAATGCAGAATTGCCTCCAGATTGCTCCAGGAGCTGTGCCTAGAGCCAACCTCATTGCCAAGTTTCGTAATGAACCATTTGTTGGGAACCAGATAACTGCTTCAGTTTGATCCCAGTATGATAGTACCATGAGGATCGTTTCTCAGGATCTCCCCTCACAATGTGACGGTGTCCTATACCGTTTGATGCTGTACAGTTCCCTTGTTGGTGAACTGATGCATTTGTTGAAATAGAAAGGCACCTTTCTATGACAACTTCTCACTGGCTCTCTACTTCTCTTTTATAAGGTAATGAAGGCAGACATTTTTAAATTGGAGAAATGAAGAGGTTACCTGTTAGCAGTATCACCTTCTTTGTGTTGCAAAAGACTAGCAGTCACTTATACCTTGCTGGTAGATTAAACAAAAAAAAAAAGCAAAGGAGTTGTTTTTTTTTTTTGTATTGTTCACTACTAACATAGATATTATTTCATGTATGCAAGGGAAACATTTTAACAAGGCACAGCTGCAGTTTGGCAACTCATTGTATAAGATGTAATATAAAATATAATCTCTCCATATGAATTAGCGTTTGCAGCATTTTCAGTTCTGTGTGAACACTCCTCAGTGTTTATTAGAGTGAAATAACTTCAACATTTGTGTTAGATTTCTGATAACTTATATGTTGCAAACCGTGTTGCTTATTGAAGTGTTATACCCACTCACCCTCCAAAAAATATTTTTAAAAAAGTATATATAAGAGAGTATGTATACAATTATGCTGACATTGTAACAGATCCCTTGTGGGACTTTTAGTTTTTAAGGTTGAATCCCCTGCTGATTCTTTGTATATTCTTTGAGACTCCAGTGTTGAGGTTTTTCTGATGTAATATACATAATATGGCCAAACCTTTGTGGACACCTGACCATCACACCTACATGAGTTTATTGGACAGCCTATTCCAAAACCATGGGAGATGTGGACCCTTTGCCCTCTTTTTTAAATGCTCTACATGAGATTTTGGGAGTGCGTCTGTGGGAATGTGTGCCCAGAATGCCTAAAGTGCATTTTGGGTGGTTACCTGCTGATGTTGGTTGAGAAGACCAGACATGCAATTGCCATTCAGATTCATCCCTGGGATGTTCAATGGGGTAGAGGTCAGGACTCTGTGTAGGTAACTTGAATTCATCCACCCAAAACTCCTCAAAACCATGTTGTTATGAAGCTGGTACAACTGAGTCATGTGAAGAAAGCCAGCTCCATAAAGGCATGGCTTGATGAGTTTGGAACTAGAACAGGAAAGGACCTTCCCAAAAATGTTGCCACATGATGGGGAAGTAATGGTCTAAAATCTCATACTATATGCTGTAGCGTTAACAGTACTTTTTACTAGAATCCACTAAACTCAATAATTTGGAGTGGTATCCACTTACTTTTTGCTACAAGGTCATATGGAAAGTGTTCTTCCACATAACCAGTAATGAGATGATCGTTCATTTAGCACTTGGACACCAATAAATGTTGGGGATAATTCAACACTGGAGTATCGAGAAATTCAGGAGGCAAGCATGTGATTCAAGCGCCCAGCATACTATAGTCAAGTTGGCCTTTAAATATAGATTTGTGCTTTGCAGTTTTGGCTGTGGTACGTTTACTGTATGAAGTACTCCTCATTCCAGAAATGTACCATACCATGAATGTTTATATACCCCTAGGTCCTTGGGTAGGTCCCTACAAATGTGATAATTCTGTGTTAGGTGGGCAGATGCTTTCATCTTTGACTAGTCACAGTTAAGAGACTGTTCCAAAATGTTAATTTGTCTAGATTGCAGTTTACAATTATCAGTATTCAATAACGTTTTAAAAAACACTCCATTATGAAATATTAATTTTGTTATGCTTTTTTTAAAGCCATAGAATAGATTTGTGACATGGGGGGATGCACTTTAAATGTGACGACAATGTAGTCATTGGTGGTTTTCCAGAACAACTAGCTACAAGGGAATGCCAATGTATTGTGATTTGCTGGAAATTTTATTGATCACATTTTAGCAAAATTTAAAAGGTTGGAGTTCTGCTTATGTTTTTAGTAAGAAGACAAAGATAAAGGGAAGACTTAAGAAAAAGACAGTTTGCAAATATTGTGCTGTCACTTTTAAAATCTTTATAGGCAGTGGATGTTCATACCGCAGTCTATATAATATGGCAGCTCAGGTAAATAACACATTTCTCAGAATATTTAAAAAATGTAATATTAAAACTGTTACTAATGTTTTAAGCTTGGCCAAATATGACATTTTTTGTCTGAACTCCCCATTCCAAGAGGATCTGGATGATCAAGAGATCTCTGGGGAAATAGCAATTGGAGAAGTCAGGATGTCTAGTCTGAATAGCTCTGTACTCTCTTTCTCCCAGATAAATGATTGGGCAGCCTGAAATTTTGTTTAGGTTTGAAGCCTGATCTGATGATTTTGTTGATCTACCTGTTAGAAATGTAAGTGTATAAAGTCAAAACTATTTCCAGAGATTAACAACTTCCCCAAAAAAAGTCTTGAGTCTTTGTATTTTGAATTGTTCTTGTTCAATATTTTTTATAGAATTTTAAAGTCATTGTAATATTTGTCATTATTATATTAAATTAAAAACAATTGTAAAGATACCAATGGCAAGAGTGCCATACTCCTCCAAGGCAGTATCATCAATGGCATAAATATACCACTTCAGAAGAAAGTTGTCCCTGGACATAATTCTACAATATCAAGTATGTGAAACCGTCAGACATGAATGAAGGTCAGATGTCCTTCCTAATGTACATTCAACAAAGCATCATGCATGTCTGCATAAGTCAGAAAGGTTGGGGTGAGGAGCTCTGATCTCTTAATACAAGTGGAAGTCCTTGATGGTTGTTTTGTCTGGTGTGTAAGCTTCCTTTGACAGCTCTCCCAGAAAACAAGAGCAATGGCTTGTCCCTTGTCTGAATGTTGCTAGAACTATAAAGGAGAATGCCAGGCTGTGCCCAAAAGCAGAGTACCAGGATATTCTGTGCCCAGAATATATTTTTGTATTTTTTCACAAAAAAAATAAAAAATACAGGGTGAGAATACATACTTTTTGTAGCCCTCATGATTGGAGCCTTTAGCCCCTCAAATGTGGTGTTTTTTTATTGAATGCAGCAAAAAACACACTCGGTCTGACCATCTGCTTCTTATACCTTAAAGCTCCTTTCACACTCGTGTGACTTGTCATGCAAGTTTTGACATCAAAATTGCATGACAAGTCATTCCCCATGCTTTCCAATTATAACCATTCATATATGCGTGACTTAAAGTTGCAGCAACTTCAAAGTAGTTCATGCACTACTTTGGTCTGACTTGCATGCAACTTGAGGGCCATAGACTTCAATGTTAATCCTCAGAAGTTGCATGAAAGTCATATCTGAATGTTATAAAATTCAACTTGTGTGTAACAAGTTGTCCATTATCACTGGCCAAAGTCGTATCCAAGCTGCACCCATCCAAAGTTGCACTCCGAAGTCAGCGCAACTTTGGAGTTGTTCAAGTGTGAATGGAGCTTTAGTCATGTATAAATGTTAGTCTTCCTTTACTCTAGCACTATGACAACTCTTGGCTTTCAAGAATGCAAAGCTCCCCATTTTACCTCAGTGTCATGGCTGGTGAAAACCTCTGCCACCATGAGACACACAGGGGGTGAGAGTAAAAAACGCTTGTTGTACTGTGACTGTTCATATGTCTGCCCTTAAAATGCAAACGCACTTGGCTGGCCTAAATATCTGAGTAGCGTATCCGTCATGTGACTGTAGTTCAGATTACAGAAATGTCCTTAACCAGTGCAATGTTAGAATGAACGTTGACAGCTTAACAGCCTGCGATCCCTACCATTTTTTTCACTGTTCCTTGTGAAGTATCAAGGTAAAAGGCCAATGCCATCCAAGAATTTTTTGTTTTAGTTGTGTTAATGGCAAGGGCCCTGATTAGGGGGATGCTTTGGGTATTTTAGGTGTTTTTAATGTAAATGGCATCTCCATTTCACCACAGATTGGCAAACTGGGCATTGGCATACATGCAAAAAGGCCTTTTTGAGTTTGAGAACCAGCCAACCAGAGAGTTGCAACTGCACAGGTAGTTTATGGCCTAAAGGCTGTTTATAAGCAGGTGGCAGATTCATTTTTATTATTTTAAAGAGATCTCACTTAATAAACTTGTTTTGCTCACAGACAGGAACAGTAAACACAATCGGGGTCTATGTGAAAAGACAGGCACATTTGTTACTGTGATTTCCTTAATATGTTTGTTTCCTAGGACTGCCAGCACCACATAGTGGCAATATTGTGGTATTTTACCTGAAATACCTTGATCAGAAAAAAAAACACCACTAGATGGCACTGATGATCCTAGGCCAGGGATATGCAATTAGCGGACCACCAGCTGTTGCAGAACTACAAGTCCCATGAGGCATAGCAAGACTCTGACAGTCACAAGCATGACACCCAGAGGCAGAGGCATGATGGGACTTGTAGTTTTGCAACAGCTGGAGGTTCGCTAATTGCATATCCCTGTCCTAGGCAATCAATGTATAAAGTGAATTACAGTGAAGATTGCACCTGAGTAAATGATTGACACATTCACAAAGTACATTTTTATAGACAGACAGACCCCAATGTGGCAAATCTTGTAAAAGCTTTGTAAGACTCATTGTCCATACAACCAGATGCTCTTTCTCATGTTTCCAATGCAATGAAAAAAAGGAAAGCTGGTTGCTATGATCAGCAAGTACCGAAGATCGGCCCGCTCACTCTTTTTTCAAATACTTTTATACATGAAGTCCATTTTTCTTTTTTTTAAATCTATCAATGGCTTCTGTTCCCTTCTGTATGCTCATAGCATGTTTGTGGCGTGCTGCTTGCAAGCACATCACTGCTGTACAGTTCTGGATGTGTGTATAGATTATATATGATAAATATTTCCTATGGAATGGTTATCCAGCCTGTGCCGCGTGGGGTGGGAATGTTTTTTTTCTTGGGATGGGGATGAGGGTGGGAAGAAATGGGCCAATTCTCTGTTGGACAGGTATCTTGTCCTTATTTTCAATTGGTTATGTTATTTAGGTATTTCTATGCCCATTTTGGGACTGATTTATTTTTGTGTTGGACATGGAGGGAGGGGGTAAAAGAAAACCTATGAAGTATATATGAAACCCAAATGTATATATTGTGTATATTTAATGCTTCAGAAATGGAAAAAAAAGTCTGTTACTGGTGTGTATTCTGCTGTGTTTCATTTCATGTGTGTCCTTTACTGTGTATATCTTTTAAATCATACAGCAATGGCTTGACTAGGCAAAATGGATCTGATGAGGGCCAACACATTAAAATGTCTTTACAGCCAAAAGTTTTCGATACAAACTGAAAACCCTTTTGGGGAGATTTCTATTCACTTCCTATCTCAGAGACATGAGATCAAGTGAAGGGGAAATTTCTTCAGTTATCGCTGGAATAATTTCCCCAATAAAATCTTGAATTTCACCTCACTTTGTCACCGGAACAAATAGAGACCACTGGGGACTTGGTGGACATAAACCCCCCTATCGTGTTCGGCCAAGGAAGTTGCCATCTTGGCCTCGGTTTAATCTGCAACTGCCATGGTGCTGCACATGTGATCGTTATAACACCAACCATTGGATGGTTTGACAGTTTGGTTAAGAGCACAACCAACTGGAGTGTTACATTTTTGGAAATGTAAAGTTTTTTTTAAACTGTTAATGGATGGGTTTACTTCCACTTTAAGATGCACATAAATGGATCGAACATGGGGACGGTTCAACAGGGACTGGCCAAATTGTGATCCATCTATGGCCATTGCTGCCTGAGATTAGTCACTCTAATAACCAGTTTTCTCAGGAATGGGAATGTAGGAACATTATCATTTGATCAGTACATGCAGCCAATCAGCTGCAGTGCTAATCATTGTATTCTGACAGCTGTCAACATACAATAGCTCAGTGGGGAGTATTCCTCTGTTTACCTCAATTGTGTGGATGGGAGAATTATTTTATTTTTTTTGATCGGCCCACAGCCTGATCAAAAAAATAAAAACCTATCGCCAGTCTAGGGCCGGCCATAGAGGTTCGCATCTTGGCCGGTTCAGGTGGGCAGGCTTAATGTACCAAGTTGATTGATCAATTTTGGTACAACCAGCCTGCTGGATTTACTTGCGATTATTGCTAGCAGCTTCTATAGCAATAATTAATGTCTTGGCAGGAGGGATTCCCCTGTCAGCACGGCCTGTGCCGATGGGAGAAAAAATTTGCACTGTCTGCCTAAGAATCTTTGACTTTTACTACTATCTAACCATTCCCTAATCAATCCAAAACTAAAAACACGTTTTGGCTATAGAGTAACAGTAGCCTAAAGTAAACAATTCAAAAGTCTCTTTTGATATCCTCAATGTTTTATATAGTACATCTCCCAGGAGTAAAACAAATTGTTATAAGTTATTGTTGTATGAATACTGTCATTGGTTTATCACTGCCTTCTTAAGACTAATATGGGGGCTTCTATTGTGATTTCTGCTACAGAATTCCAGTTCCCTGGTTGACCCTGAGGGATCAATACACTGCAAGTCACTGGCCTGGAACAAGCGTGCATCTCTGGAAAGTGTTTGAAAATAAGTTTAGCACTGGAACTAAGTATACAGATAAACTGCTGGCAGCCAGGCAACTAGCATTTTACAAAAAGTCTGCAGTGGCAGATTCCATGTTTTTCTGGGCCAGGGTGCCCTGAATTTTTCATTCATTCAACCAAGTACTTCTACAACCAGGTGTTAAAACTGAGGTTTAGTTATGGCAAATTTTACAGTTATCAGTGTAAGCAAAATACAAAGTGTTGCCTGAATAATGCCTGTGCTGAGGGAGGCGTTCTCCTGTGTTCACAATGCAGTAGGGCGGTCGCTCAACGCAGAACATTTGCGCTAGTGCTGTAGGAAATGGTTTCTGTCATTTCTAGTATCTATGGTTATGGTAGATATATAGTTGCATTGTAAAAATTGTCATACATGGTTCGCACATCAAATCCAAAACTGCGAGGCCTAGAAGATTAGTCAAATAGGTCAGTACACAAATTCTTGAGCCCACCTGCTTTCAGCTGTGATTTTCACTGAGAGAGTGAAAAGTGACTTTGTCTTTGAAGCAAAAAAAAAAATACAAAATTGGTATGCCTAAAAATGCGAAGGATACATATTTGGTTCCCCCTGACGGCTTGTTTATGTTTATTCCCAGGATACCCATAACAAAATGTTTTACTTGCCTAATACCCCACTCCTGCAACCTCCCTCCACACTGTAACACTGGGTCCCTGCAGCCTATTCTTTTACATATACAATGGAACCTTGGATTATGAGCATAATCTTTTCCAGGAGAATTCTTGTAATCTAAAGCACTCGCATATCAAAGCGAGTTTCCACCTAGAAGTCAATGGAAACTAACATAATTCGTTTTACATTGACTTCTATTGTATACAATACCGCATGTGGCCAAAGGTGTGGGTGGGGGCACTGGAGAGACTCGTAAATACTCAGAGACCGCACGGATGCACTCGGAAACTGAGTATTTACGAACGGCTCTGAGTCACCAGCGCCCCGCACCTCTGGCCAAATGCGGTACTGCACCTTGCAGAGGCTTCAATCCTGCTTGTTTTGCAAGACAACACTCGCAAACCGAGTCAGAATTTATTTTATTTTTTTTAAATAATAGCTCGTATTGCGAAACGCTCGTTAACCACAATCTGAGGTTCCACTGTATAATCTTTATTTAGTTTTTCAAAAATGAACAATACACTAAGTAATAAAAATAGAAAAACACTCAGAAGAGCAATAGCCCAAAAGTCACAAGCATTCTAGATTAGCATCAGAGAGCTCTTTGGTACCCACAGATGCGAACATCACATGACTCCACCTTTTTATTCCCTAGTAACATTAGGGGTTTTGCTGATAAACTATCATACCAAACCAGGGCAGTACTCCCATAAAGGACGCAGTGAACAGAATGTGTGACATGGAGAGGGAATGAAAAGGGAATCTACACTTCCCTTTAAAAAGTGTAGATCCCCAGTCTTATCACTGTATTTCCCTTTGGTTGTGTTCTCCTTACTCTTAGTATGTCCCTCATTTTTTTTTTTTTTCTTTGCAGACACCAGTCTACTTAACTGGTGTTCAGCGGAGGGAATGACACTACAAGGGGCTGTACCAACTCAATTTACACAGATCACATTTGTCACTATTAAGAAGCTGGTTACGAGTAATGATGTGCAGCCGCTGCTGGAGGAAGTGGCTAAAAACATTTGCAAGCGCTCAGCATCTGAGATGGGTTTAAAAAAAAATAAAAAATATTTTTATAGAGGAAAAGATAATCATTCTAAAAGATATTTCTTTTACACCCTTGTGACCTAAGGTGATGGACCTTCTCCTATACTAAAATCTTAAATCTTTCTTCGCTATACTAGTTTAAAATATTACTGGTCAACATTTCATTTTATTTTGAATTCTTCAATCAACGAGTGAAGCCTGAACCCTATATATATGGAGAGCAGCAACAGCCAGGTAAGACAAGGTGATCCTATTGGACCATTAATGTAGCCCCCACTTACTTGCTCTTTAATCTATTTACATTTAGAGTAACAACACTTCCATTGCACCGCCGTGGGACCCTATTTTAATAAAGCTAGAACTGGATGCAGAGACGTGCTGTCTCAGGCATGCTACCAGCGGCCTACCGGATTAAAGTAGAACCAAAGAACTGTTGTTTTTTTGTTTTTTTTAATTACGGTATTATGGATAGGGTAAAGGAGGGTGATCACCTGCCAGGTTTTCTTTTGCCATCTGTGTCCATTAGGGGAGAGATTTTCCTTCACGTCCTGTCCCATAGCCAAACAGGAAATGAGAGGAAATCTCCCCCAAAGTGTGGGAATCCCTGGTTGTCACCAGAGCTAGTTTCCCCCATTGGAAGATTTCCCCTCTATTACAGTATTAGGGTCAACCCAAAAGTTGGGATTTTCTATCTCTTTCAATGATAATAATAAACAAGACAAATAATGAGGGCAACTCTCACTAACAGGGGCACCGACAGCAATAAAAACCCAACAGGTGTTCTACTCCCTGTCTGCTTTGTCCAAAACAAAAAGTTTTGCATGTGAGCCATTTTCACACAGGCTGTCCGATCAGGTCCGCCTTTCAGTTTTTCAGGCCGACCTGATCAGACCATCCATTCATCCCTATGGAGTGGAGGATGTCAGCCACAACATGTCCGCTGACACCCTCTGCTGTCTGATCCTAGCCTGTCCGCCAAATCCTGATGGATGGTGACCCTATTTTCCATCCCTTTGGCAGACAGGATCAGATGAAAAGGGACAGTGATTTGTTTACATCCAATCGCCCCATAAAAGAGCGTGAGCAGAGACGGACCTGTCATCCACCTGCTCAGAGGGGATCAGCGGAGCAAGCAGAGTCCATCAAATGGATCCGCCCTGTGTGAAAGGGGACTTAGTTTGATTTTAACCTCTTGACATTAGCCACACGTGTATATGTATATATGCGGCTGCTCGGCTGATAGGCCCTTAACACCAAGCGGCTACATATATGCGGCCCTGTTAAAACAGCTTACTGTGCTGAGCACGTGCTCTCTGCACGGTGGCCAGCGGGAATCGGTAAGCTCCCAATGCACACTTGGGATCAGGAGCTTTCCGATCATGTGACCCAAATGCTTGCCTCCACCTTCTGGCTTTTAGAACTCTTAAAGGGCTGGGAGGCAGTCAGCACGAAGGGGAGAAGGCAGACTTTTTTTCTGCAACTATGGCACAATTTCTTGGACAACTAATAGCTTTAAGACAGCCAGAGCGCCTTCTCCACCCTCACTGCCTCTACCAGTGTCTGAAATTGAAATGCCTCCTCTAGCCCCGGACCATTTTGCTGGCCAACGATCAGTGCACTTTTTGCGATTCGGCGCTGCGTCGCTTTAACTGACAATGGCGCGGTCGTGCGACGTGGCTCCCAAACAAAATTGAAGTCTTTTTTTTCACCATAAATAGAGCTTTCTTTTGGTGGTATTTGATCACATCTGCGGTTTTTATTTTGTGTGCTATAAACAAAAAAGTGTGACAATTTTGAAAAAAAAAAACGCATTATTTTTTGCTTTTTGCTATAATAAATATCCCCCAAAAATATATAAAAAAATGTTTTCCTCAATTTAGGCCGATACATATTCTTCTACATATTCTTCTACATATTTTTGGTAAAAGAAAATCGCAATAAGTGTTTGATTGGTTTGCGCAAAAGTTATAGCGTCTACAAAACAAGGGATAGTTTTATGGCATTTTTATTAATATTTTTTTTTTTATTATTAGTAATGGTGGTGATCAGCGATTTTTATCGTGACTGCGACATTATGGCAGACACGTCGGACAATTTTGGTGCGATTTTGGGACTGTTCACATTTATTTGTTTTAAAAAACATTTTTATTAAGAATAAAATAATTACCATACAGATGAGTATATGACATTCATCAATTCAACAGGTATAATAACAAGCCAATGATGAATCGTACATAATTGTGTCAAACATTCAGATCATAACAGGCAGGAATACCATTGAGATCATCAATTCAGAACCTTATGATGATGGAATATAATAATCGTAAAAGGTATTTAATTTAACAAAACCAACAAAAGTAAAAAAAGACAACAAAATTAAATCCGGTCAGTCTTGAAGTCTAAACAAGAACCAAGGGTTCCACTTGGCATCAAACACAGGGATAAAGTCGTGTAAGGTATGAATTTTTTTTTTTCGGCTATCATTATGTGATCTATCCGTGCGATAACTTGAGCGAAAGGAACCAAGGCTGTTTTCCAGAGCTATGCAATGGCCCATTGCATTGCAATACAGACTGAATGTATCAATTTTATAAGGGGTTTGGGAGTATCCGAGAGACTTTGAAATAAAAGACAGTGCTAATAGGACAGGGTCATGGATCCACCCGCCAATTTGTCAATCAATTTCAGGACCTCTTTCTAAGTAGGTTGTAGTTTTTCACAGTCCTAGAATAGGGGCAGAAAGGAGCCCTGGTGGGGCAATAGGGGGAGGTCCGCGGATACATTTTGCTCAGGCGCAGGGGAGTGTAATACCAACGTGTCACCAGTTGTATAGCCGTCTCCCTGACCGTCAATGACTTGGTACATTTGCGCATGTTTAGCCAACCTTTCACCCAGTCCATGTCCCCTTCTTCCAGGTGAAGATCCTGCTCCCACTGGGATCTATATTTCAAAGTGGGCTTCTCGTCCACTGAGTCTAACATTTTACAAACCCCTGAAATTAGGCCTTTTTGACGAGGGGATGTGTGGCATAAATCCTCAAAGAATGTATTCGATTCAGGTGTGGGTTCAGCATAATGCTGTTGAAAAAAAAATGAAGGATGGTAGTATTCCCCCTCTGGCATATGATAACAGGTTTTTAAATATGAAAACATAGCAAATTTCGAGTCCAGCAAAAAGTCATCCAACGTGGTCAAGTCACGTTCAACCCAGGCTCGAAAGGATTGCAGGTGATCATATGCCGGGGGGATTCTGGAGTCTCCAAAGAACGAGGCTCCTAGGGATGTTTGTGATATAAGATTATATTTTCCCTTATATTGATCCCACAGCTTCAGTCCTACTGTGACTATGAGGTTCTTGGAGCCCAAGTCTGGTTTTGAAGGATAAGAGGACCACATCAGTCCAGGGAGATATATGGGTGTGATAGTCATGTTCAAATCTGACCCAGGGGACCTTGGAGTTTTTAATGTTCCATTGGGCCTGTTGTGTATATCTACTTGCTAAATAGTAAAGCCATATCTGAGGAACTCCAAGGCCCCCTCTTATTGAGGAGCGATACAAAACCTCTTTTGCAAATCTCGGGGGTTTATTCTGCCAAATAAAACTATTAAAGTAGGCCTGGATGTTAATAAGATAAACTTTAGAGAGTCTAATTGGAAGGGATAGGAATAGGTAAAGTAACTTGGGGAGAATAGTAATTTTAAGGGCGGTGACCCTACCTAGGAATGAAATTATGGAGAAGGGGACCAGAGTTTAAGGGTACTTTTCAGTTTGGATCTCATCAGGGGATAGTTGGCGTCGAAGAGTTTGAAAAAATCTCTGGTTAAATTAATACCCAAATATTCGAGGTAGGACTCAGTCCACGTGAAAGAATAGGATTGTGTAAGGTGGTGTATTTCCATGGGTGAAAAACTCACTGGAAGGGCTACTGATTTCGAGACATTTACTGAAAGTCCGAGACCTCTGAAAAAATTCAATAGGGTCTGAAGCAAATTCAGCAAAGATATTAAGGGATGAGGAACATAAGTACGCCATCGGCGTACATGCAAAGTTTGTAGGTTGAAGAACCTTTAGAATACCCAGAGATGTCCAGGTTGTTCAGTATTGCAATGGCCAAGGGCTCGAGTGCTAGAGCAAAAATAAGAGGGGAAAGTGGGCACCCTTGTCTGGTCCCCCTGCCCAAGTTGAAAAACTCAGAGCTGCACCCTGGAATCTTAATACGTGTTTTAGGGTTTTGATAATGGGCCTAGAAGACTTGTAGAAATTTGCCCTGAAAGCCCATGCGTTGTAGGAGGGTGGATACATAACCCCAGGACACACTGTTGAATGCCTTTTGTATATGTAGGCTAAGCATTAAGTTTTCGGGAGAATAGATTAGCATCTTGAATTATGCCAGTGGTTACACGTATATTATCTGTTATGAGTCTGTGGGGAATAAAGCCCAAATGGTAAGGGGCTATAAGAAAAGAGATTATTCCTGCCAATCTGTCTGCTAAAATTCTACTGAATATTTTTAAGTCATTGTTTATGACAGATATGGGCATATAATTTTGGGGAAGTGTATGGTTTTTGGTATCAAGGACATGTTAGCCAATAACATCTCTTCTGGGAAGCTAACTCCCTGCAACACCGATTTGAAAAGGTGAACCAGTCTTGCGGATAAGGAAGTGGAAAATTTCTTATAATATATAGATGAGAACCCATCGTGGCCTGGAGCGGAGCCTGTCTTTAGGGCTTTGATCACGTTCAGGACCTCCGATTGTGTGATCGGTGCATTAAGTTTCTCCAGTTGTGCAGGAGAAAGAGTTGGTATGGGGATAGCCTGAAACCAGGCTTCCACGTCCGAAGTGGGTTTTGACTGCAAAGGCGCTAACAAGGTTGAGTAGAATTGCTCAAATAATTTGAGAACCTCCTGTGGGTGAGAGGTAGTCAGACCAGGTCGTGTGGCCAGTTTATAGACATAAGGGGGATGGGTAGACTGATTTAACTTTCTTGAAAATAGGGTTGAAGAGGTGTTACTGTGAAGTAAGAATTTGGCTTTGGACCATCTAAGCGCTTTTTCTACCTTGGCAGATAGGATGGAGTCTAATTCTAGACGTTTCTGGCTAATAGAGAGCCTAGTGGACTCTTCAATGAATTTGTATTTTTATATAGTCGATCTAACTCATTTGTGAGATCTAGTATTTTTGGTTTGTTAAACCTGTTATGGGCTAAAGCTATACCAATTAGCTTGCCTCTCAATACAGCCTTATGGGCTGGCCATACTGTAGAGAGCGGGGTAAATAAGGGCATTAAGGCTAAAGTATTCATCTATGGTTTGTGCCATCTCTGATTCCACCGCTAAATCGAAGAGGAGTGCCTCGTTAAGCCTCCACGTGTAAGGAGTGGGGGCTAATCTGATACATTTCGTGGTAAAGGAAGTTACATGATGGTCGGACCATACACAAGGGTGGATTGCTGCTTTTGTGGAGTTGGCTAGAATAATGGAGGAGGTGTAGATGTAATCCAATCTGGCATAACTATTGTGGGGATGGGAGTAAAAGGTATATTCCCTGGCACCCATGTTATGTGTCCTCCATGTATCCACCAGTTGGTGTTCGCGTAGGCCATAGAAGAGGGATCTAGGAAAGGCCTTAGCTGTAGCTGACATGGTGGATCTGTCAAGTGTGGAGTTAGCCACCATATTAAAATCCCCTCCTACGATCATATCGGATGATTGGTATATAGCCAGGCATTCAAAGAAGGATTTAAAGAAAGATGCAGGGAATCATTAGGGGCGTAAATGCTAGCAATTGTTAGTTCTCTATTGTGTATGATATCCTTAATAATGACATATGTACTTTCTTTGTCTTTATATACCTGTTTAACCTCCATAGGAAAGGAAGTGTGCAGGAGTATGGTGGCGCCCTTGCTCTTTGACGAGTGAAGAGTGTAAAATGATTGGGGGGAGTTTCTGTGGAAACATTTGGGGTGTGAGGCCTGGGCAAAATGCGTCTCCTGAATCAGGAGAGTCTTAGCCCAGAGTTGTGTATAAAAAGCAAAGGCCTTGTGTCTCTTAATATACAAGTAATCACCATGAGGGGTGTTGTATGGTACTATCTGCTGAAGAGTAGACAAATATGGGGTTCAAATGTGGGTGTCAAGGAGGTACAATCCCGCCATTTCCGTCGCAATTAGGGAAGCCGCCACAATCCCGCATTAGATAATTAAAAGGGACAGCATATTCAATCTGCAGACAGTGCTATATAGGCATAAAATACAGTTACTATAAATGAGCCTCTGAAGGAGCTTACCATTCAGACTAAACTAGCTGTCCTAAAAGGAAAAAAAAAAAAAGCAACCAAAAAAAGGAAATAGCAATGAGAAAACCACTCTATAGTAGTGCAAGAAATTACACAAGCAGGGCTTGCACTGAAAAAAAAAAAGAAAATAAAGTTTGTCAAAACTTAAACGAAAAAAGTGGAGTAACGATTCAGCAGGGTGGGGAGAACATGCAGTGGCTCCAAGGGACCAACTTCTGAGCAGGTGGGTGGTGACCTTAAGTATGCACTGCCACAAACCTAGTCATAAGCCGGGAGGCCAAGGCAGTCAGCGAGGATGCGCAACATTTCTGTACCCGATGTCGTAGCGGATCCATCTTCTGTCCCTCATAGGTGGTGGGGTGCGCCAGATTGGCGCTGGTCTCGGTGTAGACAGTGGTCGGCGAATAGCTTCAGCATCCAGGAGGCCCAGCTCCACCAGGATCTCCTGACCTTCATGGAGAGATGTAGCCGAGTATACAGTTCCATAGTGGGGAACAACCAATTTAGGGGAAACAAAGGGGAAACCCCATCTGTAGCGAATATGGGCTGATTGGAGGGCAGTAGTAACCTCTCTCCACAGAAGAGCTCTTCCCCCAGTGACATTTTAGAAGTGGGCTCTGCCATACATCAGTCAGTCAGTGTTGTGCACATAGTTGATTCTGCTATCTCAGTCCTAAACATGTACTGTACCTATTCTGCTGACAGAATATTGCAGTTTCTGTTTGTCAAACTGTAACTAACTGGACTAGTAGGACAATAAACAACCAAAACAACCCTGTATTTCTGGACCATGCTTTGGTGGAACACTTACAGCAATTACCCTCCACTTTGTGTCGATGCTTTAGAACAAATAATGACACATGAGCATGCTCTGTATGTCAGCTCATGTCTGTTAAGCTAGCTATATACATTTTTTTTTTTTGGTTCAGCCAGCTTCCTTCATCTACACAAATGAGGTGGATGGAGTTATCCCCCCCACCAAAACCTTGTGTAGTCTGACACTAATCAGCATCTACAGATAATTGACTGCAGCTGCTAATTGAAACATTTTCATTAAACAATTTTCTGTCTGAGGAGGGTGGCCACACTGAAATTCCGCCAGTCCCTGTTGAACTAAGGTTCCATTCACATCAGCAGCTGCACAAAGTTCTATAAGCTGGCATGCAGTAAGTGTGCTTGTGCTGGAAAATGTAGTGCACACGGCACTTTTATTCGTTGCACACCACACTAGCTGGAGACAATTTTTCCTTGTGAGACTGCACTGGAATAGCCACCCATTGCACCTAGCCTAACGCACAATTCCAGGTCAAGAACATGTAGGATTCCAGGGGTTACAAGAATGTAATGCATGACATTCTTTCCACACCTCTTGAGCACCAATTCCCATGCCCACATAGCACCAGTCTTAAGCTGGGTACACACTAGTTTTATTTTGTGCAACCCAAAAAACAACTGACATCTCCGGTCGGAGACACTGTACTAAGCATGCAAGGTTAATCCAGTGCTCCCCCGCTGAGCTGTTGTGTTCTGACAGGAGGATGCCCCCCCAAAACACTCCGATCAGCGCTCTCCATTGGCTGAGAGCGCTGTTCAGTAGTAGGTGGGCTGCTGGTTTTCCAGCATGCACGTCCGACACACACAGGCAGAAGGTCGGCTGTTTGTTTTTTTAACTAGCAAATGTCTTTTGACATTCTGGGGGCTTTAGTCTTCTGTCCCTCAGTACAATGCCCCCCCCTCCACCATATTTACAGACCTCAGAGCACAGCATGTCCCATCCCCCTCAACACAAATCCTCCCTCCTAGCACTAAACCTCTACCACCTTCCCCAGCTCAGATCGTCTCCTCCTTCAAATACTTCCTCACAGAACAATTCCCCCCCCCCCCCCCAGCATCACGTCTAAGAATCTCCCACTAAATTCCTTCTCCTAGCACAATCCTCACCCCCCTCTTCTAAAAAATACTCTCCTCCCCTAACCCCCTAGTTAGTGATCTAGGCTATCCCATTACAATGCTCTGTCCAAATCCCCCAGCCCAAATCTCACCTTCCATCACAAATAACATTTCCCCCAAATTCCCTCTCCTAGAACAAATACTCCCCCAAACAACCTCCCAGTAAAGAAAAATCAGCATTGGGAGCCTAGGGTACCCCATAACCATGCCCTGTGTTTCCATCTCCCCTCCAAATGCCCCAGCACAAATCCTCACGACCCTTCCAAATTCCTGCCCCCAGGAGTGTCTCTCCACCCAAATCTCACCTCCCAGAAAAAAAAAAAGATTCCCCCCTATTCCCTTCCTTCATCATCTCCCTTCTCCAAATCGAACCCCCCAACACAAAATTCACCCCAATTCCTGGCACTAATCCTCTCCCACCCCCTTCCCAACACAAAATCTCCCCTCCCCGAATCCCTCTTCAGCACTACTCCTCCCCCCCCAAATTCTTTATTCTAGTTCAAAACATCCCCCCCCCCCCCCCCCCAAAATAAATAATATCCCAGCACAAGCCTCTCTCCAACACAATCTGTCACCTCACAAGTCCCCCGGTCAGCACCAAATCATCCCCCTCTCTAATTTCACCTGCCCATTACAGATCCCCCTCTTAGCACTAATCCTCTCACCTCCAACACCAGTTAGTAATCCCCTCCAGGTCAGTGTGTCCTCCAGTACAATCCCCCCCACAAATTACAGACTTCAGATACAGTATAGCATGGGAGATGCCCTCACTCCACATTCCACCCCAAATCAAACCTAGAGGCACAAAACATCCCCCCATCCCACTTTCCAGCACAGATCCCATCCAACTTCTCCTAGTATAAATCTCCCCCCCCCCCAAAATTCCACCTCCCCAGCACCAATTCCCCTCAATCCCTACACCAGTCTTAAGGTCTGGATATACACCTATAGATTATCTGCAGATTTTCTATGGTTAGATGGAAAAAGTGCAACAGATGACATGTATGCTAAACTGTGTGGATGGAGGAATCTCCCACTGGGCCAAGCTTCAGTATCTTGCTAGTTGGCCCCGCTGGCTCTCAACCTAAACAATGCCTGCACCCAATCAGAATGTTCAGGTATTGTGAGAGCCAGCGGGGCTGACTAGGAAGCTTGGGCCAGTGGGAGATTCTTCCATCCATACAGTTCAGCGTAGATGGAGGAATCTGTTTTGAAACCACTTTTTCCATCTGACCATAGAAAATCTGCAGATAATCCATAGGTGTATGGCTAGTCTTACTTATTCCCTCCAGGGTAGGCTGTCCACAGCACAATTTCACTCCCCCCTCCCAATATACACACTTCATATACAACACCTCATAGCACAAATCCTTTCCCACAAATCCACTTACCAGCAACTACCCCCTTCCAAAACATATTCCCTAAGCCCCCCCCCCCCCAACACACACACTCACACAAACTAGAAACCCACACAAACCCTCTTCTCTCAAAATCCTTCCTAGTGCCCCACCCTCTCCCACAGCACAGATTATTATCATATAGCACCACATTTTACACAGTGCTTTACAACGCATGCTCTCCCTTAGATCCCTTCCCCAGGAGCCTCTCCCCACCCAGCACAAATAATATCCCCTCTCCTAGAACAAACACTCTCCTCCTCTTACCCCCTCTCCATCCCAAATCTCCCATTCTTGTACTAATCCTCTCCCACCTGTTAAAGCTGAATTTCTAGCTTAATTTAATGATTATAGATACAACAATGATAAAGTGAATAACGCGATTAAACCTTTGTCTGTATAAGAATATAAACGTACGATAACAGTGCGAAAAGGATAAACAATTACAATTTATTTATATAGTAAGGAAACATAGTAAAGAAACATTTTAGATTACCCAACATAGTATAGAGATGTTATAAATGCCATGTTGCCAGTGTTTACAAAGATGGTTAATGCAAAAAGGGGATATAATTACAATGGACATACACAGGCTGTTACTTAAATCTTAGGCAATATCTTAATATAGAAGAATAGTAGGGAAGAGTAAAGAGAGATAAGGGAATACATTACACATCCATCCGGTGGTATGGGAATCCAGAGAGACACTGGAGCATCCAGCTCTACACTTATTTATATGCCAAAAATGTCCCTCCTCCAGTCTCAATGTTCATTGGTTGAGTTGCCTAGGCAACAAAGCATGCTTCCCACACTAGCCTTGGTGATTCACACCCATCAGCCCCTTTTGATATAACATAAATTAGCATGTCAAAAGGGACAAGTGACACTAGAGTAATTTAGCTACTAGGCAGATACCAGACCCCTCTTACTTAATGTTCTAATAAACCATACACATACACACACACACACACACACATATATATATATATATATATATATATATATATATATATATATATATATATATATAATAGAAGTCCCTGTCCCTTGGAACTCCTTGATATAAATATGGATTACAAAATCTCCACCACACACCCCACCCTCTTCCCAGCACAACTGTCCTCCCCCACATTCCCCCAGCACAAATCCTCTCACTCCCCTAACCTTTCCCCCCAGCAAAAATGCTGTTCCCCAACCCCCCACATACATCTCCCTTCCTTAATCATCTTCCTCGCCTAAGCATCTCATCTAAGAATCTCACCTCCAAGCACAAATAATACCCCACCTCCAATTCCCCCTTCAAGCACAATCCTCACCCACCAACATCTATCATTGCCCCTCCCCCCCCAGCAACAATTTACTCCCCTCCAAATACCCTCCCAAATCCCTTCCCCTAGGAGCATGTCTCTGCCCAAATTTTGCCTCCCATCAGCAATAATATTCCCCCCCAAATGCCCTCTCTTAGAACAAATACTCTCCTCCCCTAACCCTCAGTAGGAAATCGTAGCAATGGGAACCCAGGGTACCAATGCCCCGTCCAAATTACCTCTCCAAATCTCAAATCTCACCTCCTATCACAAACTTACCAGAAAAAAATATCCTCCCCAAAACCCTTCCCCAAATCTCACCTCCTATCACAAATAATATTCCCTCTCCTAAAAAAAAAAAAAAAATATCCCCCCGCCAGCCCCCCCCCAGTAAGAAATTGTAGCATAGGGGACCCCGTAACAATGCCCTGTGTTTACATCCCCCAGCAAAATCCTCCCTACCTTCCCAAATTCCTTTCCCCAGGAATTGCTCTCCGCCCATATCTCACCTCCCAGAAAAAAATATCCTCCCCAAAACCCTTCCCCAAATCTCACCTCCCAGCACAAATATTCTCCCTAAATCTTGCCTCCTAGCACAAATACTCCCCTCCCCCAAATCCTCCTCCAGCACTAATCCTATCCTCCACAACCCCCCCCCCCCCCAGTACAAATTGCCTCCCCCAAAATCCCTTACCCTTTAATCATCTCCCTCCCACAAATAACCTCAGAGCACAAATAATATTCCCCCCAAACTGTCCCTGCTCGCACAATCCTCTCCTCTTTCCCCCCAAAACAAATTGTAACCTCCCAAGTCCCGCCTGCCAGAACCAATTCTCCCCTGTCCAAATCCCCCTTCCCCTCAAATCCCCCTCTTAGCACTAATCCTCTCACCTCCAGCACCAGTCTTTTTTTTTTTTTAACAGAAAAGTTTTTATTTTTATTGACAAACTAGACAGTACAACACAACATACATCATACAGAGGATCCAACAGTAGGTGCTCAAGTGCACAACAGTACTTGGCATATCTAACAATCTACAATTCTTGTTCAAGTGTTTTTATGGTTTATATCAAACAGCTGGTGGAGGATATCACCGAAGTAGAGTAGAAACAGCAGCGGTGAATGAACCTGGTAGAGAGCTGCACAGGACAGGTAAAAAGGATCCTGACCCCCAACCCTATAGAGGGCTAGGGACAGTATTGGTGGGGGGGGGGGAAGGGGGGCACCCGCGAGCCCAATGGGGGAACCCCCCGAGAGAGGCCAGCTCTCCCGAACGGAATCCCCCCCCCCGCCCGGGGAGCAGGAGAGGGAGAGGAGGGGGAGCTAATCAACCATATGCATCTACCCAACATGACCAAACCTTATCATATTTCTGTGGGCAGTTCCTGCTCTCATAAGTAATACGGTATAAGGGTAACACATTGTTAATTGCTTTCTGCCATGCTTCCTTGGATGGGGGATCTTTTTGTTTCCACTTAAGGAGAATCTCTCTTCGGGCGTAAAATAAAGAATGTGTAAGGCACAATTTAACATATCTGTCCCCCGCTATATCTTCCAAATGGCTCAGGAGCAGAGTCTGGGGATCCAAGGGTAACTCTACCCCGCAAACCGACCCCAGAGTGTCTGCCACTGAGCTCCAAAAAGGGCGCAACTTGGGACAGGACCAAACCATATGGAAGAAGGAACCAGTTTCTAGCTCGCAGCGAGTGCAATTGGGACTTGTGCCCAGGTATATGCTAGCCAATCGTTGGGGGGTGTAATAGGCTCTATGTAGGAATTTTAACTGGATATATCTATCCCTGGCTGCGATCATAGATGGGATATAGGCCGTGAGGCACTCTTCCCATTCCTCCTCCCCCAGGGACGGAATGTCCGTTCTCCATTTAACCATGGATTTGCTACTTTTTACATCATGGGCTGCAGTGAGATAAAGGTACAGGGAGAACAAGGGTTTGTCCAGTGCTCGCGATATTCCAGCACCAGTCTTAGTTCAGTCTGTCACGCAGTACAATCTTGCTCCCCCCAAAATCAAAACTTCAGATACAGTGCAAAATCGGAGATCCCAACACCCCCTTTTCTCCCCCAAAAATCCACCTTCCAGCACTAACCCATGCCCCCCAAAATCCCCCTACCAAAACAAATTATCCCCCCTCTCAAAAATCCTTTCCCCCTTTCTTAATCTCCCTTCCCAAAATCTCACCTCCCAACACGCATAATATTCCCCCCAAATTCTCCCGCCCTGCACAATTCTGTCCCCTCCCAAGAGGAGTGAACTTGGTGTTTGAGTTATTTACTTTTAGGTCATTATGGGATATGGGTTATTACGTCTGGAGGAAAAGAGATTTAACCTTCACATACGGAAAGGCTTCTTCACAGTAAGAGCTGTGGAATAGACTCCCTCAAGAACTAGTTCTAGCCAGCTCAGCAGATTGTTTTAACCACTTGGCGCCCCTCGCTATAGTCGAAAGATGGCTACAGCGAGGGCGTCCCTGGATGTCCTCCTGTTTACTTCCGCAATGCGCGCTCCTGAGAGTGTGCATCAGGAAGTCCTGTGCTGTCCTTGTCCCTTGGACACAGCCAGTCACAGATCGCATTAAACTGCCAATCACAGCGGCCGTTTACAGCGCGATCGGCGTGTCCAATGAGAGATGATCTCATATGTAAACATATGAGATCATCTCTCATCGCCGCTCTCCCTCCTCACACAGAGACAGCGTGTGAGGAGGGAGAGATGAACCGCTGCAGCAATTAGTAAAAAATATTTAAAAAAATTAAAATAAATAAAGTGCTTATCTGTCCCCAGTGCCATTTGTCCCCAGTGCCATCTGTCATCAGTACCATGTATAGGTGCCATCTGTCATAAGTGCCACATAGTGCCATCTGTCATCAGTGCCACGTATCAGTACCATCTGTCATCAGTGCCACCTGTCAGTGTCACGTGTCATCAATGCCACGTATCAGTGCCATCTGTGATCAGTGACGCGTGTCATCAGTGCCCCGTATTACTGGCATCTGTCATCAGTGCCACGTGTCATTGTCCTGGTGTTGCTCCAGGGCCTTCAAGAGTGTAATAGGTAGTCAACAAGTTAGATGTGTAATTTATGCTCCTAGAACACGTGATGGCGCTCCCTGCATGTTGGGCCTCTCTAAGTGGCCAGACTGTGTAAAAGTCCCACACATGTGGTATCGTAATACTCAGGAGGAGTAGCAGAATGTATTTTGGGGTGTCATTTGTGGTATACGCATGCCATGTGAGAGAAATAACCTATTACAATGACAATTTTGTGGAAAAAAAAAATAAAAATAAAAAATCTTCATTTTGCAAAGAATTGTGGGAAAAAATGACAACATCAAAAACCTTCACCATGCCTCTTACTAAATACCTTGGAATGTCTACTTTCAAAAAAGGGGTCATTTGGGGGGTATTTGTTCTTTTCCGGCTTGTTCGGGTCACAAGAAATGATAGACCACCATATCAGGTGTGATCAATTTTGTATGATTTGCACCACAGTTTGTAGACTCTCTAACTTTCACAAAGACCAAATAATATCCACTAATTTGGGTTATTCTTACCAAAGATATGTAGCAGTATAAATTGTGGCCAAAATTTATGAAAAAAAATTTATAATTTTCTAAATTTTATCACAAGAAAGAAAAAATCTAAATTTTCCGTCTTTTTACATTTATAGCGCAAAAAAAAACAAACCCAGAGGTAATCAAATACCACCAAAGAAAGCTCTATGTGTGGGAAAAAAAAGACAAAAAATCCATTTGGGTTCAGTGTTGCATGACTGAGTAATTGTCATTCAAAGTGTGAGAGCACCGAAAGCTGAAAATTGGTCTGGGCAGGAGGGGGGTTTAAGTGCCCAGTAAGCAAGTGGTTAAGAAAGAAATGGATTTGTTCCTAAATGTAAAAACATATATCTGGATACCAATTTTTAGAGGGTAAACCCACCAGGGGTAGTTCATCTAGGGAATATCAAATTGCATCCTATTGGATGAGGAAATAATTTACCCCCTCCCCCACTGGATCAAATTGGAATTATGCTTTATTGGTTTCTTTTTTTTTTTGCCTTCCTCTGGATAGGCATAGGATCGTGATAGGTTTTCTGTGTGTGTGTGTGTGTGTGTGTGTGTGTGTGTGTGTGTGTGTGTGTGTGGGGGGGGGGGGGGGGGGGGGGGGGGGGGGGGGGGGGGGGGGGGGGGGGGGGGGGGGGGGGTTCTTGGATAAACTAGATGCACTAGTGTCTGGCTATATAACACAAATAGTCACCTCCAAAATCCCCCTTCCAGCACCAATTCCCCCCTCCCCTCTCCAGTCACAAATTTTTACCCCAAATCACCCCCACCCCGCCATCACAATTTATCAACCTTAGCAAAAATCCACCTCCCCGCAGCACAAATCCCCCCCCAATTCTCCCCCCCCCACTTCCCCCAAAATTCCACCTCCTGGAATGTAATATAGGTTAATAGTTATTGATTTACAAGAAACTTAGTAATAGTTTTTATGTTATTAATTATGCCACTTTAGGCCCCTTTCCCACTGTCAGACCGTTCAGGTCCGCCTGTCAGTTTTGTCGGCGGACCTGAACAGGCGCTCCATGTTAGTCTATGGAGCAACGGATGTCAGCGTGACATGTCCGCTGACATCCGATCCGCTAAAATCAGACGGATGGACTACGTTCACATCCGTCCCTGGCGGATCGGGTGAAATCTGATGAAAACGGACATGCTGTCTGTTTTCATCAGATCTCTCTATAGCAAGCAGCGGCGCTCGACAAGCCCCTCCCCGCTCAGTGAGCAGAGAGGGACTTGTCATCCGCCAGCTCAGCGGAGATCAACGGAGAGCTCTCCCGCTGAGCTGGCGGACTCCGTGGCAGCGGATCCGCCTGGTGTGAATGAAGCCTTAGAAGTAATCACTTCTGTATAACAATCTATGGCTATTTCTGTTCGCTGTGACCCCCTGACCTTACTATATGCGTCATTACATTCCTTCCTGTTTGGCGAAAACTGGTTTTAACTAGTATTCAAGTCAAGGAACCTGCAAAAAGATAGGTATATACAGCGGGTAAAATAAATATTGAACATGTCACCATTTTTCAAGGTAAATCTATTTACCTATTAAGGTGCTATTAACATGAAATTGTCACCACATGTCGGTAACAATCCATACATACAAAGAGACCAAAACAAATAAGTTCAGATGTAATAAATGTGTAATAAAATGGAATGACACACGGAAAAAGTGTTGAACATGCTAACTGAAATTTATGTAATACTTTGTTGGTAATGACACCTCCAGTATGCATTGCTCAGGTGTGATTTTGACCCATTTTTTCCACAGTCTTCATATCATGAAGGTTCCGTGGGCCTCTTCTATGAACTCTAATCTTTAGTTCTTTCCATAGATTTTCTATTGGATTCAGGCAGGTGCTTGGTTGGACCATTCTAACAGCTTTTTTTTTAAACCAATTGAGAGTTTCCTTGGCTTTGTGTTTGTGATCATTGTCTTGTTGAAATGTCTTCCCTTGTTTCATCTTCATCATCCTGGTAGATGGCAGCAGATTTTTATCAAGAATGTCTTGGTTAATTTTTCCATTCATCCTTCCTTCAATGATATGAAGCTTGCCAGTACCGTATGCCGAAAAACGGCTCCACACCATGATGTTCCCACCTCCAAACTTCACTGTTGGTATTGTGTTTTTTTTTGGGGTGATGTGCAGTGCCATTTGACCTCCAAACATGGTGTGTAATATGGCATCTAAAGAGTTCAATTTTGGTCTCATCTGACCAAACTATATTCTCCCAGTATTTCACAGACTTGTCTAAATGTGCAGAAAAATGTAAAACTAGCTTCAACATGCTTTTTCTTCAGCAATGGTGTCTTGCGTGGTGAGCGTACATACAGGCCATGGCGGTTGAGTGCATTACTTATTGTTTTCTTTGAAACAATTGTACCCGTTAATTCCAGATTTTTCTGAAGCTCTCCACGAATGTCCTTGGCTCTTGGACAACTCTTCTAATAATTATTTTCACTCCTCTGTCAGAAATCTTGTGAGGAGCATCTGGTCGTGGCTGGTTAATGGTGAAATAATGTTCTTTCCACTTCCAGATTATGGCCCCAACAGTGCTCACTGGAACATGCAGAAATTTAGAAATCCTTCTGTAACCAATGCCATCGGTATGTTTTGCAACAATAAGGTTTGCAAAGGTCTTGAGAGAGCTCTTTGCTTTTACCCATCATGAGATGTTTCTTGTCTGACACCTTGGTAATGAGACACCTATTTATAGGCCATCAGTTGAGACTGACCCAGCTGATATTAACTTGCACTGACAAAGGGCAGGATTGTTTTCTAATTACTGATAGATTTCAGCTGGTGTCTTGGCTTTCCATGCCTTTTTGCACCTCTTTTTCTTCATGTGTTCAATACTTTTTCCGTGTCATTCCATTTTATTACACATAATTTCATTTCTGAACTAATTTGTTTTGTTTTCTTTGTATGTATGGATTGCATGAGTTGTTAACGAAATGCAGGGTCTGGATTAACATAGGGGCTATTGGAGCTGCAGCTCCAAGCCCCCTACCTTAAGATAGGCACATTTGCAAAAAAATAATGATCGACTTCGTGGGTCATGGCTCGGCGACCGTGGGTATGTAGCTGAAGACCTACCCCACCACTGGTAAACATTTTGGGCTCCTATCATCTATGGTTTTGGAGATACTGGGCTCCTGGCACAGCCTGTCAGAAGCTACATAGAGTGTGACCAGTTTAAATACAAGCTGGCACACTCTGCAGTAGACTGAGAGGATGAGCTCACAGTGCCTCTGACTTCTTGTCAGAGGCACTGATCTCAATGGACAGCTTGAAGCCTGTGGAGTTTGACAGGCCGCACCGCCTGTTAAACTCGCCTTCTGATTTCAATAGGGCCACTCTGCAACTGCAAGCCAAACTCGCTCGCAGTAGCAGCATAGTCCAACAATGTAAAACTACCATTCAGCAAAGTAAATAAAAAACAAGGAGGTGGCAGTAGCACCTAATGAATGCCTTTCAGCTGCTGCTACCACTCGTTGAAAAGCAATCCACCACAGATCACTTTTCAGAGGGCAGTAAGCATTACCGCAAATACGAAAGAAACTTGAAGCACATCATCCATTTCACACTCCCCACCAACCAGGTCACTCCCCAGCCACAGGTGACCATTTACCAACCTGCAGATGACAGGCCCTACTCCAAAAGATATCACTCCCAGTTACTCCCCCTACCCGCTGATTGATATCTGCCAGTGGGGAGCCTTCCCTACCCACACAATACAATGATCAGTGTTGCTAACTATAGCTGGCAGCACTGATTGTTTTGGAAAAACCTGACAGGCTGGTTGTACTCAAGTAGATTAATAGATTGACTTGTGTACAACCAGCTAGCCCATACATAGATCGACTATGGCTGGTCTCTGCTTAATTGGCTTCATTTCAATCCATGTATGGCCTGCTTAACCACTACGCAGTCCCTAAACATCCTTCCACAAACCTTTACATTTTTTCTTCCCAGATTCCTTCATCCTCCTCACCTGTACATAGTGCCCGCTGTCATACCCTCCACACTTCTCTCCTATACATAGTTCCCCCTGTCATACCCCCCACAATCCTCTCCTGTACATACTACCCACTGTCATATACTTCTCTCCTGTACATAGTGCCCACTGTCACACCCTCCAAACTCCTCTCCTGTACATACTGTTCACTGTCATACCCTCCATGCTTCTCTCCTGTACATACTGCCCACTGTCATACCCCCACACTCCTCTCCTGTACATACTGCCCACTGTCATACCCTCCACACTCTTCTCCTGTACACACTGCCCACTGTTATACCCTCCACACTTGTCTCCTGTACATAGTGCCCACTGCCATGCCCTCCACAGTCCTCTCCTGTACATAGTGCCCACTGTTATACCCTCCACATTCATCTCCCTCACCTGCACATACTTCTCACTTTTATACCATCCATACTCCTCCTCTTTGCCTCTTACCCACAAAAACAGTTCTTTAAAATTATTTTAAATATCCTCAGTTACCAGCTCTAGAATGGGCACACTTTTGTTAGTTCAAGGAAATCTCAGTCCTCATACAGTATTTGTTCTGCCCATTATTAGTACTCATTTAACTTTGTGATTACTACTGTGATATATAGAGGAACACAGGGGATGTCAGCTACCCTAAATATACCACTGCTCAAAAAAAAAAAAGTGTCCCGAAAATATTTTTTAAATGTTGGCAACTATGCACTTGGGCACTGCATGAGAGACTCCTGTGATATTAAAGCCATAGTAAACTTTGCTAACATTACCACTTTTTAGAGGACCTGAGGTAGGTTATGCCATAATGTACCAGTATGCACAGCATATTAGCACAATAGGGTACACTTACCTGTCAGACTGAGCTCTCCAGTGCTGCGCTGTGAACAATCCGGCGGGTCTCGGCGCTTCCACCTTCTCCCCGGTCTTCCTTCCAGGTTCTGTGCCTTCGGTAGCTTGCCTTGGCCGTGCTGCGTTGATGTCACTCCCACGCATGCTCATCTGCATCCTCTCTCTCATCCCCCCCTCCCTTACCCCTCACCCCTCTCTCATCCTCCCTCTCTCTATTTAATTAAATTTGTTATAACAAAAAATGTTTGCATATTTATTTATTTGTATTATTTTTTTATAAAAAGCCCCCAAAAAAAATCCTCAGCACCAGGCCCATTATGTTCCTAATCCGGCCCTGCCGACATGTGGTGAAAATTTCATGTCAACAGCACCTTTAGAAATATATTTACCTAGAAAAATGGTGACGTGTTCAATACTTATTTTCTTTTTCATTCATCATGGGACACAGAGTCAGGCTAATATTCATTACCTGCTGGGTTATACTCCATTATTAGGTGAATGGACACTGGTAGACCAAAAGGTCTTCATACAAAAAGTGATCCCCTATATAACCCCTCCCATACAGGGGTTAGTTTTTTTTTTACTAGTGTCTGCAAGGTGGATGGCACGGTTTTTGTTTGAGTTCTCTGAGCTCTAGATCTCTAGTCCCACAAACGGTTCCAAAAATGAATCAAGGGATTGACCGATCGGATCCATTTGACACAGGCTTTTATGCTTAGATAAATGGTACCCGAGCCTCGCAAAGAAGACTCAAGATCCTGTGAGGTTTTGCCTGTAACCTGGCCTTCGGGCGATGGAAATCCTGGACACTACAGCGCTAAGGCATTTCCTGAAGGGTGCTGTACAGGTCCAATGGAGTGGACCATAAAAAGGGGTACCCAGTCATTGAAGGTCCAAGTGACAGGAACCCGCCGTGAAGGCTGAAGATTGGGCCCTTAGCTTCTAAGTGGCCCTGCGCCTGGATGGGCAAATGAAACCCCTTTATTTTATTATTGTGGGGTGTCCCAGTGATTGTAACAATCAGCCAAACTAGCTAAAGGCTGGACACCTGTGTGCGGTGACCATACGGGGGAGTTCTGGGCTAGCTGTGGGTGTTTGCAAAGTATCTTTTTTTCTTGTGTCTGGCTGTTTTTTACCTGTATGATGGTGCTTGACGAAGCACCATTTCGCCTTGGTTTGCCATGGCACATGTGCGTTCACAAGAGCGCTGCTGGGCTCAGCAGTTTGTTTGGCGGCCATGGCGCATGCAGCTTCGCCGCACATGCGCCCGTAGCCTTTATCTGGGCACATGAAGATTCACGTTGTACGCGAATACAGTCAAACCCACTCACCGGGACCACGCACATGCATGCGCACACGTGCATAGAACGTTCCGGCACACGCCCAGCTTATTTAAGCATGTGGTGCTTCCAGAAGGCAGCTTTGGGACACAGAGCAGGCTCTGAACAGACACTTGCAGTGGTTAATAATTCCTTACCCGGGTCACCGGGTGTTGCTTGGCAGGCTAAAGGTGCTTAGCACATAAAACAAAAAAGCAGCGCTCTATGGGTCCAGCATAAAAAACTTGCAGATCTTTAGCCAAGTAAAATTTGTTTATTTGATGCACTCTTGAGAAAATTTTAAACAACTGTCAATGATAAAAAGCTTGTAGAGATTTGCAAAGGCAATCTTAAGAAAAAATTGTCGTAGATATATTGTAAAAAAATAAGCACGGTACCCCTAAGACATCCAGATGAAGAGGGGTTAACATCAAACGGTAGACTTCAACTCTCAGCCGCTGGTCAGACAAACGGATCTCTGGAGGGAACCACCAGGGTGGAAAACAGCTCACTGCTGTGAGCCCGGTGGCTAGTCGCAGGTTTGAAACCCGCTGTGCCGTGGGAGATGTATTGTAGTGCGCACCACTGGGGAATAGAGCCAGAAAAGCCAATTAAGCTGGCCAGGGCCAGGGGCCCGTGATGACGTGGACGTCGGGCTGGAAGCGATCTTATGATTGCCTTTGCAAATCTCTACAAAATATTTTTTCATTGACAGTTGTTTTAAATTTTCTCAAGAGTGCATCAAATAAACAAATTTTACTTGGCTAAAGGTTTGCAAGTTTTTTATGCTGGACCCATAGAGCGCTGCTTTTTTGTTTTATGTGTTCTGTTATCCACCTCTTCTAGTGGTTGGCGGCTGCACTGGGTTTTAGCTCAATTTTATATTTTCCAGGATATATATATCTACATAGACGGCTGACAGTTATAGCGCTCAAGGACCTTTTGTTGTGTTTAAAGGTGCTTAGCAGGATTGTTGCATAGGGGCTTGGTGAGCACTATTAAAGGGTCTCCCTTCTGAGTTTTTTTAACTACACCCAAGTACTCTTTATTTGTGGCATTGAATGTCTACCAAAAAGAGGAGTGGGACTAACACCATAGGAAAGGGCACACCTATGTCATCAGTAGTTCCTGATGGACCTAGTTGTATCCCCAGTGTTGTATCCCCTGAAGGACCAGAGGCTCCCGGGCAATCTGAGCCGCTGCGCTTATCTGATATTGTGCCTACAGTCAATGCTGCTGCTTCGCCCTTTATCACTAAGGATAAACTGTCCTCAGCCCTAGCCGGGTTAGAGCACAGGATTGCCAGCATGATTGCCTCCATCCCGCAGGGTGGCAGGTAGCATGACAGATTTCCCCCTCCCCAGAGTCTCCTAGTCTGGAGCAGGAATGGGTTGAGGATGGGGAAGGGCTGAAAGCTCAGGATTCGGTGGAGTGCCCAGCAGATGAGCCTGCTTCTGAGCAATCTGGACAAGAAGATATCAATTGACCAAAATAGTTCGTTCTGCCTTTAAGTTGCCTCTTGCATCCTCTTTGGGATCTCAGACCTTTTCAGGTCGCACAGACTTTCCCGCTACACTCCCTGTTGGAACAGGCGGTGTATGCTGATTGGGAACATCCTGACAGGACTTTTTTGCCTCCTAAAAAGGGTTTTCCCAGCAGTCTCTTCCTTAAACAAGAACTTAACTTGTCCGGTAGATAATGCACAGGGTTTGAAAGACCCTGTTGATAAGAATTTGTAGTTATTATTAAGGACTTCCTTTTCTTTGGCCAGTTCAGCTATTCAAGCCAGCTGTTGCAGCAATTGGTATTTGCCAGTCTGTAAAGGATTGGGTCAAATAGCCGGATAGGCCTAACCAGGAGGATGATCTGCCTGAAAGTAAGACAGATATTCCTTGAGTGCTGTGTTTTTCTGTTGATGCTTTAAAGGATTCAATACAGCAGGATTCTTGTCTAGCTCTCTTGTCTGTACATTTGCGCAGACTTTTCCTGTCGCATCATGGCAGCATACACTTTGGGTTGTGACTCCGCCTCCACAACCTGATAGGACCACATAACTATAAGATGACGATACGGCCCCCGCCCCAGTATTCTCTTATTTTTCCTCACCTGTTGGGAATGCACGGATCATCACCCCCTTACCGATTCGCCCCACCCAGGTTCTAGCCTCTCCTGGTTTGGAAGTCCTTGCCGGTACAGCCTCTAAAGGAAGCTAAATGGAAGGAACCCCACTCTGGTGATCTCAGGGGTATCGTTATCATTTGCTCTGTGTTAAAAGTGTAAATTCATTATATTTTAAGTGATATAGGTTTCTGATAAACACACAAAAATATATATATAATACTTGGGGTAGGTTTTGAAGGTCATAGGACATATACGACAAATGGTATAGACAAGATATGGTTTTACTGTAAAGGTTAATTCTATTTCTGACATAACTACGTCAGGACACAGGCCTATGGGTGGAGGGTGTTATCTATCCTTAGACTGAAACCATGTTGGGTATATATGCAAATTTGGGTGTCACCAGGGAAATGCTGACAATACAGTATGAGACAGAATAAGAATGGAGGGAGAGGTAATGGTAGAGCTAGGTTGAGGAGGTGTAGAGTGGGAGGAACTCGACACTCGGAGAATGTAGCATCAGATGTCCCTTCCTCCTTCTGAGGCCTAACCATCCATATTTACTAAGATGACCTGATCTCTGAAGCTGTAACCATGATGTCTTGACTTTGCTGAGAATAAACAACCTTGCAAGTATTTTGGATGAGAAACTGATTCTTAATAATGGTATGAGAATGCTGCCTTGAAACAATACATACAATTCTCTACACACACATCCTCTAGGAGAAGAGGCTATTGACTGACTTATTGTAACAGACTTTGCTAATTCATCTTGAAAACGCTCCTGTAAGTAGAATGACGAGATAGAGATATTTTCTCTTTTCCTCCTATTTCCGCTATTTTTTCACTCTGTTATTACTGCCTCTGTGTAAAGCTTTAAACAGGTTTAAAGCACTGTTATGACTGCCTCTGCGTAAAACCTTAAACAGGTTTGAAGCACTGTTATTACTTCCTCTGTGTAAAGCCTTAAACAGGTTTAAAGCACTGCACCATTGCCTCCGTGTGTAGCCTTGAACAGATGTTAAAGCACCATAAGGCCCCTTTCACACTGGGGCGGTTTGCAAGCGCTATTGCGCTAAGAATAGCGCCTGCAAACCGACCCGAAACAGCTGTTGCTGTTCCTTCAGTGTGAAAGCCCGAGGGCTTTCACACTGAAGCGGTGCGCTTGCAGGACGCTCAAAAATGTCCTGCAAGCCGCATCTTTGGCTCGCTATAGGAGCGGTATATTTACCGCTCCTATAGCGCCCGGTCCCATTGAAAACAATGGGGGAGCGCGCTGAACCCGCCCGCAAAACGCAGCTGCAGCGGCGGTTTGCGGGTGGTATTGACCGTTTTTCGGCCGCTCGCGGGGGGTAAAAACACCCCGCGAGCGGCCGCAATGCGCTGCTAAAACGCTGGTAAAGCGGCGCTAAATATAGCGCCGCTTTACCGCCAGCGCCCCCACCGCTCCAGTGTGAAAGTAGCCTTATAAACTGACCACCTTTTCTCTCTCCAGGGCAATATATACTTCTACCAATGTAAGCCTTAAACAGGCTTCCTTATCCTGCAGTGGTCTCCACTTTTTCACTATCAATCTCCTCCTGTTTTACCTGAATATCTCTATAGCACCGCTGGGCCCTGTAGTCCCTCTGCTCGTGTTTCAGGTGCGCCGAGCGTCCTGGCGCTTCCGCACATGCGTGGTACGGACGTTCGGGCTTTCCTGTGTCCTTTTTTCCAGCTTCCAAAATGGCGCCGACGGCGCTACTGCGCATGCGCGAGCGGGACGCGCTCCCGGCGCCAAATTTAAAAGGGGAAAAAATCCCTTTTTCTCTCTACAGTGCTGCAGCTGATCTAGGAACTTCGTTTCTCCACTGCAGATCGTCTCTCAGCTCATTCCCCAATAGGTAAGTGCCTTAACTTGTTACTACACTGTGTTTTTTCCTCCCCCCCTTACTCTGCCTATCTTCTATCTCATCCTAGGCTGTCTATTCCATTTCCATGGAGACCACTGCCCCAGCAGATCACCGCCAAGCCAATAGGTAAGGGGGGAGGATGGACTGGTAAGTAGCGAAAATCGAAAAAGAGAGCAGAGGTCACTAATGCTACCTAAATGGTCAGCCCCGTCAGGTCCTCAAGATCTTCCAAGTCAGGACGCAGAGGGTCCTCGCGTGGAAGAAGCCGCTCAGGCCACAGACGAAGCCGCTCAGGCCGGAGCAGAAGGAGTCGCTCGGGTCATAGGGGGAGTCGCAGAAGAAGCTCCAGGCCCTACTCAAGACGCAGCCGCTCCCGTCGCAGAAGATCGCCTGCGCACAGACACCGTTCACCAGCGACCCACTCCAGGCCCGCTGCTAACACCTGCTGGATATGCGGGGCCATCGCTCTCCCGCATAAGCTAGCCTGTCGAGGCCACCAGAGGGGACCAAGATCCCAGAGAGCCTGCAGGGGCATCAACCCCACAGCTTGCTCCAGACACGGAAACATCCACAAGAAGTGCCTCTCCTGCCCCCCCCCCCCCCCCCCCCCCCCCCCCCGAGTACGTCAAGGGAGCAGGATTCCCAGTCAGATGAAGAGGAATTGGAAGCATCAGCAGGCTTCGACTTCTCCCTTATAGAACCCTTCATGAGATCTGTGAAGGAGGCGATAAACTGGGATGAACCCCAGGAGATCCAACAAAAGCGAAAGAAATACTTTCCCAACCTTAGACAAGATCCGGAGGCCTTTCCCTTCATCGAGGAGCTAGATGATCTGATTAGGGAAGAGTGGCAGAGGCCTGATAAGATATCTTATTAATAACAGACTTGCTAAGCTTTACCCCCTTAAAGAGCCCAAGGACAAACCGCTGGTTACCCCGCCTGTAGTGGATGCATCCCTCATGCGCCTGGCCAGGCACGTGACGCATTTTGAACCTAAGGTCCCTGAACAAGTATCTATTGATACAGTCCTTTCGGATGGAGTCTGTCTGCTCAGTCGTAATCTCACTCCAGAGGGGAGACTTTTTAGCCTCCATCGATATAAAGGACACATTTATACGTACCCATCTTTCAGCCTCATCAGAGGTTCCTACATTTTGCAGTAGAGGTACGTCACTTTCAGTTTGTGGGTCTACCCTTCGGGCTTGCTACAGCTCCCTGGCTGTTCACAAAGGTCCTAGCACCAGTACTGGGTCTTTTAAGGGCCCAAGGGATCCTGGTGCTCGGGTTTCTGGACGAGCTCCTGCTCAGAGATCACTCAGTACAGGCTATAGAACAGAGCATAATATACACAGTAAGTTATTTGAAAAGCTTAGGCTGGATAAATATCAAAAAGTCAGCCTTGAGACCAGCTCAAAGTCTAAGATATTTAGGTCTGATTCTAAACACGGTCGAAGCAAGGATCAGGTGCGTCAATTAAGGGGCACCAGACAACCCTCCATTCGCCTCTGTATGAGTCTTCTAGGGAGGATGGTATCCTCCTTAGAGACAGTGCCCTATGCCCAGTTCCATTCCAGGCCTTTACAACAAGACATATTGTTGGCTTGGATCAGAGGAAGAAAAGTCCCTGGATTATCCAATGTGCTTATCTCCTCAGACATGCTTAAGTCTAAACTGGTGGTTGCAAGATAAGAACCTGCGAAAGAGAAAATCCTTTCTCCTGGTAACTTGGAGAGTACTGACTACAGATGCCAGTCTCTCAGGCTGGGAAGTGACCCTATACGGGCTCACAGATCAGGGGAAATGGTCAGGGAAAGAGCAGACCCTGCTTATCAACGTCCTAGAATTACGGGCAGTACGTCTGGCCCTGTGGTCTTGGACGGTGGAGCTTCAGGACTGCCCCATCAGGGTTCAGTCCGACAATGCCACGGCAGTGGCCTATATAAACCACCAAGGCGGTACCAGGAGTCGTTCAGCTCTGAAAAAGGTGAACTACATACTAGCCTGGGCAGAGGGACGTGTGCCAATGATATTGTCAGTCCATATCCCAGGAGTAGAGAACTGGAAGGCAGATTATCTCAGCCCCCAGCAGATCTGCCCGAGGGAATTGTCCCTACACTCAGAGATGTTCCAGGAAATTTTCCAATGTTGAGGGGGTGGCCAGAGGTCGACCTACTGGCATCCAGGATCAACAACAAGCTACAGCAGTTTGTGTTTCGAACAAGAGATCCTCTGGCAGTTGGAGCAAATGCTCTGATAGTTCCATGGAGCCAGTACTCCCTGGTTTATGATTTCCCTCCGATCCCTCTCCTTCCACTTTTGTTGCGCAGGATTCAGAGAGAGGGGGTTCCAGTCATTCTGGTGGCAACAGCCTGGCCCAGAAGGCCCTGGTTCTCGGAGATTGTGAGACTGATTATAGACGGGCCATGGACGCTTCCCCATCGCCCCGATCTACTGTCTCAAGGTCCTATATTCCACCCCAATTCACAGTCTCTAAATTTAATGGCATGGCTATTGAAGCCAGGGTGTTAAAGGACCATGGTATCTCGGGAACAGTGGTGTCTACTCTAGTGAATGCTAAAAAAGCTGTCACTAGGAAGATTTATCATAAGGTCTGGAAGACTTATATTGCTTAGTGTGAAGCCAGAAAATGGCATCCTCGGAAATATGTGATTGGGAGAATTCTCTCTTTTCTACAGTCAGCTGTGAAAACCAAATTGCCTTTGAGTACAATCAGAGGTCAGGTTTCGGCCCTATCAGTATTCTTCCAAAGGCCTTTAGCCTCCCATTCACTGATCTGAACCTTTATGCAAGGGGCAACTCGCTTGCTTCCTCCCATTAGGTCACCTATGTGTCCTTGGGACTTGAACTTGCTGCTGTCTGTGTTACAGAAACAACCATTTGAACCTATTAAGGAAATTCCATTAGACTTGCTGTCACGCAAGCTAGCCTTCCTGATGGCTATCACCTCGGCTAGAAGGGTGTTGAAGTTGGTGGCCCTTTCATGCAGTGAACCCTACTTGTTCCTTCACCATGACAGAGTCGTGTTACAACCGGTTCCATCCTTTTTGCCAAAGGTGGTGTCGGCCTTTCATTTAAATCAGGACATTATTTTGCCTTCTTTTTTCTCTCAGCCTCGTTCGGCGGAAGAGAGACGACTGCATTCTTTGGACGTTGCCCAGTGCGTCAAGCTTTATCTGTCTAGATCTGCGGAGATCCGAGGATCAGACTTTTTTTTTTTTTTTTTTTTTTTTACCAAAAGGACCCAAGAAGGGGCAGGCAGCTTCCATTGCCAATTGGGTCCGTCAATTGGTCATTCAGGCTTACGGTCTGAAACAAAGCTACTCCCTTTAGGGTGAGAGCTCAGTCTACTAGGGGTGTAGGAACTTCCTGGGCTTTTCACCATCAGGTATCTGTGGATCAGATTTGTAAGGCTGCTACCAGGTCTTCAGTGCATACATTCACAAAATTTTATCAAGTGGATGTTTGAGCAGCTGAGGATTCGGCTTTTGGCCGCAGTGTACTGTGGGCTGCCATATAAATTCTGATGGCTATTGTTTGGCATGGTGTCTCCCTCCCCTCAAGGCTATTGCTCTGTGACGTCCCAGCAGGTATTGAATATTAGCCTGACTCTGTGTCCCATGATGTGCCCATGATAAAGAAAAGGATTTTACAGGTATGTATGACGTAAAAATACTATTTTACCCGCTGTATAATAGTGGAAAACAAAGACTAGTTGAGTTCACCCAGGGCTCCAACAGAGTGCCTGGGAAAGGAGGACTGTCACTTCAAGGAGTTTTTTTATGAAATTACAGGGCACTCTAGTGATATTGTATAAATACAGCATGTTATCATCTGTAATACGTCTTTAATAAAGGGAATTTACCTACCCCCCCAGGAGCCTCTGCCTGCCCAAATCTCATCTGCCAACACAAATAATATCCCCCCTCCCAAACTCCCTCTCTGAGCACAATTACTCCCCCCCCCCCCCCAAGTACTATCCCCCAATTTTATCCCCTCCAAATCAGCCTCTAAGCACAAATTGTCCCCCCACCCCTCCCTCAACTCCACCCTGCTAGCACAAATCTTTTCCCTCCCGAGAGCAAATCCCCCCCCCCCCCCCAAATCTGTCCTCCCAGAAGTGCAGGCACAGGCACACTCAATGGGGGAAAAAAATGCCAGAGTTCTGCTTTAAGATGCATGTTTGGCAGACAGTTGACCACCCTGTGCAGTGTTTCTGTTCACAACCTTTAACCAAGTAGTAAACCAACGAGAAAACGAATGCCCCGTACACACCATCCGAAAATCGGACGACGGATCGTCTGACTTTTTTCGCTTACTAGTCGCAATTGGAAATTGAAAAGGTTACTAAAGTCACGAAAATGGTATTTGATCACCTTTGCGTGCCTTTTATTTTTACTATAGTTTTACTTTTTGCTATAAAAAATATCCCCCAAAAAATGTAAAAAAAAAAAAATCTTCATCAGTTTAGGGCGATATATATTCTTCTACATATTATTGGTAAATTAAAAAAATCTTAATAAGCATATATTGATTGGTTTGCGCAAAAGTTATAGCGTCTACAAAATAGGGGATAGATTTATGGTATTTTTATTCTAATTTTTTTACTAGTAATGGCGGTGATCAGCGTTTTTTTTTAGAAGGACTGCCACATTTTGGTGGAGAGATCGGACACTTGACACCAGTGACATTTATACAGCGATCAATGCTTTAAAAATGCCCTGATTACTGTACTGTATAAATTAATTACACTGGCAGGGAAGGGGTTAATTGTGTTCCCTGCAGGTGTTATCTAACTGTATGGGTGACTGGGGAAACACACAGTTACATCTTTTCTGCTTAGTAGAAAAACATGATGTGTGTGATCTCACCTGTCAGAAACGAGATCTGCCTTGTTTACACAGGCAGATCCCCGTTCTGTTACTGCGAGGAACAATTGCAGGTCGCTGGACCCGCTGATTGGCTCCCCCACAGGGAGTGCCCACAAATGTGTGTTCCGGTGCCGACGTACAGGTATGGCGATTTCGCTGTATAATGACGGCAGCTGGTTGGCAAGTGGTTAAGGGAGTTGTAAAGTCTCAAGGTTTTTGACCTTAATGCATTCTATGCATTAAGGTCAAAAACCATCTGTGCTGGAGCTGCCCCCCTTTTTCTTACCTGAACCCAATTATTCCAGCGATGAGAACGATCCCAGCAGCTCCAGCCACTGTCTCAGATCCTCATTGGATAGATTAATAGCAGTAGAAGCCATTGGCTCCTGCTGCTGTCAATCAAACCCAGTGACATGGGAGCCATGGGTGGGACTGAGTCCTGCTGTCTGTGTCAATGGACACAGCAGCAGGACTTGGGAGCATGCCTGCACGGGTGCCCCCATGGAAATAAGCTGTCTGTGGGGGCACTTGAGGAGCCAGGAACGCCATTGGGGGACCCCAGAAAAGAAGGATCGGGGCCGATCTGTGCAAAACCAGTGCACAGAGCAGGTAAGTATGACATGTTTGCAAAGGTTTGTTTAAAAAAAAAAAAAAATAATAACCACTTTAATTAGCAAGAGGGAAACAGTTGTGTAAAAAGATTTGTATAGCCACTTGTGATCAATGATATATTAGATCTGAAACACCGGATTGTTGGGTGTGTTTCATGGAGGAGGAGATGTGTACTGTGGGGGGGGGGGGGGGTAATCTGTACGAGGAAAGGTAATTATTTGTTGTACTCTACATTGTGCTCTCCTAACCCTTGCATTCTGTTTGTTGCACATTCCTGACCCCCCCCCCCCCCACTATGCCAGCCTGACCTGTGTTACACAGCATCTTGTGCAGGGGTCAGGAGGGTGTAAAATTATTTTAGGAGAGACTTTCACTAAAGAAATTTATTTTTATTTTTATGCACTTAAAGTAGAATTTCAGCTTTAATATGCCTAGCCCAAACTAGCAGTGTAAGCATGGTTTACAGATTGGGGTCACGCCGTGGCCACAAGAGAGAGGTCGTTCTGGAGGGCTGTCATATGACGTCCACCCAGAACAAAATTCTCGTCCGAAAATTAGTAATGTTAGTAATGTCATGTGTTGTAATGTATTTGTATTGTATTTTCGGACGACAACTGTACTGACTAAAAGAAAATCATACGATCTGGTATCGTACGAGGAAAATTTTCATGCTTGTCTAATCGAATAACTGTGAACTGTGGTGATTGGCTCTCGAAGCTCTGTACTAACTATCTAATTATTGTACGATCACTTCGAAAGCAGTGTTTTTCATCCGATTTTTGGATCGTGTGTACGGACCATTAGAGTGAATCAAGTTAATTAGCACAACATATAATCACAAAAAGTCTAATAACCGTGTGACCAAACATAATAAAGTTGTAAAATTGTAACTAAACTGTAACTCTCAGAAATTCTATTCATACTTTGAAGCAATGCACAAGTGACATCTAGTGGTGGAGAATCAAAACTACACCTCTGCAGACACCAACTGAAGTAGCAGTTTTGGATAGGAGCAAATTAACCACTTAAAGTGATTGTAAACGGTTAGACCACTTTTACCTACAGCTAAGCCTATAACAAGGCTCATCTATAGGTACCATGAATATCTCCCAAACTTGCACAGTTTAGGAGATATTCGGTACATGCGCTGCTGCCGACATCATCGGCACTGAAGAAAAGGGCAGCTGGTAATTTGGGAGGAAGATGTCGGCTGTGTACTCGGAGTGCCAATGCAGATTCAGGGCATCATTCTGAGGCATTTCATAATGAGCTAGTGTGCAATGCATACTAGCTCATTATGCCTTTGTCTTGCAGGGTTTTCTTTTTTCTGAAGTTTACAACCTCTTTAACTACTTAAGAACCAGAAGGATTTGCCCCCTTAATGACCAGGCCATTTTTGTGATACAGTACTGCGCTACTTTAACCGCTTCACCCCAGAAGATTTTACCCCCTTCCTGACCAGAGCACTTTTTGCAATTTGGCACTGCGTCGTTTTAACTGACAACTGCGAGGTCGTGCATGTTGCACAAAAACAAAATTTACATCCTTTTTTCCCCACAAATAGAGCTTTCTTTTGGTGGTATTTGATCATCTCTTCGGTTTTAATTTTTTGCGCCATAAACAAAAAAAGAGCAAAAATGTTGAAAAAAAAGAGCAATATTTTTTACTTTTTGCTATAATAAATATCCCCCAAAAATATATATTTAAAAAAAAGTTTTTTTCCTCAGTTTAGGCTGATATGTATTCTTCTACATATTTTTGGTAAAAAAAATAAAAATAATAATAATTGCAATAAGTGCATATTGATTGGTTTGCGCAAAAGATATAGCGTCTACAAAATAGGGTATAGATTTATGGAATTTTTTTAATTAATTCTATTTTATTAGTAATGGCGGTGTTCTGCGATTTTTATCATGACTGTGACATTATAGCGGACACATCGGACACTTTTGACACTATTTTGGGACCATTGTCATTTATACAGCAATCAGTGCTATAAAAATGCACTGATTACTGTGTAAATGACACTGGCAGACTAGGGGTTAAACACTAGGGGGAGATCAAGTGTCCTAGGGAGTGAGTCTAACTGTGGGGGGATGGGCTACCACTGACATGACAGCGATCATTGCTCCCGATGACTGGGAGCAGTAGATCCCTGTCATGTTTACATAGGCATCTCCCCGTTCTGCCTCTCTGTGACATGATCGCGGGACACCAGCGGACATAGTCAGCGGGACCTGTGGGCAAGGTCACGCTGTACGCGGCGGGCGTGCCCACTAGCCCTGCCAAAAGGGGATGTACAGGTACGCCCATTTGCCCACCAATGTGTCGACGTATATCTGCGTGCAGTGGTTGGCAAGTGGTTAACTGACAATTGCGTTGTACCCGAACAAAATTGATGTCCTCCTTTTTTTCCTACAAATAGAGCTTGCTTTTGGTGGTATTTGATCACCTTTGCGTGCCTTTTATTTTTACTATAGTTTTACTTTTTGCTATAAAAAATATCCCCCAAAAAATGTAAAAAAAAAAATCTTCATCAGTTTAGGGCGATATATATTCTTCTACATATTATTGGTAAATTAAAAAAATCTTAATAAGCATATATTGATTGGTTTGCGCAAAAGTTATAGCGTCTACAAAATAGGGGATAGATTTATGGTATTTTTATTCTAATTTTTTTACTAGTAATGGCGGTGATCAGCGTTTTTTTTTAGAAGGACTGCCACATTTTGGTGGAGAGATCGGACACTTGACACCAGTGACATTTATACAGCGATCAATGCTTTAAAAATGCCCTGATTACTGTACTGTATAAATTAATTACACTGGCAGGGAAGGGGTTAATTGTGTTCCCTGCAGGTGTTATCTAACTGTATGGGTGACTGGGGAAACACACAGTTACATCTTTTCTGCTTAGTAGAAAAACATGATGTGTGTGATCTCACCTGTCAGAAACGAGATCTGCCTTGTTTACACAGGCAGATCCCCGTTCTGTTACTGCGAGGAACAATTGCAGGTCGCTGGACCCGCTGATTGGCTCCCCCACAGGGAGTGCCCACAAATGTGTGTTCCGGTGCCGACGTACAGGTATGGCGATTTCGCTGTATAATGACGGCAGCTGGTTGGCAAGTGGTTAAGGGAGTTGTAAAGTCTCAAGGTTTTTGACCTTAATGCATTCTATGCATTAAGGTCAAAAACCATCTGTGCTGGAGCTGCCCCCCTTTTTCTTACCTGAACCCAATTATTCCAGCGATGAGAACGATCCCAGCAGCTCCAGCCACTGTCTCAGATCCTCATTGGATAGATTAATAGCAGTAGAAGCCATTGGCTCCTGCTGCTGTCAATCAAACCCAGTGACATGGGAGCCATGGGTGGGACTGAGTCCTGCTGTCTGTGTCAATGGACACAGCAGCAGGACTTGGGAGCATGCCTGCACGGGTGCCCCCATGGAAATAAGCTGTCTGTGGGGGCACTTGAGGAGCCAGGAGCGCCATTGGGGGACCCCAGAAAAGAAGGATCGGGCCGATCTGTGCAAAACCAGTGCACAGAGCAGGTAAGTATGACATGTTTGCAAAGGTTTGTTTAAAAAAAAAAAAAAATAATAACCACTTTAATTAGCAAGAGGGAAACAGTTGTGTAAAAAGATTTGTATAGCCACTTGTGATCAATGATATATTAGATCTGAAACACCGGATTGTTGGGTGTGTTTCATGGAGGAGGAGATGTGTACTGTGGGGGGGGGGGGGGTAATCTGTACGAGGAAAGGTAATTATTTGTTGTACTCTACATTGTGCTCTCCTAACCCTTGCATTCTGTTTGTTGCACATTCCTGACCCCCCCCCCCCCCCACCCCCCCCCCCCACATTTTTTTTTGTTTTTTTTATTAAGTTTTATATATATTCTATTTTTAATGTTTTAGTTTTTTTTTATATTGAAAATTATCTATTTTTTTTATTTTTGTTTTTTTATTATATTTTGAATATTTTATTTTATATTTCTTTTTTTGCTATTACCCTTTATTATATTTTTATAATTTCATATTATAGTATAAATTGATGATTGTTTATTATTTTTATATTTAAATATGATTTTATTTTTTTATATTGTTAATTTTTTTTTTGAAATATATTTATTAATTGTTAATGGTTCATTTTTTTTTAATTTTAATTTTATTTGAATTTTTGTAATAATTTTTTGATTTTTTTTTTTTATATAAAATTTATTTATTATATTTTATTATATATATTTATATAAATTATTTGATTTATTTTTTTTTTTAATTTATTTTTTTATAATTTTCTTAGAAATTTTAATTATTTATTTTTTTAATTTATTTAAAATATTTTCCTATGCCAGCCTGACCTGTGTTACACAGCATCTTGTGCAGGGGTCAGGAGGGTGTAAAATTATTTTAGGAGAGACTTTCACTAAAGAAATTTATTTTTATTTTTATGCACTTAAAGTAGAATTTCAGCTTTAATATGCCTAGCCCAAACTAGCAGTGTAAGCATGGTTTACAGATTGGGGTCACGCCGTGGCCACAAGAGAGAGGTCGTTCTGGAGGGCTGTCATATGACGTCCACCCAGAACAAGATCCGCGCTGCCATTTGAAAGCCGGTGGGTGGGAAAAGGTTGAGATGTACAGTTCAATATAAGGAGTAGCAGAACAAGCTTTGAACAAGTATAACAAGAGAACGTTTTGAAACAAATCTATAATATATTGTGTGGGGGCTGTGCTTGCTGTGAGTGGTCAGGGATGGGTGTGTAAGCACTATATGAGGCTCTAAGGCAGCCAATCAACTTCCACCATAGTACACTACTATTTTCTTCACCCTTATGAAGCTCCAGCCATAATGACTGCACAGTTCTCATTAGTGATAGCTCTCAAACTTGCTTTCAGATCGCTTTTCGCTATACTCTTGCAAAAGTTTTAGGCAGCTAAAAAAAAAAAAAAAAAAAAATGCTGTAGATTAAGAATGCTTTCAGAAACAGTTAACTGATAAAAAATAAATAAAATGATTAACAAAATGGCAAGTAAATGAACAGAAGAAAAATCCAAATCAAATCAATATCTGGTGTAATCACCCTTTGCCTTCAAAACATCATCAATTCTTCTAGATACATTTGCACACATTTTTAGAAGGAACTCAGCAGGTAGGTTGTTCCCAACATCTTGGAGATCTAACCACAGAACTTCTGTGGATGTTGGCTGCTTCAATTATTTCTGTCTCTTCATGTAATCCCAGTCAGACTCGAAGAAACATGATAATACATGACAGTGGAAAGGGATTGAGCCTACACAACCTGAGAACTTCCTCTTGCATCAAAATTATTTTAAAACTCATGAACATATATAATTGTACATATGAATAGTATTGATAACATAGTCGGTTTAGACATTGCATATACAAAGGCTCTATGCGTTTCGTGAAGTATTTATATCCACTCGTCAGGAGCAGCAATGTAAATATCTGAATATAAACATATACATTTCTGGGTCACTGCCTTGGAAAAAAAATAAATACATTTAAATAATATACAAACACAAACAAAAAAAAAGAAAAAGGGGTTTAGGTCGAGAATGCACCCTTATCTAAGGAATACTCATACTCGCCATGTGAAAGTGCAAAATTGAGAGCTGGAGACTCCCCTAGGGGCATCTTTTCCGGGAGCCGTGGCAGCATAAGGCGCAGAGGGGGCTCCCCACAGGGCCACACCAAAGGAGAACAATTATCCATGAAGTAGTGGTCCCTAAGGCACAGTGTAGGTAGTGACTAGAAACCTCTTGAAGGACTTCTATGAGGAATATGAATATGTATAGTTAGCATTTAAGCCAAGTGTTCTGTGCTTGAATGATCATAAAAACATGGAACTGTATTCATATAACTAAATATATTACCTGGTACTTAACCACGTGGAACCATGGTATAAGGCCGTGTTTCTCAACTCCAGTCCTCAAGGCACGCCAACAGGTCATGTTTTCAGGATTCCCCTCTGATAAACAGCTGTGGTAATTACTAAGGCAGTGAAACAGATCAAATCACCTGTGCAAAATAATTGAAATCCTGAAAACATGACCTGTTGGGGCGCCTTGAGGACTGGAGTTGAGAAACACTGGTATAAGGTATAGAGTGTTTTAGCCATGATGTCAGGGATGACCAACAAGATAGATAATCCGCTTCAAATGAGACCTATAAGCAGTGATGTAAGTAACTGAGTTAAAATAAACTGAGTTACCTAACGCAGTTACTTTAGAGGGTAACGAGTAATCTAACTGATTACTTTTCCCCTCATGGTAACTCAGTTCCCATTACTTTGGCTTAGTTACCCCAATTACATCTACCGCCACTAGATGGCAGTAGTGTAATTCCGGTGTCCTGCCGAAAAAGTTCCCCCGCTGGATAAGGACCCCCTGTACTGCGCAGGCGAAGGGCTTGAGCAGTACGAAGGACTACAGAGGTTCCGAAAATTGCCGAACCTAAACAGCTCTGAGTGAACTCTACACCGCGCAGGTGCAGTTAACATGTAATTGTACGAGGCGATGCCGCACGCTCCTGATGCTCGTGCTATTCTGCAAGGGGCGTCTATCGTGTAAGTAAGGGGCGGGTCTAGTATTACTGTAACCAAGGGGCGCATTTATTATTATTGTTATATATCAAGCTCTGCCCATTAATTTAACATTCGCCCTCTTCTGTAGCCATCCGCCCCTTACACGATTTAATAATAATAATATACCCGCCACTTGCTTACACGCTATAACAGATCTGCCCCTTGGTTAGAGTAATAGAGCAGCCCCTTGGTTACACGATATATAACAATAATAATAAATGCGCCCCTTGGTTACAGTAATACTAGACCCGCCCTTTAGTTACACGTATAGAGTATTTTAAAAAAAGTCAGTTACTTTGCTGCGTAACTAATTACTTTTCCAATGTAGTAACTGAGTTACTAACGCAATTACTTTTTGGGAGAAGTAATTTGTAACTTAACTAATTACTTTTTTAAAGTAAGGTGACCAACACTGCCTATAAGGGCCCATGCGCCAAAGACACACCCAAATGCTCACTGCTCTACTGACACCATCAGTACATATACACATGCACACACGCGCATATGTGTTTGAGCTTTAGGGGGTAAACCCTAATGCAATAGGCTGCGCACACATATGCTGCAAGTGTTGGGACTTTGTGTGTTTCACCAAGGGGACATAAAGCTCCTGCAATTTGTGATCGAGAGTTTCACCAAGGGGACAGGGTGCTCCTGAAAGATCAACTTTGCTACTGATCCATCAGCAATTGTTATCACTCTGGAGGGGGAACAATCCAGGATCTGCATTTTTGTGTATATAGTGAAGGACGTTTGTCCTCAAGTTTTTTACCAAGTCAAGCTGGGCATCCCATAATCCCTGATCCATGTCCAAGTTGTTTTCCCTCATTAAAACAACAATCTCATGGAATGGTTACTGACTGTGACCGTTGTCACCGTTTCTGTGTGAAAGTTGGAAAATGCATGTTGTCTGGCTGTGTAGTAATAAGGGGACCCAAAGATCCAGCGGCCCTCTAGTGCTACATTTACACTGAAGATAGTTCTTAATGACATGGTCTGTATGTTTGGGGTCGTCCTGCTGAATAAATTTGGGGCCAATCTCAGGCCTCCCTGTTGGTATGGCATGATGGATAATTATCTGCCTGTATTTCCCAGCATTGAGGACACCATTGATCCTGACCAAATCTCCAACTCCATTTGCAGAAAGGCAGCTCCAACTTGCAAGGAACATCCACCATGCTTCACTGTTACCTGCAAACACTAATTATTGTACTGCTCTCCAGGCAAATTGCCTCCTGACAAATATTTAAAATTAATCCTAAGTCCAGAGCACCTGTTGTCATTTTTCTGCCACCCAGTTCCTATATTACACTGAGCAGAAGTGAGTTGATTAGCCTTTTCTCCATGTCAGAGGTATAGCATTTTGGCCACGATTCTTCCATGAAGACCACGAAGTTGGGTGTTCCTGGGTCCCACTGGTTTTCACCAATTCTGTGCCGATAACACTGCTGGACGTCTTCCGATGTGAAAGGGAAGTAAGCATGACATGGCTTTTCAGTCTGCTTTGACATCTCTGCCTGGGAGAGAACTTGCTGATGCAGTATATCTACCTTGTGTTTAGTCTTGCCATGGTATTTGACAGTGATGGCGAACCTTGGCACCCCAGATGTTTTGGAACTACATTTCCCATCATGCTCAACTACACTGCAGAGTACATGAGCATCATAGGAAATGGAGTTCCAAAACATCTGGGGTGCCAAGGTTTTCCATCACTGGTATATGACCTGTGACATGAGACTGCCTTCTACAACTTCACCTTAGTAGGGTTTGGCTGGTCTTCACCCAGTTTTAAGCCTCATTACACAGCTGTTTCTGTTTCAGTTAATGGCTGTGTTTTAATCTACATTTAAAATTGATGATCATTAGCACCTATTAGTTAATCATACACCTGACTTTAATCCCAAAATCCCTGACTTTGTTCAAGTGTGCAAGTGGAAAACCCCATACACACCACTAGATTTTCTGCAGATTTTTGTCCTCAGATTTACCAAAACCATATAATGTGAGGTCAAACCTTAAATGTTTCAATTTTTATGCAATCAGGCAGGCCTTTGCACTACATGGTTTTGGTAAATCTGAAGACAAAAATCTGCATAAAATCTAATAGTGTGTATGGAGTTTTAGAGTTGATGCTGGTTTGAAACCAATGGGTAGCCATACCAAATAGTGTTTTTTTTAGATTTTTCTTCTGTTAGCTCACTTTGCATTTGTTAAATTGATAAAAATAAACAAACAATTAAAATATATATTTTGAAAGCATTATTACTTTACAAATATCTACCTCTTCCGCCAATTCTGTCCCTCTCAAAATTTGCAGCCCAGTCACATGAGCTGTCCTACCAGCCTTCTGATATTCCCACAAAGTAACTGCTTGCCCCATGAACATCTACTATGGCAGGGCAGCCACTGTGCGTATCTAGTACGTGATCAGTTCTTGCAGGTAAGATACGTACGCCCACCACCCCAGCTGTGCTGTGATTTGTTACAGTTCAAACCAGTCAGTGGGTCCCGGCCAATGATTGGTTTGGGTCTATTATTCACGAATGAGAGCTCAGTGTTGGTAAACAACATAGTACAGTGACAGTGTATAGTATTAGCACTGATCACCGTATTAGTGCCACTATTGATGTCAGTTAGTGTCAGCTAGTGTCTTCTTTTTTTTTTTTTTTTTTTTTTTTTTTAACGAAAACCCAGTGGTGATCAAATACCATCAAAAGAAAGCTCTGTCTGTGTGGGAAAAAAATTATACATTTCATTTGCATACAGTGTTGCATGACTGCACAAATAAGTAAAAAAGTAGCACAGTGCCAAATGGCAAAAAAAAATGGCCTGGTCATGAAGGGGGGGGGGGGGTTAAAACCTTCCATAGGGCAAGTGGCAAAGTGCTTCTCAAATAGCAGACGTTCTAATTTATCCATTTTGTTTCCCAGGCTTTTTGTATTTGTAAACATACCTTTCAATTTTGTATCAGCGTTCATTTCATATTTCATTATTATTGAGCTACAACCTGAGCTATTACTACTTTTGTGTTGGATTGGACTAAATTGGATTTTCTGTGCTGTCTAGTTTGAGCACTGCTTTCTGCTCCCCCCTCTCAATATTTCACCCCTCCTCCATATCCCAGTTCCCTGTAGACCCTTGCATTTTATATGGCATATTTTTTCTGATCCTTCCTCTCCATCTCTTAATTTTAAAAGCGTTCTAACCATTTTTTGCCCCAACAATAGAGACACTAAATGAAAAAATGAAAAATTATCCCAGTTCTAATAGCTTATCTATAGATGGCGCTGTACTTGAGCTTCAGTCTAAATTGAAAAATCTAGGGGTGATATTTGATGCCATTTTAACCTTTGAGTCACATGTACAAAATGTTGTCAGAACATCTTTTTTCCACTTGGTAAATTTTTACTCGGATGCGTCCTTTGCTATCATACACTGTAGCTGAAAAGCTGATCCACACATTTGTGTTCTCCCGACTTGACCACTGCAATGATCTACTCGCTGGTGTACCTAAATGCTAAATTAATCAACTTCAATATGTTTAGAATTCTGCAGCCAGAATCCTGACTAGGTCTGGTACAAGTGATCATATTACCCCTATCCTGGAGTCTTTCCACTGGCTACCTGTCTGGTTTCGCATAGACTTTAAGATTCTCTTGCTCACCTTTATAGATCTTTATGGCTTGGCACCCAATTATCTCTCTGAACTTTTATTAACTTACTCCCCCCTCATAACCTCCGTTCCTCAAATTCTGGTCTTCTGTGTGTCCCCTCTATTCACCTACACTCAATGGGAGACAGAGCCTTTTCCTGCTACACTCCAAAACTCTGGATTTAACTTCCAAAGAACATCAGAGAGCCGTCTTCTCTAAACTCATTCAAACCAAAAAACTTTTTTCTTTAGACAAGCTTTCACATAATTGTCCCTTTTTCCTTTATGTCATCCTGTGTATTTCTTGTGTTTTCCTTGTAAAGTGCTTTGAAAAGCTGCCTTTAAGGTGCTATATGATGAAGTTTATTATGATTATTAGTTCTCCAGGAACCCAAAACCTTCCTTCCTTCCTACGCCAGTTTTTAAGCTCCCTTGCCTATGTGGTGTGGATTGTGTCACGGGTACGCTGAAATCTCTTTTTTAGGACACTGTCATTTGTACCAATGTGTACTGGATCATCCCCAGCCACACCCAACAATATGTCAACCTGATCCTTAAAGGGCCGAACCTAAGTACTCAGCCAATAGCAAACTGTTAGGAAATTGTGGTCTTTGTGACAAGTTACCTTCTCCGTCCTTACTGGAGCAGTCATTCTCAAAATCATGCAACTGGGCATATTTATTAACTCAGGACTAGCTTTTCTATCACTGTTCCCTCTACCCCATATTCTAGCTGTACCCAGTTGCCTACAATAAACCACATCTGCAATAAATTGCAGATCTGAGGTGGCGCTGTGATTTAACTACCACCCTACAATCATACCAAAATCCATAACACAGAATAAAAATCAATCATATAACCTATGCAGTGCTTCCACAACTATGATAGTCCACAACACCAGTGTAATAGTGTTTACAGTGCTCCAAATAGATGTTAACTGTCCCTTATTAACCATTTCAATACTAGACACTTTTACCCTCTTCGACCCCTTTCTCACTGGGGCGATGTGGGCGATGTGGGCGTTTTAGCTTGGGGCTGCAGAAGAGGCAGTTTACAGGTGCTATTTTTATCGAAAAAAACGCCTGTAAAGTGCCTCAGTGTGAAAGAGGTCTTCCTGTCCAGGGCAATTTTCAGTTTTCAGAGCTGTAACACTTTAACCACTTAAAGACTGCTCACGACATAGTGCACCAAGAGCTAAGAGACTTGAAACAAATTTCTTGCCTCCATTGCCTTTCTCCAATCTCACCTTACACATACTACTCTGGTTAGGCTCTTCTCACCTTAATTTCGGAAATAGTATTATAGCCTTTTCGCATACGAATAAAGCCGAAGAAGTAGCCATTGGGTTTAGTGGAAATGTGTCCTTCCAGCTTGAGGAAATGTTGGCGGATACCCATGGTGGGTTTTTGTTTTTGAGGGGCTCTATAGGCAACACCCAATGCACATCGGTGAATATTTACTGCCCGAACCATAATCAACCCTCTTTCATGTCTCAAGTTCTGACCAAACTAGCAGCTTTTACGAAGGGAATCACTATCCTGGCAGGTGATATCAATATGCCACTTGACCCCATTATGGACACTTCCCAGCAGTCCAACATATCATTCAAACATCTATCCTTCATTAGGAAAACACTACACGATCTCCAGTTAATTGATGCGTGACGAACACTTCACCCTAAGGACAAAGACTACTCCTTATACTCCAAAACACACAACTCTTATTCCAGAATAGACAACATTTTCTTAGACCACTTTCATCTTCCCCTTTTGAAATCAGCCTCAATAGGTACAGCTTCTCTGTCCGACCATGCCCCAGTTTCTATTAGTCTAGCTATCCCCTCGCTGCCCAAACGCACCACCAATTGGAAGCTCAATGACTCTCTCCTCTCCAATCCTGTTGATGCTTCCCTGCTATGAAACAGTAATTCTCAGAGAACGAGTCAACAGATACGGCTCCCTCCTTACTCTGGGAGGCTCATGAGGCCACGATGAAGGGTAAACTAATTGAGCTGGGAGCTAGAAGATGGAGAGAGCAGGGTCAGCAGCTTAACAAATTAATATTACAAGTAGCATATCTAGATAAACAACACAAATTGTCTCTACATAAATCCCACCTAGAAGCCCTGTTGCATGAATGAGAATGAATTGAAAGCTCTTCTCGACTCTCAAACTAAAAGGAAATTTCTAATTTTCTCTCAACAACTCTATGAATGGGGTGACAAACCCGGCAGACAATTTGCCTCCTTCAAGTCAAATTATCCTCGGGAGAAATGGCCCATTCTTCCCCCCAAATAGCCAAAGCGTTTAACCACTTGCCAACCGCCTCATGCAGATATACTGCGGCAAAATAACATATGGGTACGCAGGGGCAGGGGTCATTCCAGGAGCTATCCGTGCTTAGGGGGAGTCCACCGATTCATGGCCACCCCCTCGCGATTGCTCCTAGCGAATGAGAAACTTCCTCTGCCTCTGAACTGTAAACAGAGGCAGAGGAAGTGATGTCACTGCTCCTCGTGAAGCCTTTTCGTTCCGGCTTCCGAGGAGAGAGGACATCAAGTAAGTTTGCACCAACACTACTCTAACAGTAGAACACGCAGGCACACTTTTCAGCCCCCAATCACCCCCTGTCACAGTGACACCAATAGCAGTTTTTTTTTTTACCGATTACTGCATTGGTGTCATTTGTGACTGTTATAAGTGGTAGGGCAGTTACTGGTAGGCCTCTTTAGGTCTAGGGTACCCCCCCTAATAAAGGTTTAACCCCTTGATCACCCCCGTCGCCAGTGTCACTAAGCAATCTTTTTTCTGATTGCCGTATTAGTGTCACAGGTGACGCTAGTTAGGCAGGTAAGTATTTAGGTTCGCCGTCAGCTTTTTATAGTGTCAGGTACCCCCATATACTACCTAGTAAAGGTTTTAACCCCCTGATTGCCCCCTAGTTAACCCTTTCACCAGTGATCACCGTATAACTTTTACGGGGACGCTGGTTAGTTTTTTATAGTTTCAGGGCACCCTCCGTTTATTACCTAATAAAGGTTTAACCTCCTGATCGCCTGGTGGGTGATATAAGTTAGGTTTTAGGATCAGATAGGGTCTGCGGCGCCCCAGGCAGTGTCAGGTTAGTGACAGTACCGCTAACTCCCACGCACGCAGCATACACCTCCCTTAGTGGTATAGTATCTGAACGGATCAATATCTGATCTGATCAGATCTATACTAGCGTCCCCAGCAGTTTAGGGTTCCCAAAAATGCAGTGTTAGCGGAATCAGCCCAGATACCTTATAGCACCTGCGTTTTGCCCCTCCACCCGGCCCAGCCCACCCAAGTGCAGTATTCGATCGATCACTGTCACTTATAAAACACTAAACACACATAACTGCAGCATTCGCAGAGTCAGGCCTGATTCCTAACAGTTTTTTTTGGTAGCGTTTTGATACAGTCGCTAACAGGCAGGAGCTTTTTTTACCTGTGAGTCTCACTAGTGTACCACTAAATTTATAGCCCAAAATGGCAAATCGAAGGGACACTAGTGAAGAGGCCTACACGTTTCTGAGCATGACAGATAGTGAAGAGGAAGTCACTCTGTCAGATTCAGGCTCAGAATACGATCCTGTAGACGACAGCGGCTCCATGACAGATAGCTCTGATGACAGAGTTGTGGTCCCTGCCAAGGTCAGGCGTACCAGACCCGATCTTCTTCTTTCATTGAGGTGCAAGAACCGCAGGTCCCCTCATATGGAGCAGAGAAGTACTAGCGCTGCTATTCCTTCTGGTGAACTGGCAAGCACCAGCAGCCTAGTACACCCTGGTCGTAGTCAAACAGTATCAGTATCACGTGGTGACGTGGAGAGTCCCATAAGTACAGTTTAAGGTGGTGAGGTGGCAAGCACAAGTAGTGTCCTGCTGCCACCAAGAAGACAAACACAGGCCCATCGTGCCCTTCCTGCTACATTCACCAATCCTAATTGGGAACCCACCACTTCTGCAGCACCCGTACTTCCCCCATTCACTGGCCAACCCGGCATTCAGGTGGAAACAGTTGATTTTACGTCACTTGATTTTTATTCGCTGTTTTTCCACCGAAGATCTCTATAGATCTATTGTGGACCAAAGCAATTTGTATGCTGGTCAACACATCGCCACTATTCCCAAGTCCTCCCTTGCCAGAGATTGGAAACCAAATATGGTTTCCGAATTTAAGCTCTTTCTGGGCCTATCCCTCAACATGGGCATAACTAAAAAGAGTGAGTTGCGGTCATATTGGTCCACTGACCCAATTCACCATATGCCCTTGTTCTCTGCCTCCATGACCAGGGCACGATATGAGCAGATCTTGCGGTTCATGCATTTCAACAACAATGAATTCTGTCGTCCTTGTGGAGACCCTGGATACGATTGGCTCTACAAAATTCGGCCCCTCGTAAACCACTTCAACCAACGTTTTGCAGACTTGTTTACTCCCCATCAAGTTGTCTGCGTTGATGAGTCCCTGATTACGTTTTCTGGCCGCTTGTCATTCAAACAGTACCTTCCCAGCAAGCGTGCCAGATACGGGGTCAAGATGTATAAGCTCTGTGACAGGGGCACAGGCTATACATGTAGTTTTATGGTTTACGAGGGCAAAGATAGTCACGTAGAGCTGACAAACTGCCTTGACTACATAGGAAGCGCTGGCAAGATTGTGTGGAACTTGGTGTCACCCTTATTTGGAAAGGGGTACCACTTGTACATGGACAATTATTACACAAGCGTGCCACTTTTAAGTCACTTGTTTGATCAGATTGGAACATGTGGCACCGTGCGATCTAATCGCCGGGGTATTCCCCAGCAGCTTGTAGATTCCCGTCTTAGGCTGGGGGAGAGAAGCCTGCTGTGATTGGCCAGTACAGCATGTGACCCAGCCTCTATATAAGCTACAGGCACAACACAGCACAGCGCGTCACTCTGCTTTAGACACTGTAGGGAAATTTGCTTGGCTGCTGTGAGGGAATTACGTGCTAGGAGTCAGTTCACATTCCTGAAATATCTTATAATTAGTAAGCGATCTACATAGATAGAGAGTGTAGTTCGAGGTTCCTGTTTTGAGGGGGAGAGAATTATTCAGAAATCAACTCTAAGACCTGGTGCACATTCTTTTTACACTGCCATGAGCCCAGTGCCAGACAAAATATAACTTTTATCTGCAAACTCAGTGCACCAGCACTGCATATGTTACTGTGAGATACACCATACTCTGGGTGTATTCTTCTATTGCAAAAAAAAAAAATTTGCAGTGTTTTCTGCACGTTTGCAGGAGTGTGACATATTCAATCGATCTCTTTTTCTTCTATTGTGTTATTCCAAAAAAAAAATTTGAGTGAAAATTTTTTTTTTTTCATAGGATTTTTCTGCAGTTTTGCAGTTTTTGACATACACTCTGTACATACTGTGGGTGTATTCTGCTATTGCAAAAACACCCATTTAGGGCAAGATCATAAATTTAAAAAATATGAGGAGATCATCAAAAAAGGGACGTGGCCCCGGTTGTGGTGCTGCTGGTGGAGCTCCTGTTGCAGGGAGAGGACGTAGTTTATCTGTGCCAGCTACACGCACAAGTGAAACACCTTCCTCAGGTGCGAGTTGGCGAAAGAGCCTGCAGCGGTATTTCGGCACGCCTAATGAGGCTGTACAAATGTGGAGGCCAGGACAAGTACAGGCGATAGTAGATTGGGTTGCTGACAGTGCCTCCGGTTCCTTCACATTGTCTCCCACCCAGTCTCCTGATGAAAGTTCAGAGTTGGTACCTGCAGCTGATGTCCATCAGTCTTTCACCTCACCCCCTTGCAAAATAGCCAATCAGTCTGAGCCCCAAATCATGCAGCAGTCTCTTCTGCTTTTTGATGACTCTGTTAGCAGAGTTTCCCAGGGCCATCCACCTAGCCCTGCCCCAGAAGTGGAAGAGATTGTGTGCACCGATGCCCAACCACTTATGTTTCATGATGAGTACATGGGAGGACCATCGCAGCACGTCTCGGATGATGACGAAACACAGGTGCCAACTGCTGCTGCTTTCACCATTGTGCAGCCCGACAAGGAGGGCAGGGATGAAGACTGGGTGGAAGATGATGTGGAGGACGATGAGGTCCTTGACCCCACATAGAATCAACTTCATGCAGGTGACCAGTGTAGTTCGGAGGAAGAGGCGGTGGTCGCACAGAGCCACCAGCACAGCAGAAGAGGGAGCAGGGTGCAAAAGCGGAGCGTCTGCGGACGTCTGCGGAGTACGTCTGCTACTGCCCAACGCAGCAAGGAACTGAGCACACCAAAGCCAGGTCCAAGGAGTTCCCTAGCGTGGCAGTTCTTCAGACAATGTGCTGATGACAAGACATGAGTGGTTTGCACGCTGTGCAATCCGAGCCTGAAGCGAGGCATAAACGTTCTCAACCTGAGCACAACCTGCATGACCAGGCATCTAAGTGCAAAGCACTAGATGCAGTGGAGTAGACACCTCAAAAACCAAGAAAGGTTTCTGGCTCCTCCTGCTTCCTCTTCTGCTGCAGTCTCAACCTCTTCATCCACCTCTGTAGTGACAGTGGCACCTGCCAACCCGGAAACAGAGGATCTGCCAGCAACACTACCACCTGGATCACCAACCATCTCCACAATGTCCCATGGAAGCGTTCAGCTCTCTATCTCCCAAACACTGGAGCGGAAGAGAAAGTACCCCCCCTAGCCACCCGCGATCCCTAGCCCTGAATGCCAGCATTTCAAAATTCCTCGCCTTTGAAATGCTGTCATTTTGTCTGGTGGAGACGCCGAGTTTTAAAAGGCTGATGTCATTGGCTGTCCCACAGTATGTCTTGCCCAGCCGCCACTACTTTTCCAGGCGAGCTATCTCTTCCCTGCACAACCAAGTGGGGGACAAAATCAGGTGTGCACTGCGCAACGCCATCTGTGGCAAGGTCCACCTAACTACGGATGCGTGGACCAGTAAGCACGGTCAGGGACATTATATCTCCCTAACAGCACACTGGGTAAATGTAGTGGCGGCTGGGCCTGAGGCGGATAGCAGTTTGGCGCATGTCCTTCCACCACCAAGGATTGCAGGGCGCTTTAGTTTGCCTCCTGTTGCTAACTCCTCCTACTCCGCCTCCTCATCCTCTACCGCCTCCTCATCCGGTCAGCGTAACACCTTCACCACCAACTTCAGCACAGCCAGGGGTAAACGACAGCAGGCAGTTTTAAAACTTTCCTGTTTGGGGGAAAAAACCCCACACCACGCAGGAGTTGTGGAGAGACATGGAACAACAGACCGATGAGTGATTGGTGGCAGTGAGCCTCAAGCCCGGCCTGGTGGTGTGTGATAATGGGCGAAATCTCGTAGCAGCTCTTGGCCTAGCCGGTTTGACGCACATCCCTTGCCTGGCGCATGTGCTGAACTTGGTGGTCCAGAGGTTCCTTAAAAATTACCCCGATATGCCAGAGCTGCTGCATAAAGTAAGGCCCGTCTGTGCGCACTTTCGGCGTTCTCACCCTGCTGCTGCTCGCCTGTCAGCGCTGCAGCGTAACTTCGGCCTTCCCGCTCACCGTCTCATATGTGACGTGCCCACAAGGTGGAACTCCACCTTGCACATGCTGGCCAGACTGTGCGAGCAGCAGCAGGCGATAGTGGAGTTTCAGCTGCAGCACGCGCGCGTGAGTCGCTCTGCGGAACAGCACCACTTTACCACCAATAACTGGGCCTCCATGCGAGACCTGTGTGCCTTGTTGCGCTGTTTCGAGTACTCCACCAACATGGCCAGTGCCGATGACGCCGTTCTCAGCGTTACTATCCCAGTTCTATGCCTCCTTGAAAAAAACGCTTCAGGCGATGATGAAAGAGGATGTGGCACAGGAGGAGGAGGAGGAAGAGGGATAATTTCCAAGGCTTTCAGGGCAGTCATTCACAAGTGGCTACGAGGGTGGGTTCCTGCACCAACAAGCGCACGGTACACAATTGTTTGGCAGCAAGAGCACAGTTCTGGAGGATGACAAGGTGGAGGATGAGGAGGAGATGGAGGAGGAGGAACCATGTTCACAGCAGGGTGGCACCCAGACCAGCTCATGTCCATCACTGGTGCATGGCTGGGGGGATACAGAGGACACAGACGATACACCTCCCACAGAGGACAGCTTTTCGTTGCCTCTGGGCAGCCTGGCACACATGAGCGATTACATGCTGCAGTGTCTCCGTAACGACCGCCGAGTTTCCCACATTTTAACTGGTGCTGATTACTGGGTGGCCACCCTGCTGGATCCCCGTTACAAGGACAACGTGCCGTCCTTAATTACCTCACTGGAGCGTGATCGTAAGATGCGCGAGTACAAGCGCACGCTGGTAGACGCGCTGCTGGTGGCATTCCCACTTGACAGCGGGGGTACGGTTGAAGCACAAGGCAAAGGCAGAGGAGGAGGAAGAGGTCGCCAATGCAGCTGGGGCACCGCCAGCACCTCGGAAGGCAGGGTTAGCATGGCTGAAATGTGGAAAAGCTTTGTCAGCACGCCACAATAACCAGCACCACCAGCTGAGATGGAACGTCTTAGCAGGAGGCAGCATTTCACCAACATGGTGGAGCAGTATGTGTGCACACACCTACACGTACTGAATGAGGAGTCTGCCCCCTTCAACTTCTGGGTCTCCAAATTGGGCACATAGCCTGAGCTTGCCCTTTACTCCTTGGAGGTGCTGGCCTGGCCTGCCCTGCAGCCAGTGTATTATCCATGGGCGTCCGCAGAACTTTTTTCAGGGGGGGGCATCATTTTAAGGTCACCCATGCTCTGACCTTTTCGACAATGTCATTATCACGGTCAGAGACTACAGACCTAGTACAGGTGATGGTCAGAGAGTGCAGACATGGCCGTAGAGACTGTCAAAGACTGCGGATATGGCCCAAGAGACTGTCAGAGACTGCATACATGGCCCAAGAGACTGTCAGAGACTGCGGACATGGCCCAAGAGACTGTCAGAGACTGCGGACATGGCCAAAGAGACTGTCAGAGACTGCATACATGGCCCAAGAGACTGTCAGAGACTGCATACATGGCTCAAGAGACTGTAAGAGACTGCGGACATGGCACAAGAGATGACCAGAGACTGCATACATGGCCCAAGAGACTGTCAGAAACTGCATACATGTGGGGGTGACAGAGAGAGACGGGGGTGACAGAGAGAAAGGGGGTGACAGAAAGAGACAGAGAGGGTGACAGAGAGAAAGGGGTGAGAGTGAGAGGGGTGACAGAAAGAGACAGAGGGGGTGACACAGAGAGAGGAGTGTGACAGAGAGAGACAGAGGGGGGTGATAGAGAGAGAGGGGGTGAAAAAGACAGAGGGGTGAGAGAGAGAGTGGGGGTGACAGAGAAGGGTGATCAGGGCCGGACTGGGAATAAAATTCAGCCCTGGAAAAAATTTCATACCAGCCCCACAGCGTTATTATACCAGCGCAACAGCATAACGTCATTATTTTCTGGTTCATGAAAGGGAAAACCATACATTATTACATTATATATATATATATATATATATATATATATATATATATATATATATATATTGTGGAGATGCGACCCCATCTCACAGGTGCATGTAAGCAGCACATGCCTGATTTTGGCAGGGATGCTAATTGCACACCTGTGGGCTGGGTTCAAAAACTTCCCAGGAAGAGAAATTAGTGCTCAGACCTGGAGACGGCTCCGCCCAGCAGACAGGAAGTCTGGCCAGGAGGTTTGGAGAGTTCCAGGAGATAGAGACAGGAGCCTAAGACTGGAGGTGGCAGTCTGAAGCAGGCAGGTGTAGCCTGCGACTAAAGCAGCACGAAGCTGACAATGAGTAAGCCAGGAGGCTATCGTTTGGTTATGCAGTGATGGTGGAACCCCCTGCGAGGGAAGATTTCTGTTGATTTGAACTTTTTTTCGTTTCCTGTAAATAAAAGCCATGCCCTAAAACACAAGTCTGGAGTGGCACGTTTCTGAAAAATCGCATGCACCACTTGAATCTAATCACCCCGGATTGTCACAATATATATACACGGTGGGGGGTGGAGAGCATTGGGGTGGGGGCTGGAGACTGATGGGGAGAGCTGGAGAGCACCAGGGGCAGAAAGAACAGGGGTGGGGAGCACGGGGGGCTGGACAGCACTGTGGGTGGTGGGAAGCATTGGGGTGGGAGCTGGAGACTGATGGGGAGAGCTGGAGAGCACCGGGGGCAGAAAGAACGGGTGGGGAGCACAGGGGGGCTGAACAGCACTGTGGGGGGGCTGGAGAGCACCGGGGGCAGAAAGAACAGGGGTGGGGAGTACGGGGGGCTGGGGAGCATGGGGGGCTGAAGAGCACTGTGGGGGGTGGAGAGCACTGGGGTGGGGGCTGGAGACTGATGGGGAGAGCTGGAGAGCACCGGGGGCAGAAAGAACAGGGCTGGACAGCACGGGGGCTGGACAGCACTGTGGGGGTGGGGAGCATGGGGGGCTGGAGAGCACTGTGGGGGGTGGGGAGCACGGGGGGCGAGCTGGAGAGCACCGGGGCAGAAAGAACAGGGGTGGGGAGCACGGGGGGCTGGACAGCACTGTGGGGGTGTGGGGAGCACGGGGGGCTGGAGAGCACTGTGGGGGTGGGGAGCATGGGGGGGGCTGGACAGCACTGTGGGGGGTGGGGAGCATGGGGGGGGCTGGACAGCACTGTGGGGGGTGGGGAGCACGGGGGGGGGGGGGGCAGAGAGCACTGGGGTGGGGGCTAGAGAAGGATGGGGAGAGCTGGAGAGCAGGGGGGGCAGAAAGAACATGGGTTGAGAGGGGGGAGGGCTGGAGAGTGTGGTGGGGGAGGAGAGCACTGGGGGGAGCACAAGGAGAACTGGAGGGGGGCTGGAGAGCCTGGTGGGGGAGGAGAGCACTGGGGGGGGGGGCAGAAAAAGAATTTGGATAGGGGGATCAGCAGGGGGGCGGCATATAGAGGAAATAAGCTTTCTATATTCCTCCATGCAGCCGCTGAATGCTTGATTCTCCTCCTCTCCCTCCTCCAAGCATTCAGCGGCTGCATGGAGGAATATAGAAAGCTAATCTCCTCTATATGCCGCCCCCCCCGCTGATCCCCCTATCCAGGTACACACTTAGGGCTGTACTGAGTACTCACATCTCTCCTCCTCCTGTGATTACGGAGCTGGCCGGGTCTGTGTTCTGCGGCCGCGCACCGCGCTGTAACACGGTCCCGCCCCCCTAGACCGGCTCGTGTGATAGGTGGAAGACTGATTCTATCTACTATCACACGAGCCAGTCTAGGGGGGCGGGACCGCGTTACAGCGTGGTGCGCGGCCGCAGAACACAGACCCGGCCAGCTCCGTGATCACAGGAGAAGGAGAGAGGGGACTCAGGGGAGCACTGCAGCCGCAAACCGGCCCCAGGGCAGGCAGCCTACCGGGAAACATCCCGGTAGGCCAGTCCGGCCCTGGGGGTGATGGGGGTCCTCACTCCTGATCCGATCCCTAATTCCAGGGGGGGGCACTTGCCTCCCCTTGCCCCTACCTGCGGACGCCCATGCGTGGGGCTGCCGCATAGTGGTGGGGCGAGCACCGTCCGCAGGGTCCCCCAGCCAGGGGAAGTGAGGAGAGCAAGCTGTCCGTACGAGCAGAGAGCTGTAATGGCTTTCATTTGAATTTCCTGTGTTCCCGGGGGTCACAGTCACATAGCCCCACCTCTTGGCCCGGCGCCTTTGATGTAGTCACATGTCCCGCATTGGACTGGTGTTCTGTCTATCAAAGGCGCCGGGGCCAAGAGGTGGGGCTATGTGACGGTGAGCCACAGGAACACAGGAAATTCAAATAAAAGCTATTACAGAGAACCATCTCGCTCTCTGCTTGTAGACAGCTTGCCTCTTCCTCTCCTCACTTCCCCTGGCTGGGGGACCGTGCGGGCGGTGCTCGCCCCCCGCAGTATGCATTCCTCATCCTCCCCACAGCTCCTTCTCGGCTGCGGGCCCCATAGCGGCCGCATGGGTCGCTATGGAGGTAGTTCCACCACTAGTGCTATATCTAAATTGCTGTTTGTGGGCGTATTTTTGGTGTGTAGTTTAGTACCTACATGTATATGTGTTTTCTGACATGTTTTTGTTGCATATGTATGGTATTGTTTCTTTGCAAGCATGTGTTCTAAATAAATGGACAGTAAAAGGATAAAAATGGGTAAAGGGCTGTAACCTTCAGCATCCAATCAGTAAGCTGTAAAAATGTGCTGTAACCTCTAGAAACCAATATGTAGGTGGTAATGATGCATAGTAAAATCTAGCATCCAATCAATGAGCAATAATGATGTGCAGTAACTTCTAGCAACCAATAAGTGAGTGGTAATGATGTGCTGTAACCTCTAGCAACCAATCATTGAACAGTAATAGTCAGGGCCGGTACAAGGGGTGGGCGGAAGGGGCGGATGCCCTGGGCGGAGCAATTTATTGTAGAAAGGGGCGCAGTGCTGCTGTGTGCCATGATAGGACAAACGTGCCCGTAAAAAATAGCCGTGACCGGGTCGGCTTTGAAGTATGCTTGCGCAGTTCATGATGAGCTGCCCGACTCCCGAGCTGAGCCGATCCTGTATTCCGCCCGGGCCCAGGGGGGCGGATTTGACAGAAGCTGTGTGGCGCGATACTGGCGGCGATGGGAGTGATGTCATGGCGCATCCCGCCAGGCGTGCCAGCCTTTTAAAATACAGTAGCTGATGAGGTGGGATGGAGGATTCATGCCTTCGTGGTGCCGGCGGTGGTCTGCCCAGACAATTGAGTAACAGCAACCGATCAGCTTAGGGCAAGCCTGCATTCTCAGACTTCCTTGCTTTAAGGTAAAAAATAAATGAGGTGATAGGGGCAGGAGGAGCTTGTGTCAGGAGCTGGTGATGGTGGTAGGGGCAGGAGGTGGCAGGAGCTGATGGTGACAGGAGGAGCTTGTGGCAGGAGCTGGTGATGGTGGTGGGGACAGGAGGTGGCAGGAGCTGATGGTGACACAAGGAGCTTGTGGCAGGAGCTGGGGATGGTGGCAGGAGTTGGTGGGGGAAAAAGCTGGTGGGGGCAAGAAGACCTTGTGGCAGGAGCTGGTGGGGGCAGGTGGAGCTTGTGGCAGGAGCTGGTGGTAAGAGCTGGTGGGGGCAGGAGCTGGAGGGGGCTGGTGGTGGCAGGAGCTGGTTGGAGCAGGAGGTGACGGTGGTGGCATAAGGAGCTTGTGGCAGGAGCTGGTGATGGTGGCAGGAGCTGGTGGTGGCAGGAGGAGCTGGCGATGACAGTGGTGGCAGGAGCTGGAGGGGGCTGGTGGTGGCAGGAGCTGGAGGTGGCTGGTGGTGGCAGGAGGTGACGGTGGTGGCAGGAGTTGGAGGGGGCAGGAAGAGCTTGTGGCAGGATCGGATCTGGAGGGGGCAGAAAGAGCTTGTGGCAGGAGCTGCTGGGGGCAGGAAGAGCTTGTGGCAGGAGCTGCTGGTAGCAGGAAGAGCTTGTGGCAGGAGCTGCTGGGGGCAGGAAGAGCTTGTGGCAGGAGCTGAAGGGGGCAGGAAGAGCTTGTGGCAGGAGCTGGTGGGGGCAGGAGGAGCTGATGGTGGCAGGAGCTGGCGATAGTGGTAGGAGCTGGAGGGGGCTGGTGGTGGCAGGAGCTGGTTGGGGCAGGATGTGACGGTGGTGGCAGGAGGAGCTGGGGGTGGCAGGAGGAGCTTGTGGCAGGAGCTGGTGATAGTGGTAGGAGCTGGTGGGGGCAGGACCTAATTGGGGCAGGAGGTGACGATGGTGGCAGGAGCTGGTGATGGTGGCAGGAGCTGGTGGTGGCAGGAGGTGACAGGAGGAGCTGGCAGTGGCAGGAGGTGACGTGGTGGCAGGAGCGGGAGGGGGCTGGTGGTGGCAGGAGCTGGTTGGGGCAGGAGGTGACGGTGGTGGCAGGAGGAGCTGGTGGTGGCAGGAGGAGCTTGTGGCAGGAGCTGGTGGTGGCAGGAGGTGACAGGGGGAGCTGGCGGTTGCAGGAGGTGACAGGAGCTGGAGGCAGGCGGTGACAGTGGTGGCAGGCGCTGGAGGGGGCAGGAAGAGCTTATGGCAGGAGCTGGTGGGGGCAGGAAGAGCTTGTGGCAGGAGCTGATGGTGGCAGGAGGAGCTTGTGACAGGAGCTGGTGATGGTGGTAGGAGCTGGAGGGGGCTGGTGGTGGAAGGAGGAGCTTGTGGCAGGAGCTGGTGATGGTGGCAGAAGGGGGCTGGTGGTGGCAGGAGCTGGTTGGGGCAGGAGCTGGCTGCCCCCATCACCTCCTGCCCCAACCAGCTCCTGCCACCACCAGCCCCCTCCAGCTCCTGCCACCATATATACTGCGAAGGGGCTGCAGCTACAGTATTGTATTGTTGTATTGTAGTGTATTGTTTTAAGTGTTTTCTGGTTTTGAAAGAACACTGAATCTTTCTTTTAAACTGGGGGGGAGGGGGGGCGCAGTTTGCCATCTTCGCCCTGGGCACCAGATGGCCTCCTCCCCGCACTGGTAATAGTGCACAGTAACCTCTAGCAACCAGTGAGCAGTAAGTATGTGCAATTACCCTTTAGCAACCAATCAGTGAGTATGGACCAGTTCTAACTATTAAAGTTTTTTTGAGATACATCTACATGTGTGTTTGTTTTTTTGTGATGTTAGGGTGGAGAGCGAAGTTGCATGGAGGGAGGGAGGCCCCAAGAAAATGTCTAGGGTCCAGTCAATAAAGACGGCCCTGACTGTGCCAAAAATCAACAGTCTCACAGACGCAATTAAACCTCAGGACAAAGGATAACTTTTTTTTTAATTAAACATTTCCACGTCACATGTTTTTATGCATACAAAAATAATATCTTTGTCTTAGGCTGGTCATACATGGATCGAAATTCGGCCAGTTCAGCAGGGACCAGCTGAATATTGATTCATGTATGGGCAGGCTGGTTGTACAGAAGTCGATCTATCGATCAACATTGGCACCATTTACAGAACACATTGGCAATGGACTTTATTAAAGTGTAACTAATCTGTAACCCTCAGCCATAGGTTTGTGATTTTTCTAAATGACATTTAAAAAAAGAAACATTTTACATGCTGAGGGATACAAATTAATAAACTGGTAAAATTGCAACTAATCTGTATCCTTCAGCCAATATATTCATACTTTGAAGCAATGCATACATGACATCTAGTGGCAGAGAAGCAAAACTACACCTCTACAGGCAATACATTTAGCCATATTAAGATTTCCCTTTTATATCATTGATCATATATACACAAATGTCTATAGACACTCAGGAGTATAAAATTAAGTTTCTCAGGCTGGGAACAAGAAAGTTCAGTTAGCACAAATATCACAAAATCCTTTCTTTTTTAACTTTCTTCTATTTCTTCTATCTTTTTCACACCCTGTATAGATAATGCATTTTAATCCTCGTGGTATTCTACAAAAACTGTCCTTATTTGGCTTCTTATTCTTAACAAACCTAAAAGCAAGCACACCCATTCTAGTGGATCTAGCTCCATGTGGTCTCCTCAGCTGACCTCCAGACCGCTAAATGTTTTATCACCACAAGTACATGTAACATTTCATTGAAAATAATGAAATATACCACAAACCTTGGAAATTGCCACAGATGTCCACTTGATTTTTTTTGTGACGTTGATGCCAATAAGGGACCAGGGTCCAGCGCTATTTCCTCAACTGCTTCTTCCATCTGGTACATCTTCCATCTGGTACATACCTCCAAGACTCTGCCCTCCGCAACTGATCTGAAAGCTGCAGTAGGAGCTTGGTAGGAGAATCCTCATCAGAGAGAGCAAGAGACCTCCACAGAATAAAGGTAAGCTTCTCTCAGTAGAAAGAGGTCAGTCACCTAAGGACACTAGCAAAAAAACTAAAGCTAGTTAGGAATGGGAGGAGTTATACAGGAGGATGTCCCTGCAGCCTTCTTTTTTGCCAGTGTCCCATCAGGTAGCTACATATAACCTAGTCATAATGATTGAAGCTGAACTCTGGGAATTAGGCAAATTGCACATTTGCAGTAGGCCTGCACTGCAAGAGTTAAATGCTTGTCAAGTCTAGGGGGAGACGAAGATGCAGTAATACCAGTTGCGGCCCATCCATAAAGGGGGCACAGCGCCGCCCCCCCTATCTATGTGTTCGACCCCCTGATCTATATATCAGGGCGCCGGACTATAGAGTCCAATGCGGGGTGGGTGTTTTTTTTAAGCACCTGATTAGAGCTAGAGGCTCTAATAGGCTTTAAAAAAGGGTGGGCTTGGAGCGCAGAGCATTGCGCTCCGAGCCCACCCAGTTGTGTGTGTTGATAGCGAATTAATTTTTTTCTATTTTCACACTAAAGTTCCTCCCTGCCAATCAGGAGGCAGGTAATGAGACCCATTTCACAATTGGCCAAAGCATCAGACGATCCTATTGGATGCCTATCACTTTGGTGGAAGAAGCTTGAGAAGCGGACACCGGAGCCGCCGCTACCCACACTCCAGGGGAGGGGGAGAGGACACCACAGCCCCGCCACATGAGCGGTTAAGTGCCTGGCCACCAATGCTGGGTGGGTTCGGGGGTGCTGTCTCAGTGCCGTGCCGCAGGGGGAGGATGTTTGTTCGACGTCCCCCATAAGAAGAACCCACCAGTCACCACTGAGTAATACTTGCCTCTCTCTGAAGCTTGAGTGTGCGGGTCCCTCTGTGTCATCACCTACACAGCAGGACTATTAACTCTGCATTGTACATGAAGTGTGACTGCAGCCCAGAATTTCCTAGAGGGGAGAAGCGCTGGATCAATCGATTTGGCCCCTTTCACACTGGGGCGGTTTTCAGGCGGTACGGCGCTAAAAATAGCGCCTGTGTACCGCCTGAAAAAACCAGCCCCATTCACTCCAGTGTGAAAGCCGGCGGGCTTTCACACTGGAGCGGTGCGCTAGCAGGACCGCAACAAAAGTCCTGCTAGCAGCATCTTTGGAGCGGTGAAGGAGCGGTGTGTTCACCGCTCCTATACCGCTCCTTCCCATTGGAATCAATGGGAAACCGCGGGGATACCGCCCGCAAACCGCCGCTGCAGCGGCGCTTTGCGGAGGTTTTTAACCCTTTTGCGGCCGCTAGCGGGGGTTAAAACCACCCCGCTAGCGGCCGCATACCGCGGGAAAAACGATGGTAAAGCAGCGCTAAATATAGCGCTGCTTTACCGTCGCCGCCCCGCACCGCCCCAGTGTGAAGCCAGCCTTTGAGTAGTGAAGTATTAGGAAAGGGAGATTATGGCTCAACCAAAAAATCCCTTCTCAAAACTATTTCAATATTGCACAAAAATAAAATGGCAGAGCCCAAACTTCAAATTTAAATGGTAAACTATTGATTAGAATTCCAAATAACAAAAATCTGCATTATACAATATGATATGAATATAACCAAAATATATAGCCAAAAATAACTTCAAGGTCTGCCCAAAAAATGTAAAATAATTAAAAAATGCCTGTCAAGGACATGAGAAAAGTGCTGGGTTTTTATAACACAGATCAGCAACATCCCCTCCCACAGTGGCGGAATGCCAGGGCCCAGTCACAAGTGTGACCCTGATAGTTCCACGATTGCTGCCAATACATACAGTTAATATAGCATGCCCAAAAAACACACCTGTTATTGCAGTAAATAGTTAATTTGGGCCAGCTTGGCCCAAATTAACTATTTAAGGCTGGATTTACACCTATGCAGTTTTAGTGCTTTTTGCGTTTTGCAGATTTGGACTACAGTCCATTTAACATGGTTTCCTATGAAACATGTTCTGTAGTGCAAATCTGCAAAAAGCACTAAAAATGCATAGGTGTGAATCCAGCCTAAAGGGACATTAAATGTGGCGTTAGGCTTTAAGGTAGGATATGAAAAAAGTGTTAACATCAAATTTATATTTTGTGTCCAGAAAAGTATTAACGTTGGGAGAATTAAATGATCCTTTGTCTTGATGTTTATGTGAGTCTTTGAGACTTTTACTTGTTGCACAGTAATTAAAGCGGGATTCCACCCTAAAGTGGAACTCCCGCTTTTCGGAACCCTCCCCCCCCCTCCGGTGTCACATTTGGCACCTTTCAGGGGGGAGGGGGGTGCAGATACCTGTCTAAGACAGGTATCTGCACCCACTTCCGGCATAAACTCCCGTGGGAGTTTACGCAAGTTCCTGTCCCGGCGCGCTGTCTGCCGGGACACACACGTGTCCCGGCAGACATCGCTGAAGATTCTCATTGCGCCGCGCGACTCGCGTATGCGCAGTAGGGAATCGGGAAGTGAAGCCACTTCCTGATTCCCTCACCGAGAATGGCGCCGGCTACAGCAGAGAGCCGAGCGAGCGATCGGCTTCTGCTGCCGACACCGCTGGAACCAGGGACAGGTAAGTGTCCATTTTTTAAAAGTCAGCAGCTGCAGTATTTGTAGCTGCTGGCTTTTAAAAAAAATTTTTACAGTACAGTCCCGCTTTAAGGAAGTTTATGCTATCAACTAATAGCTAAGCTTGATATGTTGCACATTTACCTTGCTTTGCAGACTGAAGAGTGATCTGCATTCAGACCCATCCACATCAACTACAGCACTGCTCCAAGTGACTCCCATAGCCTGCCCTGAAACTACAGAGCCTCAAAGCATGATGGGACATGTAGTATCAGGACTGGTAAAGGAAGGAAACAGGAAGTCAGGGAACTTTGAAATTTAGCCAAAAGAAGGAGTGACATCACAGACACACAAACTTGCATTTTACAGCTAAATAAGGTAAGATACAGATAGAATGGCAGTGGGGTTGTGATTCATTTACATGCACAATGCATCTGTTGTTTTGCGGAGGAAAAGCTGGAGTTGTGCTTTAAACCTTTTTTTTTTAGTGCTCACATGATAGCACAGATCTGAGTCCTGGGCAAGCTGGGAGACTCCTGACAACATCCAGAACATTGGCACTGGTTGGGTGATATCACTGCTCTAGGACCACAATGTTATCGGCTCTCACTAACCTTCTCAGCTTGAGTTGTACAATCTTGTGACCACCAGGAAAAAGATACTTTAATTAATGATATGCAACATTACTAAAGAAAGTGGGAAGGATATATTTAAAGCTTAGTTAGTAGATAGCCTTTCCTTCCTCAAGTCATATTTTGTGGGTACAAGGACTGTGCCCAAGGATGCCCTGGGTCTTTTACAATTCTAGTGATGCCACTGCTACAGAAGAAATACAGTTGTAAAGAAATGTAATAAACTGATAAGAGTCAGTGTTACAGCAGGAACATGCAAGTGGTCACGCACACACTTCAATAAACTTTACAACACAGTGTGGTGGTGGCTGGCTGTTGATATTTATTTCCTGTAGTTTCCACAAATTTATTTTCATGGTTGTGTAAAGTGCAGACCAAGCTTCAAAAGAACAACGTTTTTTTGTTTTTTGTTTTTTTTACACACAGAATAGATAAAAAGGTAAAAATGATAGAAAAATACTTTTCTGTGAGACCTCTAACACATTGTTCACTGATATCTGCATGCACGTCAACTGTAAAAAAGAAAATGAACGTTTAATCTGTTCATCGCCAGAGAACAATACACAATTCTCCCAAGTCCATTGACAGCAATGATACATATTCATTTAATTAAAAAAAAATGATAATACTTAAAACAGCAATAACTGTAACATGCATTTTTTTCCCAAGAAAATGTACAATTCTGCCTCTCAGCATTACTATTATATATATATATCACTAGCAGCAAAATTATACTAATGTAAGTGGACCTGTCCTTTTCCAAACCAAACTAGTATGTTGTAAATAAGATTTTTAACTTTATTGCAGGAAATGCTCTAGACAATATTAATAATGGTGTAAGTTACATTTTAGTTAATTTTTTTGCATTCAACCAGCAGATTTTTCCACTGAGATATAGTATTCTGACAGGAGGGAGACTTCCGTACTGTCAGAATACACTGATCATGGCTGCCAGCTATAGCCAGTGCTGCTGATCAAGCTGGGAAAATCTCTACAGATCGACTTCTTTACACAACCAGCCTGCGCATACATGGATTGAATTACTAATATGTTCCTTACAGCCACCAATGCACAGAGGATATAGCGCTGCAGCATGGGGTAAGAAATGCTTTGAAACCTTTTAAACAAAGGGTGGGGCGAAAAATGTAAAGCTGACTGAACTTAAGGATCACACAGGAGACTGACAACACTACTGCTAATTTGGAAGTAGTGACTTAGGGCTCTTTCACACGGGGCGGATCAGTGCAGATCCGCCCCGTGGATATCCGCTTGCTCAGCGGGGATCGCCGGAGCGATCTCCGCTGAGCAGGAAGATGACAGGTCTGCACTCCGTGCAGGGACGGACCTGTCAGAGCGCCGCTCTCCCCTATGGGAGATCGGGTGACGACGGACCGTAGAGTCCGTCGTCACCCGATCCGCTCTGCAGACGGATGAAAAAATAGGGTTTTCCTCCGTCTGCAGAAACGGACCATAGCGGGCACGGACGAGAGCGGGTGTCAGCGGATGCTCATCCGCTGACACCCGCTATCCCATAGGGATACCTGTATGTCCGTTTTTCATCCAAAAACGGAAGGATGAAAAACGGACATACGGTCCGTCCGTGTGAAAGAGCCCTTAGGCTGAATTCACCCCTTGAGCATCAGCATTTACAAGTGATTTTGGGGTGTTTTTTTTTGTCTGTAAATTTTTGCATGTTTTTTTTCAGGACTTGTCAGGCTTGAAACATTTTCGTTCTGACTAATAGAAAGGCTAGTTGCTAGGAGGAGGAGATGGTTGTTTGGACTTTAACCTCTTCACGCCCGTGCTATAGCCGAGGAGGGCGTAAATTGCCGGGAGGGCGTCCATGTACATCCTTAGGGTGCATTCACACTTGTGCACCCTGTCTGTCTTGAACAATTTCATGCGAGTGGGCATGATTAGCTACGAGAGCCAGCAGTCACCCTTTGCTTTTATTGGGGCTTCCTAGTCGCAGCTATGCTCAGGTGTTTGCAGGGGATCGCAGACAGAGAGCATTCACAATTGTGAATGCACCCTTATTGTTGTATGCAGCAGGGTCCCATTGTTGCTGGCAAGATATCCAAGATATCTAAGAAACTTTGCAGTAGATTCACAAAAATGTATTTTCCTTGAGAACATTTCATATAGTGAGGCATAATGCCAAACATACTGACATCTACGTTTACATACAATTCAAGAATAGGATTGTACAGTTTATATATTGAAACATGAATATATAACTATATAAATTAATGTCTTCACAGATACTGATGTTTGGGTCAGAAAATGTGACAGATCCACTTTAAAGATTTGCTGCCAGGAAAACGTCTAGGTCATCAAAGTTCTAAGGAGGTATACTTTAGCAGAACTTTAATTTCCAGCACATAATACATTTATCAGTACACACTGGCAACTCAATAAGCACTTTATGTCCTATATTAATAGTGCAGTATTACCATCATATAGTGCATCCATCTAATCAAGTTTCACCCCCCCAACACACAGATTGCACAAACATGAATTCCAGTCTTTTCCTGAATACTTGTAACAACTTGTAATTTCAGTATATGCTGCTAGTTTGTTCAAGAATATCGCAGTACATTTCATAGTAGCAAAAAAAAAAAAAACACACTGTATTCATACATTTACATGAAACAAAAAATAAACATGAAAATGTGCAGTAACAATTTATGATCAGTGTAGTGGGTATACATAAATGGTGTTCAGATTCATTGGGATTTATAAGACAGCACTATAAGCATAGCTCCTTTCATATCCTTTGTTGCTGGAGTACGGAGTTATTTACTATAAATGATGTCATAAAAAATTAACTTTGCTGATGCCTTGTTCACTAAAACGTCCAGCACAGTTGAATCCTTGTGATTTATTACTGTGCCCTTTAAACTGCTAATTGCTGCAGCAAGAGTTGAAATACTGTGTGCTTTTTGGTTATGAATAGATAAAGGGGTGTGGGATCATTTATTTTCTTTTCTTCCTGAAGACGATATGATCAGGGATGGGAGGTTTGTATTGTGGTTTGTGTTAATGAAAGGATTTATATAGATATCTTGTGCAATGTGTACTTTTATGTTGTATGCTGGAATTTGTCCTAATAAAGGAAAAAAAAGTGATTATAGAAACACTGTGTGCTGTCGGCACATAGGAGAGTCAAATCTCATCTTTCAAACACAAAGCAGTGACCTGGCTCTCCATTGGTCTGACACACTGCCCCCAAACACTGCTATACTCAACAACTCTCTTGTTGCCTGAGAAGCTTTATGTGTGAGAGCCAGTCTGACTCTTCTAGGTGCTGCCATCACAAGGCATTTTCTGTTTCAATATTTTTATTGAAGTTTCAAGAGTCCTAACAAGCCGTAGTTTGCCCTGGCAGGGCGACATCAGACGGGCATGTGAAGAAAACAGCGTATGAACATGTTATGAATAGCATAACAAAAAACTGTTACCAGGACCATAGAGGACCAAGTTAGGAATTAGGCAGGTATCACAGGCTATAAAACTCTGTTCCCTGGAGGAAAGCAATCTGTATTGATAGCCTTCATATCAGGAATGAAGGGAGAAAAGAAGAAAACAGGGAAAGGAGAGAAAAGAGAGAGAAAAAAGAGGAGAGCAGCCCCAGGAGAGGGCGAGTACCATGGACGCGGGACCTACGCAAATAAGGTTTAAAGTCGACCATAGCTAGTCAGGGGCAGGGTCAGGAAAGAAAAACGTATCCACGGCTTCCAGATTTTCAAAAATGTTGCACGTGAATCGCAAGGTATTTTAACCTTTCCTGCAGCACTCAGTTTAAACAAGTAAAAGAACAATGGATGAATTGCATTCTTGACTGCTATACACAAATAAATCAAGAGGGTTCAGTTGGGCTTTGTATAAGAGCAATGTATACAGCCAGGTTTTGCGTAGATTTGTGATCAATACCTTTTCTCATCAGCAGTATATAGCAGCCTTCCTAGTAAAGCTTGTAGGAAGAGTTTTCAGTCTCCCCTGATCCTCTGTCTGGACTGTGCTGATCACATGCACCATCCCAAGAAAAAAAACTCTCTAGCAATACTCACCAAACTGAGCATGTGCAGCCCGTCCCTTGGCTCTGTAAATATCAGGTTATTTTTTGGAGACAGTGGAAGAAGAAGAGGATCAGAGAAAACTGATTTTATACATAATGCAAAGGATTAACCCCTTAGGTTCCACAGTGAGTATAACAAGCATGCTTTACTGCATATAAAAACAGATTTTACTGTTGTGGGTTTAGTAACACTTTAATGATAATAGTGACAATCACTTTAACCACTTGCCTACCAGGTACGAACACCCCCTTCCTGACCAAGCCATTTTTCAGCTTTCAGCGCTGTCGCATTTTGAATGACAATTGCGCGGTCATGCAAGGATGTACCCAAATAACATTTTTATCATTATTTCCCCACAGATAGAGCTTTATTTTGGTGGTATTTGATCACCTCTGCGGTTTTTATTTCTTGCGCTATAAACAAATTAAGAGGGACAAGTTTGAAAAAACGCAATATTTTTTACTTTTTATTATAATAAATATCCAATTTTTTTTTTTTTTTTAAACAAATTTTTTCCTCAGTTCAGACCGATACGTATTCTTCTACATATTTTTGGTAAAAAAAATCGCAATAAGCGTATATTGATTGATTTGCGCAAAAGTTATAACGTCTACAAAATAGGGGATAGGTTTATAGCATTTTTATTATTATTTTTTTTTTACTAGTAATGGCGGCGATTTGCGATTTTTATTGTGACTGCGACATTGGACACTTCGGACACTTTTGACACATTTTTGGGACCATTCACATTTATACAGCGATCCATGCTATAAAAATGCATTGATTACTGTATAAATGTGACTGGCAGGGAAGGGGTTAACACTAGGGGGCGCTGCAGGGGTTAATATGTACCCTATCTTAGTGATTCTAACTGTGGGGGGAGGGGACTGACTGGGGGAGGGGACCGATCGGTGTCCCTATTTACAAGGGACACACCATCGGTCTCCTCTCCTCTGACAGGACGTGGATCTGTGTGTTTACACACACAGATCCACGTCCTGCCCGATTACCGGGCAATCACGGGTGCCTGGCGGTCATCGCGACCGCCGGGCACGCGCATCGGGTCCCCAGCTACGCGGCGGGCACGCGCCTCCTAGTGGCCAAAAAGTGAGCGCCGTCATATGACGGCGGCCCGCCACAAGAGCTGCACCGTCCCGCCGTCATTTGACAGTGGGCGGTCAGCTACTAGTTAAACAAGCTGTTGGCTTTATTACTACCTGAAGTTTGTTGAAAGCCTGTTAGCTACTTGTTTAAAGCCAAACTCTAAGCCACTTTTTCACACAGATAGAGATTTCTTTTGGTGGTATTTGATCACTGGGTTTTTTATTTTTTGCAATATAAAAGAAAACAGACTGAAAATTTTGAAAAAAAAAAATATATATAAATTTTCTACTTTGTTATAAATCATTTTCAATAAAATCAAATGTTTGCTTTGGTCTGTTCAGGGTTTCACAGGCTGAGAGTTTGACTGCTTGTTCTTTCCTTGTCGGAGAGGGTTTCCGAAGCCTCTAGGGCTGCTGCACTGAGGCAGCCTGTGGACTGTGTAACTGTTCTTTGAGGTCTTGGCTATAGTAAAGCTGAGTGCCTGAAATGATCCTCTGAGGAGCTGGCTGTGGGACACCATATGGGATCAGTTCTGGAGAAGAATTGTCTCCCACACTGGACCATGTCCGGAGAAAACTGGAAGGTGTGCAGCTGTCCTGGGGTCTTGTGAGTACTGACCGTGAATTGTAATCCCTGGTGACTGTGTGCTTTTGGGATGTAAGTATCAATGGTAGCTATGGACTGAGATAGCTCTCATAGGGTCTCAGAATATTTTCCATTTCCCTGTCCTCAGCAGAATCCCGGAGTGGGAGCCTAGAGAAGTGTGTCCTCTGATTACTGTGCAAGTGTTTTGTAGTATCCCATGCCCTAACCCCTCTTCTTTTTAAAGTTCTACATAGTTACATAGTAGATGAGGTTGAAAAAAGACACAAGTCCATCAAGTCCAACCTATGTGTGTTATTTTATGTTAGTATTACATTGTATATCCCTGTATGTTGTGGTCATTCAGGTGCTTATCTAATAGTTTTTTGAAACCATTGATGCTACCCCGCTGAAACCACCGCATGTGGAAGCAAATTCCACATCCTTGCCGCACTTACAGTAAACCCCCTAGTGTTAACCCCTTCCCTGCCAGTGACATTTATACAGTAATCAGTGCATTTTTTTTTAGCACTGATCGCTGTATAATTGTCAATCGTCCCAAAAATGTGTCAAAAGTGTCCGATATGTCCACCATAATGTTGCAGTCACGATAAAAATCGCAGATCGCCACCATTACTAGTAAAAAAAAATAAAAAAATAATAAAAATGCCATAAATCTATCCCCTATTTTGTAGACGCTATAACTTTTACGCAAACCAATGAATATACGCTTATTGGGATTTTTATTACCAAAAATATGTAGAAGAATACTTATTGGCCTAAACTGAGAAAAAAAAATTATCTTTTTTAAAAAAAATTGGGTATATTTTTTATAGCAAAAAGTACAAAATATTGTGTTTTTTTTTTCAAAATTGTCGTTCTTTTTTTGTTTATAGTGCAAAAAATAAAAACCGCAGAGATGATCAAATACCACCGAAAGAAAGCTCTATTCGTGGGAAAAAAAGGATGTCAATTTTGTTTGGGTACAGTGTCTCACGACCACGCAATTGTCAGTTAAAGTGACGCAGTGCCGTATCGCAAAAAATGCTCTGGTCATTGAGCAGCCAAATCTTCTGGGGCTGAAGTGGTTAAAAGCTTCAAAAAAGCTGCTTGTACCTTGCTGTAAAAGCTGGCTGTACACACTGCTCTCAAGCAAGCAGAAACTCATATAAACAAGACATCATTGTAGAAAGAATTCACAAATATATTGCAGACACTTCCAGCAATCAGAAGCTTCAAAAGGTTACTTCACACAGCTTTAACCTACAGAATAAATAGCTGTTGAGGAACCTAAATCAAAAGGTCAAGTAATAATACATGTTTCTTAAGCCCCATACACACTATCAGATGTTCTGCTGATTTTTGTCTTCAGATTTATCAAAAACCATATAATATGGAGGTCAAACCTTAGGAGTTTCAATTTGTATGCAATCAGGCAGGCCCTTGCACTACATGGTTTTGGTAAATCTGAAGACAAAAATCAGCAGAAAATCTGATAGTGTGTATGGGGCTTTAGGCTCCCTATATACAATGAGAACATCTACAAAGCTAAATGTTTTTGAAATAAACACACTATGTGTATAATCACGCATCCTTAAAAAGGGTTATTCCACACAGCTGCAGATTGCTAAACTGTCTCTAGAAGCAGGTAAAAGATGACTATTGACAACTGTTCCTGTACTGGAATTGGCAGCACTCTCAGATTTATGACATTTGATAGGCCGCCTTAGCGGCTTGCCATTCGTTTTCAAGACACCTGATCATAAAGCAGTAGTATATATCAGTGGACAATTTTTGCTTGTATGAAGATACAGTTTAGCTTGAAAATGAATCTATACCTTGGTGGAATAATCTTTTAGGACCCCTCACATTTTTCCAAAATGCTTTTGTGCATTACTGTATGTTATGGCATTCATTATAGTGCGTTGAATTAAGGCAGCCCATTCTTTTTAAGGGATACCAACGAACCACAATAAACGAAAAGTCCTTGCGTAGTTTTTGTAACATAGTGCACAGCATATGCTGCATTGTGGGTGCATTGACAACTACTGTACTTGTGCGTTGTGGTACCATTCTAAATACATGGCACTTTGTTAATGCCTGTTGTGGTATTGTATGGTAAAAAGTGAATTTTAGCACATAGTAAAACCCTTGTTACCACAACGCATAGTTGTTAAGGCAGCCTTAAAAGCAGTAGAACAACTTTATCCATGTCACATATACTCTCATCTTTCAAACAGAACACAACCCACGTAAAGTCTCTTTTTTGTTATACATGCAGCCTTCAGAGGGCCAAAGTCATTAGGTGGCTGACTCTTTCAGCAGCAGTCAACGGTAATATAATGCCTGTGGGCACCTTAAAGGCAAACTGTATTTTTTTTCACCAGTATCTGAACATGATCATCTTAACGCCAATCCTAACTTTTTTTTATGCTTGTGTGAAAATTATGTTAATGGGAGCGGCCAGGTTTGCTCATTACATATGGAGGTTCTCAATAATTCCAAATGAGCTTAACCTTAGTATCTCTCAAAGTCCAACTCTAGCCAAACATTTTTGCTTATTATTTTAGTTAATAGGGAGGATAGGGAAGGGCTGAAAGCTCTTTTAGGTGTTTATAGTTTCAAGAAAAGGAAGTCCTAAAGTAGCATTTTTCAACCAGGGTGCCTTCAGGTCTCTTCAGGGATGACTTGGCAAAATGCCTAGAAATTACCCAACAATTGTATACAAGTCAACGGATGGATCAAGCCTGCCTTTTAGTTACACAAAGTCACAGGTTTTCGTTGTGCACCATTAAAACTTTTTAGCCACTGGCATCTTAACAACCAATGCCATCATTGGTTGATAAGGAGGACATTGGGCTCCTACACAGCATGATTTTTGCCCCTCTCCATCAGCACTGGGGTCACATTAGCTGAGTGAGGGAGAGAAATATTGCAATACTAGTCAGTAACAGCGTGCAAAAGTGTATTGGAAGAATAAATCACGTTGGATGTCCTACTTGTGTGATGTTGCTGTGTTATGAAAAATGATTAGTTAACTTTTTTTACATTTTAGAATGGGGTGCCTCGAGATTATGCATAATTTTAAAGGGTGCCATGACTGAAAAGGTTGACAAACACTGTCCTTAATTATGGGCAACAGTCCAGGTAAAGTAATTTTGTAAAACAGTCCATGCAGGTCCCCTGTTAGTCCTTAATGATGTTGGACTGGAAAGGAAAGTCTGGGCAAAAAAAAAAGTTTTTCTTGGTTAAAACTGAACAACAGTACAAGGCCTGCTTTTGGCTGGATTAGGGCTTTAAACGGGATGTGATATCCACATTTTCTGAAGAATAATTGACCACAAATATATAAAATGGAAAATTAAAATATGAAACAGCAAGCAAGTTAAAATGTGAACCCAACTTTCTACGAACCTGGGGCTTCAAAGCCCCATCCCCTGGGGACACGTTATCAAATCACCGTGAACACAGGAAAATTTGAAATTGATATCAAGGGATGTCACTATGAGGTGCTGTTCACTGCAGCAATTGAAACCCACCTACCAACTCAGGAAGGTGAAGAAAAGAAGGAATAATTACGTTATGTGACCAGACCGAAGACCTCTTCAAAAAATGTATACATTAATTAAGTAAAATACTGGAGGGGTATCCAGTGGTAGGGAAACTGGAGTGCATGGGGCATTTTTAGGTGGAAATTTGCTTTTTTTTTTTTTTTGCAATACATTTTTATTGCAAAACAGTTGTCCGTAAGACAGGCGAAGTATGAAGAATATAAAAGGGCATATTTCCCATAAAACAAAAAGACATAGGAACAAAAACAGTACAGGAGCGATAGCTGCATATCATAGGTATCACAGCAATAAACAGAATTGTCATAAAAAATTACATTTCGAGCCAAGTAAGCCGAGGTTCCCACAGTGTCAAATGTATGAAGGTTGTCTTTTTTTCAAAGCTAGTCTCCTTTCATATGAGTAGTGCAGAACTGAGCTTTTTAATATAAAAACTGTGCAAGCTTACCTATACAAAAATTACTATATTTGCCTTTTTATTAAAGGAGTTGTAAAGTCAGAAGGTTTTTAAAAAGCCTTCTGTGTGCAGCTCTCCCTCCTGATTGGCTGAAAGACAGCAGCGGCACCATTGGCTCCCGCTGCTGTCAATCAAAGTCAGTCAGCCAATCAGGGAAGGGGGCGGAGCCTGGTTGCTGCTCCGTGTCTGAATGGACACACAGAGCTGTGACCCGGCTCGGGTGCCCCCATAGCAAGCTGCTTGCTGTGGGGGTACGCGATAGGAGGGAGGGGCAAGGAGCACCAAAGAGGGACCCAAAAAGAGGAGGATCCGGGCTGCCCTGTGCAAATCCACTGCAACAGAGCAGGTAAGTATAACATGTTTGTTATTTTTATAGGAAAAAAAACAAGACTTTACAATCACTTTAAACTTTGTTTACTTGGGGATTAAGCCAAAAGTTAGAGGTCACCTGAGATCTGCAAGTTGCACTCCTGTTAACGATTAATTATGAAAACACACGTTGACTTAAAGCGTAAAAAAAATATATATTTGTGATGTTTTTCCATTCCCATAGCATACCTAAAAATATTTCCTACCTTTTATTTATTTTACTTTTTTGAGCAGGCCTTCGGGCAAACTGCAAGCTACTCTGAACAATTTCAAAGCAAAAGTGGAGGAACCAAGTGGGGACAGACTGAGTTTCCTCTCATTAAAACAGAATCCAAGCCTTGGGATCTTTTACCCTAAGTTAAGACAGACAGTGTTCAAATGTAGTTTATAACTAATAGATCAGCCAACACAGTACAGATGTTATTATTTAAAGTAGAATTCCAGGCTAAACCTAACTAGTCCTAAAAATGCTCCCTCCCCCCTCCTAACACCTATGCTGACTAACCCGTGTCAGCCCTTTCCGATCTGGTCACGTGATCTCCTGTGTTAACAAGTGGTGGCTGCAAGTGAGAGCACTCCAGCAGCAGCTGGTAAAGCCTGGAGCAGTGATGCCATCACTCCAGACTCTTATGGCCTATCTGTTGTTGGTGCTCTTTCCTCTCCCCTGCAGAGAGGTAGCAGCCTAGGACCTGAGGAGGGTCCACCAATACTATATTTTAACCATGGATCTGCTTCTTTCAAGGAAAAATCACTTTACAGTAGATGAGTAGATACATTGGAACAAGTGTTCACTTCTATTGACCCTGCGCTATCACACACGAATCAGGCTGGGTGACAGTTGTGTGAAAAGAAATGTGTAAATACGCATTTTTCTATAGGCAAGTCTGCAAAATTATAAAAATAAGAATTAATGCTCAATTTTTCCATCTGCTCAATTGTGATTATCGCACTGATGTTTGCAGCAGTTATATTTACAAAACTGTAAATTATTGTCTAGTTTTCCTCGAGACCTTTTTTTAAATTGGTTAGGGGTGTAAATCGCCAATAAATGAAAGCTTGAAGGTGTTGAAAAGTCAGAAGGTTTCTCATCTTAAAAAAACCTTCTATGTGCAGCAGCCCCCCTAATACTTACCTGAGCCCCACCTCTGTCCAGCGATGTCCACGAGTGTCTCAGCCATACAGGACTCTCCCTCCCTGATTGGCTGAGACACAGCAGTGGCGTCACTCCCACTGCTGTCAAAGTCAGTTAGCCAATCAGGAGATAGGGGTGGGGCCGAACCGCAGCTCCATGTCTGAATGGACACAGGGAGCTACAGCTCAGCTTGGGTAACCCATAACAAGCTGCTGTGGGGCCACTCAACAGGAGGGAGGGGCCAGGAGCACCGAAGAGGGACCCAAGAAGAGGAGGATCAGTGCTGATCTGTGCAACTCCACTGCTACAGAGCAGGTAAGTATAACATGTTTGTTATTTTTTAGAGAAAAAAAAATGAGACTTTACAATCACTTTAATCTGGCTTTGCAAGCAATACTTGTACTGCAAACAAAGTATGGGAGGGCTAAGTTCCAGACATCAGGGCCACATGTAGGGCCTAGGTGGCTGGTTAAGAATTTATTTAAATAAGAAAATAAATAAAATGCCTATCTTTGCTGTTGGCTTACAACCTATAATGCCATTGTGACCACTATGGTAGGCTAACAGCCTTATTCGATAACACTTTAAAGTGTCAAAACAAATAATGCTGCACTGGTGTTAACCGCTTGCGGACCAGCCGCCGCAGTTTTACTGCGGCAGGTTGGCTTGGCAGGTTGGCTCCGCAGAGCGAAATCATGTTATATTACATGATCTCGTGGGGCTTGCATAGCGCCGAAGGCACTCGCGCCTGCCTGCCACGAGCTCCGTGAGTTGTCTCACGAAGAGGAAGAACGGGGAGATGCTAATGTAAACAAGCATCTCCCCGTTCTGCCTAGTGACAGTGACAGTGAGTGACAGTGAGCTATGATCAGTGATGTGTCACAGCTAGCCCACCCCCCCACAGTTAGAATCACTCCCCAGGACACACTTAACCACCAGCCACCAGTGCCACCTAGTGTTAACCCCTTCACTGACAGTCACATTTACACAGTAATCGGTGCAATTTTAATCGCATTGATCGCTGTATAAATGTGAATGATCCCAAAAATGTGTCAAAATTGGCCGATCTGTCTGCCATAATGTCGCAGTCACAATAAAAATCGAAGATCGCCGTCATTACTAGTAAAAAAAAAAATATTAATAAAAATGCCATAAAACTATCCCCTATTTTGTAGACACAATAACTTTTGCGCAAACCAATCAATAAATGCTTATTGCGATTTTTTTTTTACACCAAAAATATGTAGAAGAATACGTATCAGCCTAAACTGAGGAAAAAAAACTTTTTTTATATATTTTTTGGGGATATTTGTTATAGCAAAAAGTAAAAAATAATGCTTTATTTTCAAAATAGTCGCTCTTTTATAGCGCAAAAAATAAAAACCGCAGATGCGATCAAATACCACCAAAAGAAAGTTCTATTTGTGGGAAACAAAAGGACGTTTTGTTTGGGAGCCACGTTGTCAGCGACGCAGTGCCGAATCGCAAAAAGTGCTCTGGTCTTTGGCCAGCAAAATCCTCCGGGGCAGAAGTGGTTAATAAATGTATCCAACCATATAGTGTCTCAATTCTCCTGTGCCAATATGAGTGCCATCATAACAACATGTGAAAAAACAATAATATAATACAATAATATCATACATTCATGTATTATGGAATCACCCTGATGAGTCACGAGACCCTGTGATGTAACGTGTAGGGGAGGGGCAGATTTGTTTGGCAAGATGTTTTTGCATCTTTCATGGAGAGGCACGAAGTAGCTGTAGCAACGTGGTTTTATATGACATACACTGTATACAGTTGGTATTCACTAGAGCACCTTTTAAATGTGAGTTCTATGCACATGTTTTAATAAATTGAATATTGTTTAAAAACAATATAAGCACTATCTGGAGCTCTCTCTCTCACACATATATCGTCATAATGGAGGTACATCATAGTTACATATAGTTACATAGTAGGTGAGGTTGAAAAAAGACACAAGTCCATCAAGTCCAACCTATGTGTGTGATTATATGTCAGTATTACATTGTATATCCCTGTATGTTGCGGTCGTTCAGGTGCTTATCTAATAGTTTCTTGAAACTATCGATGCCCCCCGCTGAGACCACCGCCTGTGGAAGGGAATTCCACATCCTTGCTGCTCTTACAATAGAGAACCCTCTACGTAGTTTAAGGTTAAACCTAATTTCTTCTAATTTTAATGAGTGGCCACGAGTCTTGTTAAACTCCCTTTTGCAAAAAAGTTTTATCCCTATTGTGGGGTCACCAGTATGGTATTTGTATATTGAAATCATATTCCCTCTCAAGGGTCTCTTCTCCAGAGAGAATAAGTTCAGTGCTCGCAACCTTTCCTCATAACTAATATCCTCCAGACCCTACTCGCTCCATTTCCAGTACATCCTTCCTGAGGACTGGTACCCAGAACTGGACAGCATACTCCAGGTGCGGCTGGACCAGAGTCTTGTAGAGCGGGAGAATTATCGTTTTATCTCTGGAGTTGATGCCCTTTTTAATGCATGCCAATATTCTGTTTGCTTTGTTAGCAGCAGCTTGACATTGCATGCCATTACTGAGCCTATCATCTACTAGGACCCCAAGGTCCTTTTCCATCCTAGATTCCCCCAGAGGTTCTCCCCCAGTGTATAGATTGCATTCATATTTTTGACACCCAAATGCATTATTTTACATTTTTCTACATTGAACCTCATTTGCCATGTAGTTGCCCACCCCATTCATTTGTTCAGATCTTTTTGCAAGGTTTCCACATCCTGCGGAGAAGTTATTGCCCTGCTTAGCTTAGTATCATCCGCAAATACAGAGATTGAACTGTTTACCCCATCCTCCAGCCATCAATGGAGCCACGAGGAGGAAAGCATGATCTGTTAGTCCGGGGTGACTAAAAAGTTTTATTTTACCAAACCTAAGTGTGAGGTCACACTCTGTGAGATGAGGGAATTTCTTATGGGGGAGCACCGAGGTGAATAGATACAAAGCACAGATTTTTGCGGATTTGTGAGGACTCAACAAGTTACAACTTTTTTCTGACATTATTCATTAACTATTTAATTGCACTTAAGCATGGAATTTATATTATTATAAGAAGAAATATACATGAATGTATTATATTATTGTTTATTCATGTTATTATGATGGCACTCACATTGGCACAGGAGAATTGAGACACTAAGACCCGGTTCACACAGGGACGACTTGTCAGGCGACTTAGCCGCCTGACAAATCGCGTTCCGTTCTGTACTATGGAACCGTTCTAATAGGAATGACTCAAGTCGCTCCGATTTAGAGAAAGGTTCCTGTATTACTTTTGGGGCGACTTCAGGCGACTTGCATTGACTTCTATACAGAACCTCTGTGAGTCGCGCTGCAAGTCGTGCTGCCCCTGTGTGAACCGGCTCTTAGTGGTTGGATACATTTATTGACACCAGTGCATCATTATTTGTTTTGAGTTTTATTTGCACATTTATATTGGGAGTGAGTTATTTGCTGCTTGCATATATTACACAGATTGTATTCTAGTTGCTCGCAAGACTAAATATATTTATAACACTTTAAAGTGTGTTTTAAAAAATATTCAATATAGTAGCCACCCCTAAATTTTTTTAATAATTTTTAAAAATTGTATTTTTTTCAACAGCAATGGGTATGCAGAATTTTTGTATGGATATAAACTAACATGTCCATAAGTAGTACACAAAAAATTAACATGGCATAAGATGTACACAAACATTATTTCCCTCATGCCATGCACAAATACTACTGAATGGATCTCGGCTCAATCTTTCGCTAAGAGTGTAATAAGAAGTAGTATGACCCCCTGAAGTAAACATTTAGTATACAATTAGAGAGAATGTGTAGTATACAGATTTTATAGTGCAGTATCAATTGTGCATGTAGGCAAGATTAAGTCCACGTTGACTGTGCATTGGTTCTCTACTAAACAATGCAGAAAGGATAACCATGCATATGACGTTTAATCTCTAGCCTGAGCTAGATTAATGATAGCTTGAATCTGAGTGGTTTCGATTGAGAATACATTTCTTATTTTATTTATAAATCCCATCCCCTACATCCAAAGGCATGTGTACAAGTATGCTGCATATATAGTGATGGGCAGAATCTTCGTCCCACTCCAAGATCAGCAAGGATCATAGGAATCTTCACCCATCCTGCTTAAGATTAAGGCTTACCTGTAGGTACAAGAAATATCTCTTAAACCTGCACGTTTTAGGAGATATTTGCACAGAATGTTTTACAACGTTGTCTACGGCGCATGCGCGCCGTAGACAACGGTGCATTTACAGTGTTAATCCCCATTCAGAACTACGGCTCGCCGCAGTTGAAGTGTCTCGCGCGCATGCGCGGAGCGACGTCTTCGCTGCTCTGGCCAATCACAGTGCCGCAGCGGCGCTGTGATTTGCCGGAGCGGCGATACCCGGAAGAGAGATGGCTGCGGCTGGAGGGGGAGAAGAGGACGGCGTCGGGGGCCCCGATCTAAGGTAAGTGATGCATAATGAGCTAGTATGCTAGTCATACTAGCTCATTATGACTTTGTCTTGCAGGTAGTTTAAAAAAAAAAAAAAGCAAAAACGGGTATACAACCGCTTTAAGCTGAACTCCAGACAGATATGAAAAAAATACAAATATAGCTCTGAATTTTTTAATACACCCTTACATTTATTTTTTTAAATGCAAGCAGTTAAGTAGCTGAATTTGACTTGGTGTCAAATCCCCGAGGCATGTGCTAACAAGAAGCATGTTGATTGGAGGAGGGAGCTGAGCGACAGAGCGATAAGCTCATCAGTCTGTTACTTCTTTTACTATTCAGTCACAATCTGGGGGAGAGACAAAAACAGCTCCTATATGTGTAGTTCATCTGTGTATTTATCTTTCTGCCTGGAGTTCAGCTTTAAATATCCCCGACCTCAAACTCTTTGCCCCAATGCCCTGCTGTTTTGTAAATGACCAGTCCTGCTAATATGGACTCCAATCAAACAAAACAATTGTACAGGGATGCCATTCTACCAGTTAAACTGAATAGCAATCTTCACCTCTAAGGCTTAATGTACACGGGACGTTTTTAAAACCTCTCCTGAACGATTTAACTTGACAGATAGTAGTAACCCACGTTTAAAACGTCCGTTTTGCCGTGTTTACATGCCGCGCTTAGGTTTAAAAAAAAAATTCTCAAACACTTCTAAATAGCCAAAAATAAAAAATGCATGTAAACGAAATGCGGCTAAACGCGATTTTACCATGTTTAGAAGCATTTGGCGCTTGAAATGCCTCTAAACTCAGCATCTGAACTAATTTTTTTGCTTTCCAAAAAAGGCCTCTAAACTCAACTGCCTAAAAACAACATTAAACGAACCAGTGTACATGTACACATAATATAACATTGGATGAGTTCTGGGGCAGCTAAAAACTGCCTCTGAACGTCTGTTTACCAGCAGCAGTGTACATGAGGCCTAACTGTCGCCAAAACGGTGCATGTCTAAATGACATATAAAACATTCTACATGTGCTATAGAACTAAACCACTAATGTCACAAAGTTGACCCAACACTGAGCACTATCAGCTCCTGCTCTAAAGACAGATTTGGGACTTTTGAACATTTTTTTTAAATCGCATACTTTTCGTTTAAACTGTGTACATACTGAAATACTCTGAAAAGATATATATGCAAGCTGCAGGAAAATGGCTTTTGGAGCTTTAAATTATATGTATAGAATCATAAACCTCATTACAACATTTGTTTTACAGGTGGCTAAAATAGTTATTATGGTAACATGTGCATGAACACCACAAACCAGTGGGGGTGCGGACTAAGTGGGGGTGCTGACTAAGCAAGCAAGGTGTGTCACTGTGTTCTGCTTGAAGACCTCACATGGATGCTCATACTGCACCAGAAGCATTTTCTATTAAGACTAAAGCTCTCATTTCAGTAGCTTCACATCAAGACTATTTCCATTTTTTAAATAGTCAGGCAGATCTAAGCAAATACGAGACATGTATATGAGCTAATTACCCAAAGAAATACAATTGTATATTAAGTCCATTGATATTAAAGCCTTTAATTGAAAATATTTAAGCCTGAAATCTATCAGCAAACACTTTCATTAGAGCTAATAAACATTGTTTACAATTGTGTCGTTTGCTTTTCAGCAAAAGTTTATGAACCTGAATCTCACTCAAATGTCTCCCACCGCTTTCGAAGCTGTTCTACTTTACCAGAAGTTGGTGTTACTGCTTCTTTGGTTTTACTGAGCAGCTCTTCAAAAGGATCCTTGGGCTGACCTGGTTTGGAGGGGAGTAGAACGGGGTCTGATAATTTGGAAGGTCTGGGAGGGATGACTGGATATTCCCTGGGCTTGCCATCTTGGGGTTTAGACAGTGGCTGAGTCACAGGAAAAGTTCTTTGTCCTCCAGGACCACTGACGGCTGATGAAACATTCTGGGTTGGTTCTAAGGTTATGTGACTTTGATGTATTATTTGATTGGCTAGTGAACTTGAGGGTGCTTGACTTAAAAGACCACTTCCTGAAAAACCTGGAACAGGACGTCGCTGACTGTGATAAAACACACTTCTGGTGAAAATAGGGTTAGAAACAACTGGTGGAGTGAATGGTCGTGGTGTGATACCTATGATGGGCACTGACTGGTCAGGTGGCAATACTTGGATGAATGGATTAAGTGGTGAATGTACAAATGATGGTTGTGGGGTTGAGAAACCCAGCTGGTGAGGGAAAACAGTAAAATCATTTTGCAGTGGAGCATAGCATTGAGTAGTGGAAGAATGGGCAGCTTCTGAGCTCTGGATATTCCCAGGAAGAGTAGGCAAGCCTTCACTCTGCCTTTTATCTGTTTTTAAAGGATCCAAAAGACTTAGAATATCATCATTTAGGCAAACATCTGTGGAAACCTTGACAGGTTGCAGAAGGTCCATAGAACTGGAATCGGGAACCTGTCTGTTGCTGTCGGCAGCTAGCACTTCCGCAAAAGACCCCGTTGCTGTTTGGAGAGGGAAGCCAATACTTCCCCCAAGCTGATGTTTCCCTGGCTCTGTCAATGCTGGTGCATTCTGTGGTTTAGAGAGTCTGGGTGCTGGCGGAGGTGGGACAATACCCAGCTCTGGAGTTTTCCTTCCATGTGGTCGTGGGATAGTGATACTGCTTTGGTTGCTGCTGGATGGTCCCTCTTTTTCTACAGAAAGTGATGTAATTTTTTTTTGTGGGGTGCTTGTGTCACTCCGGGGAAAGGTCTGATATCTTTCTGGTGAAATTTGAATGTATTTATTTGGAATTGCCATATCGTCCTGCCCCATGCCCCACAATTTGTTGTAAGGGTGGCTGTGCTTCATTGTTGGCATCAAGCGATTTCTCTCTGGAACTGTAAGATCCATTCTCTGCCAAAGGAGATTGTGTTAATTTATAAAATAATGCCAATTAAAAAAAAATCTTCACTATTAAAACATTTTTAAAATCTCAAATAGTGCAAAAAAACAATCAGTGCAGTCAAATAATAAAAAAATTATAAATGATAAACTAAAAGATTTGCAATAAAAATTACTGGTTGCCAGCTGAAACACCATAAGAGTGATTTCACAGCACCCACCTAAGCGAAACACTATACATAAATAGTGTAGCACAACCTTCATACAATTGTAACAAAATCATAAATGAAGTCCAAACATAAAGTCTATTTACAGATAGTGCTGACAAATCACCACTGTGACAAAAATAGAACAATATCTTCCAGATCTTGAAACAACTGTGCCATATGTGCATCCACTCAATGTGCAAATGAAATGCTCACCTACAGCTTTGACCTTTCAAAAAATGAGGTCAAACAACAGTTTATATCACCCTCTAGGTAGTTACCGGAATCAGATCATGAGATCAAAATTCTGTTAACATCTCTTAAGGCTGATGCACTTATCCAGAAAAGGTATAAAGCCCTTGTTAGGTTTTTTATTTATGTGTGCCCACTGGGTTTCATCCTCTCCATTTGATATGGTGTTCGCTATCACAGGAACAGAAATCACTGCTCTGGTTATCTCCCCATTCACTGCTCATATAGGTATTTAGGCATATGTAAGGTAAAAAAAGGACCCATGGTGCTCTCTATATAAAGTTTAATCTATATCCCAAGGATTAAAAGCACTTACAAAATAAATGCACGTATTTTGTTTACAATGGCATTCAATACAATGAGCCCTGTTTGATCTCACCACGCAGTGTTTTCCATTCAATATGGCTGAGAGATGACGTCACTAGCATGGCCTGCTCCCTATATGCTTTACGTATTCCAAGCGGAGGACATATTTTTTGCAAGGTCAAAGCTGTAGGTGAGCATTTAATTTGCACAGTAGGTGGATGCATGCATGGCACATACAGTATGTTTCAAGATCTGGGAGATATCGTTCCACATTTGTCATAGTGGTGATTTGTCAGTCAAATGTCAACTGGGAGTCCAAAAAATGCATATAGTTGAATTTATAGTATGCTAATTTCAGGACCTTCCCCCATTATCTGCCATATCATGCAAGAAAGAGTGGTCCACAAACAATCGCAGTCAGGTGTCAACATTTGTAAGGTCTGAGAGCTAGCATGAAGTGAATGTTTGTGCTAAATAGCTAGCTAGTGCTAGATTATAATTTTCATGCCTGTGCAAAGAATAACATACAATTGATTATCGCCATCAAGCCTGAAACAGCTGCATGTGGTTTAGAAAGAATGAGTTGAGGGAGCACCCATTTCCCTAAACTATTGGGAATTGTAATGGTATTACTGACCTGACGAATTAAGTTGATCTGTCTTTATCAACACAGATGAGTCATCATTCAAGATTGATTTGTAATAATACCATTAAAATAGAAATGATAAGGGCCAACCGTAAGAGCAGCAGTCTACTTTTAAATAAAACACTAGTGTCCAGGTTGGTAATCCTCATAAATAACAAAATAACACTAATTTTAGCATTGTTCACTGCGTAGCTACTAAACATTGTAATTTATTTTTTTCAGTCAGTAGCATGAATTGTTTGCATACCTGATAATCAAATGTGAAGTGGCCTTCATGGTCTTCTTTGGGAGTTCTGAGATCTTCAAGACTCTTAGCTTGACTCAGAAGTGGTGGCTGTGATTCTACACCTATATTACTAAAAATATCATCAAGAAGATTTATATCCGTATTTGGTTGCTCTTGTTCGGTCATGGAGTCGCTCTCTTTTTCTGGGCTAATCATTTCATCACCATCAGGTTCTGATTCCTTCAAGGTTCTATACTGCTGAGGCCTAGCAAGTGCAAATAACATGAATTAGTGCTTGTCAAAAATGATATATAACTTATCCATAACATTTTAAATATATTATTCTGTAATTATTATCATTTCGTTCTAAATAACATTTTTTTTGTGTATTTCTAGATTTAAAAACAAAGTCAATACAAAGTGCTCTACATATTCTGAAAGAAGAGACAGTTGAAGACAGAGACCATTCAAAAGGAGCAGAGAAGATAAAGTTTTCAGAAAAGGCAGACACAGGATCCTCCTCCTGCAGGAACTCGTCATCAGAAGAATCTTCAGAAAGGAAGACAGTATAGTGGCGTGTGGGCTTCACAACGCTGAGAAAATAGAAGAAGGAGGCAGTTAGTCCTCAAGAAATTGAACAAAGCATGATATATGATCCTAAGATCTTTGTCTCAGGACAGCATAAATGATCACTGGCAATATACAGCAATTAAACATATGGAAGCATCACTTACAACAAGAAAGGAAAAGGCCCTTGTTAGGTTTTTATTCCTATGTCCCCACTGGGATTCATCCTCTCTATTTGATGTGGTGTTCACCATCACAGGAACAGAAAGTGATGGGAAAACAAAACTATAAGTCTTCACCAGGACAAAAATAGAGAGGAAACCTTCCATTGGGGGCACTTTTTGATGAATATGTCCCCTCATTTTCACACTTCCTGCTGCTTCTCCAGAACAAAAAGTAAAAAGAATTAATCTCCTCAATGGGACACAGACAGCAACACAATCCACACAGAAGTTATAATTACCAACTGTATCCACAACTAAAAACAAAGTTTTGACTTTGGATAAACTTTAATGCAAAAAAAAAAAAAACTCCCCATCGCTCTATAATTTTGAAAAGAAGAGTAGAAATGTTTTTGTTGTACATGCATGTAAAGACTCTACAGCCAAATCACTCAGAAGTTCTTGGTAGGTTCAGGCAACAACTACCTTAAAGTAGTTGTCAAGTTCACTGATAATAAACAACATTATTCCACAGAGATCCCATATGTTGCACTGTCATAGATCCCATTTTTCTTTCTAAAATATGTTGCTATAATGAAATCCCTTGCTTGTAAATTGCAGGTCACGTGATTGCTTTAGCATACTGAGCGATCCATGGACATGCTGGTGGGGGTGTCAAGAGAGGGGGGCTGGACGCCATTGCCGGAAATGACATTGAGCTTCGGCGTTTCCATTGCAATAGAACATAGAACTGGCAGTATAGCTTCACTTCCCCAGCTCTGTGGAGTGAAAGGAGGGGAGAAGGGGCTGGAGGGGCGTGGCTTTCCATAGACTATGGATGATACAGGCACACTGTGCTCTAGCACATCGTTCCTGTATTAACAGTGAGATGACACAAGACATAAAAAACTGACCACAATAGATGGATTGGTATTCATGCTAGTGTGGTCAGTTTACTCTCAGTAGGAGGGGCACAAGCAGGTATAATATGACCGCAGGTTCTATAATATGGGCAGACTGCATCTACAATGTCTGATCTTTTGTGAGTTAAAAAAAGTTAGGGAGGGGGCCTCCACAACATGTAAACATTTACAATCCTCATGTGCAAGACTAGGATAATGAAGAACCCCACAGTTGATAGTTAGGGCAGGCAGTACAGAGGGAGCAGTTGATGGTGGGGGTAGACAGTACATAGAGAAAGAATTGATGGTTGGGACAAGAAGTGCAAAGAGAAGCAGTTGAAGATGGGGACAGGCAGTACTGAGGGAGGCAGCTGAACGGTGGGGACAAGCAGTACTGAGGGAGGCAGTTGGTGGAGACAGGCAGCACAAAGGGGGGCAGTTGATGGTGGGCACAGGTAGTACAGAGAGGACCACAATTGATGGTGTGGAAATTAAGTAAAGAGAGGGGCAGTTGATGGTGGTGACAGGGGCAGCCCACCCCAGTGCCACCCAAAATCCAGATGTGGGTAGGTGTTTCAGGGGACATGGGGTTTAAAAAAAAAAAAAGAGGTTGAGTGCCGAGGTCATACATGGGGTGGTGGAAATCTCCCTTTACTATACAAATGGTTTTATTTTTTACATTGAAAGAAGAGCTCCAGTTTGCCAAACGGAAGTCTACCACACCCATTGCAAACCGTTATTAAAGCCTCTACCTGCCTACAACTTGTGGTTCCTTTAACTAGCCTTTCATAAACCAAAACTCACTACAGTAGTCTTGATTTCATTACCACGTTCCGACCTGTCTAAGCGATTCTCGAACACTAAGCACATTCACAGTGGAGAGCAGATATCCCCATCTTGTTTACTCACCTTGAGGTGATTCAGGTTGCATTGTAGCGCTATACAAATTATTCATTCATTCACTCATACAACAGCTGCATTTACCAACGCATTCACAAAATACAGGGCGCAGTGTGGAGCCTGCATGGAAAACTCGCTGATTGGAGCAGAGGTCACATGACTTTGACAAGTCCAGGCTCGCCTCCCTATCAAAACTTTTTTATTTCTATTCTTTGAAACTAATCAAGCTAATTGTTGTTGATTTCCATGGAAAGTAAAGTGCAAAGCACATAAATGTGCTTAACAAATGAGACTTTTCTTTAAAGCAGCATATTAATGCAGTATGGACTGCTGCTTTTAAAATGAGCCCATAAAAGACTGTTCATACACTACCACAAATTAATAATAGTGCTAGATGTGATGTGATGGGCCAAAATTGAAGAAGTTATATTATATCAGTCTATAATTTTTTAAACAAGACTTGTAAGATGTAAAACACCCAGAGAACTTAGACATTTTCTACTACTGACATATTAAATTTTATTTTTGCGCTAAGCTGAAGCTCAATATGTCAAACACACGTCGTTATTGATCGAGGCCACTGCCCATAATGCACTGCATGTTTCCTCTCTGTCCAAGTGTTCACCCTCCTTGTGTTAACACCTGCATGTGACACTAGTGACAGCTTGCTTCTCTTTAAATGCCATGTCAGACACACATCCTGCTATAGCCGCGGGTAGCGTGGGGCCTGTGTGCATTATTACAACGGCATGAGTTTATTTTTAATGAGGACGATATGCATGGTGAGAATGAATGGACAGGCTTGCCTCACATCAACTTGGCCAGAAACAGGAATCACTGACAAATGTAGATATTTCAAATTTAATTGACATTTAAATTTAAATTTAAATCCTAAGATTATAATTAGGAAGTAGAATAAAACACAACTTGCATTTACGGAACATTACTGCTTGAAGTACTATTATTTGAAATAAATGTTGATTACTATAGAACAATAAACACGCTCCCCTGAGGAAGGAGGAGACCACTTTAAATGACAGTTGTAGTGACAGCAATCAAAGATCAGTTTGCAGAAGGAGTGCAGTTAGAATATTGAAAGTTCATTTCTAATGGGCCAACATGAGATTCTACACATGGTGTTTAAAGTGCATCTAAACACAGGAACAAAAATGTAATATATTGCAGCTTACCACTTAGATGGAGTGACTGCATTTGTTTTCCTTTTTAACCAATAGAAAAAAATAAAAAAAAATATAAACTCTCCATGTACACAATCCTATACCCACAGTTGATCCAGAGAAAATAAAAAAAAAACCCTATGAGACATGGTTCAAATTGCTCCAGCAGGGGAAAAAAATTCCTTGCTGACCACCAGGAGGCAATTAGATATTCCCTGTATCAACACATTCTGGTGTTAATATATAGAAATGTTAATATACAGTTATATTTTGTGCCTTTAGGAATGCCAGACCTTAAAAATTAAATAAAAAATCCATAGTTTTTTCTTTATATTTTTCTATTATTATCCAGTGATCTTGCCAGAAACACGCTTTCTGTCCTAGGGTGACAATGATCACTCAATGTAGTATTGTATTTACAGAGAAGCAATGGTGTCACTCTAGGAAAAGACTAAAGGCAGGCCATAGATGACACAATTTTCTTTTCTGCAACCACGGGAGAACACAGTAATTATTGCTAGTGGCTGTAGTCGCTGGCAATAATTGCATGTAAAAATCTGACATGCTGGTTGTACCAAAGTCGATTGATGTACAATCAGCATGCCCAAAGATGGTTCAAATCTTGGCCGATCCCCGCTGAAAAGGGTCGAGATTCAAACCATATATGGCCAGCTTAAAGAACCTCTCTCCCTCTCCTCTTCTGCATGACATGTAGAGGAAATGGGTTGGTTCATGCTAAGAGATAGCTGGAACAATGCAACTAATAAGCCTCTACCACTTTTCTGCTTGTTTGCTTATGCCTGACAACGGCTCAACATGTAGAATCTCATACTTTCTAATTGTCCATGTTCACAATTTTAAGCTCAGTCACCCTATGCTCAAAAAAGAACATCATCTTTTTTGTTTTACAAAGATTTTATTGGGTTTTTTAAATGGTTTAAAAAGTACACAAAACATAGTATACAGAACAGTGTGACAAGAAGGACAAGGTGAAGTATAGTAGAGGCAAGTACATGATAACAAATCTGTCTGGACATGAAGGCAATACACAATAAGTCTTCACTGGGATAAAGGCAATTGGTGCGTATACAAATCCAGCATCAACATAACTCATGAAGCTATCCAGTATGAATGGATATTGCCTATAGAAGCTCTCACCTCAACACATATAAAAAGAAGGCGAGAAGAACGCTGATGCCCATTAAGGGAGCATAACACCAAAAAAGAAAGAGGAAAAGGTGGGGAATAACCTTTAATGGTTCTAGGAGAAAGAAAAGGAAAAATAAGTAAGGAGATGGAGGGAAAGAGCTCCCGTGTGATCCAGTCCACTGCCCAACTCTGATTCAGACTGTGCGGGCAGTCATATAGACTGCAAAGAGCAGTCCAGGCCTAGGTGGTGGAACATGATCTTTTTTGTGAGCATGTTCAGGTGTTTTTGCTCCCAAAGACTTTAAAAGCTGCACCTGTAAGCACAAATAAAAGTTTTTACACCTGAAAAACAACTCTCCTCCCTTTACCAAGCCCAGGAAACAAACACCTGAAACATACAAGTACATACATGCACAAAAATGTCTGCACAAAGCTTGCAAAACTCCTGAAAAAATGCTTCAAATGACTAGGAGTATGCTCTGTTCAGGTGTAAATGCAAGTTTAAAGTGCAGCACAGGCAGAGGGAACATAAAGATAACCCCAGGCGTGTTTGATAGTGTGTCACCCTCTTAGCACTGTGGTTCCTCCTGCTAGCTCCTATGTTTCAACTGTGTTCTTCTATGACATAATGACTGGTGGAAACAACCACAAGAAAATGGCAAATTCTCAGAAATACCTAGACGCGCTGTATAGCAGCCGTGCCTGGAGTTTTTAAAGTGAAAGATGATTTAACATACTTTCCACCATAAAAATACCTTAAAACTACAGGTTGTATCACTATCTCTTTTATTTTAACATAGTATTAGGGTTGTTTTAAAGATACAAGATCACGTGCTGGAAGTATCTTAACCAGTTCCCGACCAGCTCATGTACTTATACTGCAGCACAATGGCTCTCCTGGGTTAAACCCCGTATGGGTACGCCCTTCCCTTTAAGAATCCATGAGAGCCAGCACAGGGATTTGTGTGCCTAAACACACAAACCCCTGTTCTATCTTTTCATGTGACAACACTGAAGAAATTACACTGATACTTTGCTACAATGTAAAGTAGTAAGTGTACAGCTTGTATAACAGTGTAAATTTGCTGTTCCCTCAAAATAACTCAACACACAGCCATTAATGTCTAAGCCCTGGCAACAAAAGTGAGTACACCCCTAAGAAAAAATGGCCAAAAAGCCATTTTCCTCCCTGGTGTCATGTGACTCGTTAGTGTTACAAGGTCTCAGGTCTGAATGGGGAGCAGGTGTGTTAAATTTGGTGTTATCACTCTCACTCTCATACTGGTCTCTGAGGATCTGAAAAAGAATTTGCTCTAGATAAAGATGGCCTAGGCTATAACAAGATTGCCAAGACCCTGAAACTGAGCTACAGCACGGTGGCCAAGACCATACAGCTGTTTAACAGCACAGGTTCCACTCAGAACAGGCCTCGCCATGGTCGACCAAAAAAGTTGAGTGCACATGCTCAGCGTCATATCCAGAGGCTGTCTTTGGGAAATAGACATATGAGTGCTGCCAGCATTGCTGCAGAGGTTGAAGGGGTGGGGGGTCAGCCTGTCAGTGCTCAGACTATACGCCACACACTGCATCAAACTGGTCTGATTGGCTGTCGTTCCAGAAGGAAGCCTCTTCTAAAGATGATGCACAAGAAAGCCTGCAAACAGTTTGCTGGAGACAAGTAGATTAAGGACATGGATTACTGGAACCATGTTCTGTGGTCTGAAGAGACCAAGATAAATGTATTTGGTTCAGATGGTGTCAAGCATGTGTGGCAGGTGAGGAGTACAAAGACAAGTGTGTCTTGCCTACAGTCAAGCATGGTGGTGGGAGTGTCATGATCTGGGGCTGCATGAGTGCTGCCGGCACAGGGGAGCTACAGTTCATTGAGGGAACCATGAATGCCAACATGTACTGTGACATATTGAAGCAGAGCATGATCCCCCTCCCTTTGGAGACTGGGCCATAGGGCAGTATTCCAACATGATAACAACCCCAAACACACTTTCAAGATAACCACTGTATGCTAAAGAAGCTGAGGATAAAGGCGATGAACTGGCCAAGCATGTCTCCAGACCTAAACCCTATTGAGCATCTGTGGGGCATCCTAAAATGGAAGATGGAGGAGCACAAGGTCTCTAACATCCACCAGCTCTGTGATGTCGTCATGGAGGAGTGGAAGAGGACTCCAGTGGCAACCTGTGAAGCTCTGGTGAACTCCATGCCCAAGAGTTAAGGCAGTGCTGGAAAATAATAGTGGCCACACAAAATATTGACACTTTAGGCCCAATTTGGACATTTTCACTTAGGGGTGTACTCACTTTTGTTGCCAGCGGTTTAGACATTAATGTCAGTGTGTTGAGTTATTTTGAACAGAAAATTTACACTGTTATACAAGCTGTACACTCACTACTTTACATTGTAGAAAAGTGTAATGTCTTTAGTGTTGTCACACGAAAAGATAGAATAAAATATTTACAAAAATGTGAGGGTTGTACTCACTTTTGTTAGATATTGTATATTGGCCTAAACTGATGAAGACATTTTTTTTTTAATTGGGGGATATTTATTATAGCAAAATATTAGAAATATTTTATTTATTTTTTCAAAATTGCCGCTCTTGTTTATAGCGCAAAAAATAAAAACCACAGAGGTGATCAAATACCACCAAAAGAAAGCTCTATTTGTGGGAAAAAAGGACTCAGAATTTCATTTGGGTACAGCAATGCATGACCGTGCAATTGTCAGTTAAATCAACGTAGTGCCAAATTGTAAGAAGTGCTCTGATCAGGAAGGGGGTAAAATCTTACATAGTAGGTGAAGTTGAAAAAATTCCATCAAGTCCAACCTATGTGTGTGATTATATGTCAGTTTTACATTGTATATCCCTGTATGTTGTGGTCGTTCAGGTGCTTATCTAGTTTTCTAGTGCTTATCTTAGTTTTTTGAAACTATCAATGCCCCCCGCTGAGACCACCGCCTGTGGAAGGGAATTCCACATCCTGGCCACTCTTACAGAACCCTCTACATAGTTTATGGTTAAAACTCTTTTCTTATTTTAATAAGTGGCCATGTGTCTTGTTAAACTCCCTTCCGTGAAAAAGTTTTATCCCTATTATGGGGTCACCAGTACAGTATTTGTATATTGAAATCATATCCCCTCTCAAGCATCTCTTCTCCAGAGAGAATAAGTTCAGTGCTCGCAACCTTTCCTCATAACTAATATCCTCCAGACCCTTTATTAGCTTTGTTGCCCTTCTTTGTACTCGCTCCATTTCCAGTACATCCTTCCTGAGGACTGGTGACCAGAACTGGACAGCATATTCTAGGTGCGGCCGGACCAGAGTCTTGTAGAGTGGGAGAATTATCGCTTTATTCCTTGGGGTTAATCCCTTTTTTTAATACATGCCAATATTCTGTTTGCTTTGTTAGCAGCAGCAGCTTGGCATTGCATGCCATTGTTGAGCCTATCATATACTAGGACCCCCAGGTCCTATTCCATCCTAGATTCCCCCAGGAGGTTCTCCCCCCAGTGTATAGATTGCATTCATATTTTTGCCACCCAAATGCATTATTTTACATTTTTCTACATTAAACCTCGGGGCTAAAGTGGTTAATTATGTTTATTTTTCCACCAATGTAGTTTGGTTGATTTAAAGCTGAACTTTGGACACAAACATCTTAATTTAAATAGCCATAAAGGTTACAAAGTCCTCCTTGTGTACACCAAATGCCTTTGCGAACCCATACATTACCATGTAAATAGTAATAATAAACGTTATTTTATATAGTGTCTTTAAAGGTGGCTTCTCAAAGCATTTTACAAAGAAATACATAGGATAAAACAAAAGAAAAAAGGATAATTATGTAAAAGCTTGTCTAAAGAAAAAAGTTTTTAGATTTGTTTTGAATGAGTTTACAGAAGAGGACTGATGTTCTTTGGAAGTGAATTCCAGAATGTTGGCGCATAGCAGGAGAAGGCTCTGTCTCCTATCGAGTGTAGGTGAGTAGAGGACACACAGAAGACCAGAATTTGAGGTAGCAGAGGTTACGAGGGGGGAGTAAGTTGATAAGAGGTCAGACAGATAATGGGGTGCCAAGCCATGAAGAGCCTTATAATTGAGCAAGAGAATTTTAAAATCTATGCAAAACCTGACAGGTATCCAGTGCAAGGACTTCAGGATAGGGGTAATATGATCACTTGTACCAGACCTAGTCAGGATTCTGGCTGCAGAATTTTTTACATATTGTAGTAGATTAATAGTGGATTTAGATACACCAGCGAGTAGAACATTGCAGTAGTCAAGTCGGGAGTACACAAATATACACGTAGCGGTGAAATCATCACTATCCTACATATGCAGTGAGCAAAACCAAAACATTTTTTAGAAAGTGCAAAGAGTTATTTTGGGATTTTTAAGGTGCAACTATACAATATACACAACAATCGTGTTGAAATCCATTTATTTATAAACATGATTAAGAGTACGTAACAAAAAAGGAAAAATACTAAATTGGTCGACATGTTAACGTTCAAAAAATCATCTCATACAGTTTGTTTGGCATGGTTGGCAAGGTCCTGACATGTTTTGCCCCCTTGGGCTTCTTCAGGGGATATGCTGTTGCAAATTATGCCATTCCCAGCTACTATATCGCTTCAAGAAAAATGACCTTCAAAGTAATTTGCCTTCATTAGAACTAGCAATAGAGCTGCAATGGCATCATAGGAGATGCATATAGACCAGGTGGATGTAAGGTACATTAGAGAATAGTACACGAGTGGCAGGTTTTCAAAACATCAAGAACTAGACTATAAAAGTGCAGCAGTAGGGAATAGGCACGTTTTGTATGGTGGACAGCTGCTACCACTCTATCAGCTCATATAGTGGAGCAGCCGCACAAAGCAAGGTCCATAAAGACATGCATGAGCGAGTTTGGGGTGGAGGAACTTGACTGGCCCTGCACAGAGTCCTGACCTCAAACCAATAGAACACCTTTGGGATGAATTAGAGCGGAGACTGTGAGCCAGGCCTTATTGTCCAACATCAGTGCCAGACCTTGCAAATGCGCTTCTGGAAGAATGGTCAAACACACTTCTAAACCTTGTGGACAGCCTTCCCAGAAGAGTTGAAGCTGTTATAGCTGCAAAGAGTGGGCCAACTCAACATTGAACCCTTCAGACTAAAATGCTATTAACTTCTTGCTGACCGCCCACCGTCAAATGACGGCGGGACGGTGCAGCTCTTGTGGCGGGCCGCCGTCATATGACGGCGCTCGCTTTTTGGCGCGTGCCCGCCGCGTAGCTGGGAAGCAGATGCGCGTGCCCGGCGGTCGCGGTGACCGCCAGGCACCCGCGATTGCCCGGTAATCGAGCAGGATGTGGATCTGTGTGTGTAAACACACAGATCCACGTCCTGTCAGAGGAGAGGAGACCGATGGTGTGTCCCTTGTACATAGGGACACCGATCGGTCCCCTCCCCCAGTCAGTCCCCTCCCCCCACAGTTAGAATCACTGATATAGGGAACATATTAACCCCTGCAGCGCCCCCTAGTGTTAACCCCTTCCCTGCCAGTCACATTTATACAGTAATCAATGCATTTTTATAGCACGGATCGCTGTATAAATGTGAATGGTCCCAAAAATGTGTCAAAAGTGTCCGATATGTCTGCCGCAATGTCACAGTCACGATAAAAATCGCAAATCACCGCCATTACTAGTAAAAAAAAAATAATAATAAAAATGCTATAAATCTTTCCCCTATTTTGTAGACGCTATAACTTTTGCGCAAACCAATAGACGCTTATTGCAATTTTTTTTTTACCAAAAATATGTAGAATAATACGTATCGGCCTAAACTAAGGAAAAAAATTGTTTAAAAAAAAATAAATAATTGGATATTTATTATAATAAAAAGTAAAAAATATTATGTTTTTTTTCAAACTTGTCCCTCTTAATTTGTGTATAGCGCAAGAAATAAAAACCAAATTTTATTTGGGTACAGCGTTGCATGACCGCGCAATTGTCATTCAAAATGCGACAGCGCTGAAAGCTGAAAAATGGCTTGGTCTGGAAGGGGGTGTTCGTGCCTGGTAGGCAAGTGGTTAAAGTTTTGACAATATAGTGTGTGTACGAACGAACAAACAAACAAGAAGAGTGCACATTAAGTGCAGTAGAGTTAAAAGCATTAAAGTGGTAGTAAACACCGCTTGGTGACTTCTCAGATAGCAAGCATTTGTGCTGCAAGTTTGAAAATGACTTGCTAAGCTATTGTTAGACTTGCCAGGCTTCACAGATTTGTGTCACAATCGCATTGCATGATTCCAGATCAACTTTCTTTGCAAACATTCTGCAAGTCTGCTGCAAGTTCTGGTTCAGTTATACTGTGCAATGAATAGTCACCCCACCACAGGGGTCAGTGTGGTTGAATTTTCATGCTGTAGATGTAGACTCACCGCTCTTGCTATGCAAATTTGCTACAAACTGGAAAAGTGTCAACTAGAACTTGTGCTTCAAGTGCTCTGCAAGTGTACAACTTGCCAGGAAAAATGTGCAGCAAGATAACAGGCTTACAATTCAACACTGACACAAATTAGTGGGAAGTTATTCTTGCTATCTGGGTTGTACCTACAGGTAAACTTATAATAAAGCTTACCTGTAGGTACAAGGAATATCTCCTCATGTGCACTGTTTAGGAGATGGTCACTATTTCTGCAGCTGGTGATGTCCCTTCAGAGCACAGTGCCGCACTTGTGGCTCCCATGCACTTGCACAGAAGCGATATCATCACAGCTCGTTCATTCAAACGGCTGGATCCCGCAAACCCTTGAGGAACACGGGGTTAAGTTGGAAGCCTTGTCAGCGGTGACAGTGCGCCTCTAGATGGCTTAGTTTTAAGTTAAGTCTTCCATAATGTGCTGGTATTCGATGCATACCAGCACATTACAACATTAACTTGCAGGGTGAAGTTTTTTTCCAAAACTTTACAACTTTAATGTTAAAATCAAATGCAAATTGGTAAAAGTGCATGGAACGGAAATTTTGATGCTGAAACCGAAAATGCAGGATGCACGTTACCGAAAACCGAAACAAAAAATTAAATTTTTTTTAAAAATATATATATATTTATATATATATAATTGTATTATGTTTAAAAAGAAAGAAAAACCTCGCCCTACTCCACTCTTTCTCTCTCAGTGCTATGGGGTCACAGGTATCTTAGACACAGGAAATTAAACAGATAGAAGCTAGAGTTACGATAAAATATAAAAATAAAATAAAACAAGATTTCTCAATCAGCAGCCACTTAAAATAAATTACACATGTAGACAATCGATACAAAACCTAAAACTGTAAAACAGTGGCAAAAATACATCAAAGTGGCGCTCCCATCAGTTAATAAGAGAATAACCCACTGGCTAATATATGGTATCTACCACATACGAAAAGCATTGGTGAAAATGTGAATAGTGGATAATGGTAAGTAGCAGTCTCTAGTGGACACTGATAAGATGTATACAGTTGATAGTTGATGAGTGCACCTGTCACCAAACAATTCTTCCACCTCGTGCTTCACACTCCCCCAAGGGGTTTAAACTCAACAAAACCCAAAGGTTATCAGGCCTCTATCCGCATCCTGTGGTATATTGGATCAGGGTATCCTTAGAGAATCCTCCGAAATCCAGGGACATGGAAAAAGAGACTCCACATCGTCTAGCTCCGTTTCACCATTTATTAAATAACTCCAATAAAAGTCCAATCTTCAATAACACAATGCCAGTTCCGAAAGTAATCATATAGCTCAAGGTCGGTTCTATATGGGCTGCAAGCCAATTCACTTTCCCCAGATGCCAAAGGTTAGAAGAACTGAATGTGCTTTCAGTGGAGATCACAATGACGCGTTTCGTCATTACGACTTTGTCAAAGGGCCCTTTGACAAAGTCGTAATGACGAAACGCGTCAGTGTGACCTTACGACTATGTGGAGTCTTTTTCCATGTCTCTGGATTTCGGAGGATTCTCTAATGATACCAGGATCCAATATACCGCAGGATATAGGCCTGATAACCTTTGGGTTTTGGTGAGTTTAAACCCCTTGGGGGAGGTGGAAGAATTGTTTGGTGACAGGTGCACTCATCAACTATATACATCTTATCTGTGTCCACTAGAGACTGCTACTTACCATTATCCACTATCCACATTTTCACCAATGCTTTTCGTATGTGGTAAATACCATATATTAGCCAGTCGGTTATTCTCTCATTAACTGATGGGAGCGCCACTTTGATGTATTTTTTCCACTGTTTTACAGTTTAGGGTTTTGCATCGATTGTCTATATGTATAATTGTATTATATTCGACTTTTTAATTAATATCATGAATTTAAATTAAATTCTATGTATGTCTTCACACTGGTCCATGGCGCTTCTGTGGTATTAAAAATCTTGTTTGTTGCATTTTTGGTCAGTTAAAAAAAACGCACCTCCCAATTGATATGCATTGAAAAGGCAGCAGGCATACATCAATAATGCACTTGTGTTACGTTTTTGATGCAGTTTTTGAGTCACATGACCTTTGATAAACACACCATAAAATCACAGGAAAATCGCTTGCGTTTTTGGTGCCATTATCCACACCTTTTTCTTTATCAGCAAAATAGCGAAAACACTATTTTCAGTCGATATGTTTTGGGTTGCTGAAATTTCAGTGCATCTCTAGAAATTGGCCACTCACAAAATTAGAAAAGGTATGTACTCAACACTGTCAAATAAAACCAAAGCAATTTCTAAGCTCAACTTACCAACCAGCCAATCAAATTTGTGTTGCCTGGTCAGTAAGTTGAGCTTGGAAATTGCTTTGGTTTTATTTGACAGTGGTGAGTACATACCTTTTCTAATTTTGACCTGTCTAACCGTATGCGTTAAAAACAGGGGTTTTGTGATCTGAAGAAAATGCGGATGCATTGAAACGCATCATCTGACACGTCCAGACGTCATTTCCGCATCTCAGCTCCCAGTGAATTGTGCGTTCCACGCTGGTCCACTTCCGGTTTCAGTTTCCGGGTTTTGAAATGGACGACACGCAGCCTTTGCTGACACCTGGGTCTCCTTGTACCCCCAGCGGCAGCGCTTCCACCAGCCAAAGACCACATACAGCCCTACCATCACTATTTGGACAGCCATTCTTCTACATCGCTGGGACGCCCCACTGTGAACAGCTGCGGATTTCCTATGGACAAACTACATGTGTTTACATGCCTAACTCTCATTGAGTAATTGTGAGTAGCCATTTGGCCACTTTTACATATTTTCATTAAAGTTGTTCTTGATACTGCACTTAGATTGGCGCACCTTGTCTCCCTTTCTATGCATGAGCTACAGAGTGCCATCAAGGCACCCCATTTTCTGTAGTTCCTAACTCTTAACTTATAAGGGTCTCCACAGTGGAAGCACATGCATTTTGATGAATAGGCAGAGCCAGAGGGAGCCCACCCCTCCTTAAAGGCGCAGGGGCAAAGTGAACACTGTGGATCATCAACAGGGATCATCATCAGCATTCAGACTTTATAAAGAATGCAACAAGAAATGTAAGGGTGCAATTAGGGCGGCTAAGATCAGGGCTGCCATCAGGGGGGTACAGGTGGTATCCATGTAAGAGATCCGAACTTCCCAAGGGGCCCGCCTGGCCAGGACAAGCTCCCCCTGCAGAAGTACATGAAATATAACTGTCACCTGCACCGCCGCTAACCTGCGCCTGCTATAGAGGAGGAAGAGAATCCTTTGCCTGAAATCACTTTCTGTAGCCCCCCCCTCGTTTGCTCGCTCGCTATAGAGAAGAGGAAAAGCTTATTATCATATAATACAGCAAGCCCGAGTGAGCCTGCACTGCCTTTCTGACTAGCGTATCCCCGCCCCAGGAGTTGATCGCGGCCAGCACTCGCTCTTCCTTCCCTGGCTGCTGCTGTTGTGAGGTTAGTATGCAATATGATTGGCCGGGACACGTAAGGGGGTGTGGGTCAGCGGTGAATGTGGACCCAGCCCTATCAGGTGCATACAGATAGATACGAGCAGCATGGAGGGTAAGTCAAAAAAAAAGTTAGTGTGTGCTTCTGTGCTGTAGTTGATTTGAACTTTATGTAATCTCTTTCTCCTTGGCTGAAAAGCTGGTATGATTGAGTTGCAGTGTAAAAATTGATGAGGATGACTCTGGGTGGAGATGAGTTACATTGTGGCGAGTCATCCTCATCCATTTTCATACTGCAACTCAATCATCCTTATCCCCACCCAGCACCATCCATCCCTCCAGTCTCCACAATGTATTCCCCATCCACACCCAGCACCATCCATCCCTCTCCACAATATATCCCCATCCCCGCCCAGAATCCTGGAGAGGGATGCATGGTGCTGGGCCGTGGTGGGGATATATTATGGAGAAGGATGAATGGTGCTGGGCGGAGGTGGGGATATATTATAGAGAGGGACGGATGGTGCCCGGTGGAGGTGGGGATATATTATGGAGAGGGATGGATAGTCCTGGGCGGAGATGGGGTTATATTATGGAGAGGGATGGATGGTGTTGGGTGGAGGTGGGGATATATTATGGAGAAGGATGGATGGTGCTGGGCGGAGGTGGGCATATATTGTGGAGAGGGATGGATGGTGCTGGGCAGAGGTGGGGATATATTATGGAGAGGGATGGATGATGCTGGGCGGAGGTGGGGATATATTATGGAGAGGGATGGATGGTGCTGGGCGGAGGTGGGGATATATTGTGGAGAGGGATGGATGGTGCTGGGTCAGAGGTGGGGATATATTATGGAGAGGGATGGATGGTGCTGGGTCAGAGGTGGGGATATATTATGGAGAGGGATGGATGGTGCTGGGATTGGAGGTGGGGATATATTATGGAGAGGGATGGATGGTGCTGGGATTGGAGGTGGGGATATATTATGGAGAGGGATGGATGGTGCTGGGATCGGAGGTAAGGATATATTATGGAGAGAGATGGATGGTGCTGGGATCGGAGGTGGGTATATATTATGGAGAGGGATGGATGGTGCTGGGATCGGAGATGGGGATATATTATGGAGAGGGTTGGATGGTGCTGGGATCGGAGGTGGGGATATATTATGGAGAGGGTTGGATGGTGCTGGGATCGGAGGTGGGGATATATTATGGAGAGGGATGGATGGTGCTGGGCGGAGGTGGGGATATATTATGGAGAGGGATGGATGGTGCTGGGCGGAGGTGGGGATATATTATGGAGAGGGATGGATGGTGCTGGGCGGAGGTGGGGATATATTATGGAGAAGGATGGATGGTGCTGGGATCGGAGGTGGGGATATATTATGGAGAGGGATGGATGGTGCTGGGCGGAGGTGGGGATATATTATGGAGAGGGATGGATGGTGCTGGGCGGAGGTGGGGATATATTATGGAGAAGGATGGATGGTGCTGGGATCGGAGGTGGGGATATATTATGGAGAGGGATGAATGGTGCTGGGATCGGAGGTGGGGATATATTATGGAGAGGGATGGATGGTGCTGGGATCGGAGGTGGGGATATATTATGGAGAGGGATGGATGGTGCTGGGATCGGAGGTGGGGATATATTATGGAGAGGGATGGATGGGTGCTGGAATCGGAGGTGGGGATATATTATGGAGAGGGATGGATGGTGCTGGGCGGAGGTGGGGATATATTATGGAGACGGATGGATGGTGCTGGGCGGAGGTGGGGGTATATAATGGAGAGGGATGGATGGTGCTGGGCGGCGGTGGGGATATATTATGGAGAAGGATGGATGGTGCTGGGCGGAGGTGGGGATATATTGTGGAGAGGGATGGCTGGTGCTGGGCGGAGGTGGGGATATATTGTGGAGAGGGATGGATGGTGCTGGGTCGGAGGTGGGGATATATTGTGGAGAGGGATGGATGGTGCTGGGCGGAGGTGGGGATATATTATGGAGACAGATGGATGGTGCTGGGCGGAGGTGGGGGTATATTATGGAGAGGGATGGATGGTGCTGGGCGGAGATGGGGGTATATTATGGAGAGGGATGGATGGATGGTGATGGGTGGAGGTGGGGATATATTATGGAGAGGGATGAATGGTGCTGGGTCGGAGGTGGGGATATATTGAGGAGAGGGATGGATGGTGCTGGGTGGAGGTGGGGATATATTGTGGAGAGGGATGGATGGTGCTGGGTCAGGGGTGGGGATAGGGGTAAAATAAAAATGGGTGCACCGAAAGACTCAGTGGCATGGCCAGTAGTTGGGGAATTTTGGTGGACAGGCCCAGGCCTGAAGCTGTGTAAGGGGCCTCAACATTTCTGATGGCTGCCCTGGCTAAGATATAACACAAAAGACACATAGCGGAGGAGAGAAAATAAAAGGTAAACAGTAAAAATGGGAGGACAGAAAATATTGGGCCCATAAAGAATGAGGAAGGACATATGGTTACAAAGGATGGGGAGATGGTAAAGGTATTGAATTTATTCTGTCCCCTCAGTCTTCACAAGGGAATTGGGGGGGGGGGGGGCTCAGTAACCAAAACTGCAGTGTTTATCCTTATGGCACGTCACAGGAAGCACCTCCATGGTTAACAGAGGACAGAATTAAAATTAGACTTGGGAAACTTAATATTAATAAATCACTGGGACCAGATGACTTGCATCCAAGGGTACTTAGGGAACTCAGTCACGTAATTGCCAGACCATTGTTCCTAATTTTTACTGACAGTCTACTGACTGGAATGGTACCAGCTGATTGGAGAAAAGCCAATGTAGCACCAATATTTAAAAAGGGCCCAAAATACATCCCTGGGAATTACAGACCAGTTAGCTTAACATCAATAGTATGCAAGCTCTTGGAGGGGATGATAAGGGACTATATACAAGATTTTAGTAATGAGAACAGTATAATTAGCAGTAATAAGCAGGGATTCATGAAGAATCGTTCTTGCCATCTAGATAAAGGAATGCCTGTAGATGTGGTATATCTGGATTTTGCAAAAACGTTTGACACAGTTCCCCATAAACGTTTACTGTACAAAATAAGGTCCGTTGGCATGGACCAAAGGGTGAGTACATGGATTGAAAACTGGCTACAAGGGCAAATTCAGAGGGTGGTGATAAATGGGGAGTACACGGAATGGTCAGGGGTGGGTAGTGGGGTCCCCCAGGGCTCGGTGCTGGGACCAATACTATTTATTTTGTTCATAAATTACCTGGGGGAGGGGCTAAACAGTTCAATCTCTGTATTTGAGGAGGATACTAAGCCTTGCAAAAAGATCTGAACAAATTATTGGGGTGGGCAACTACATGGCAAATGAGGTTTAATGTAGAAAAATTTAAAATAATCCATTTGGGTGGCAAAAATATGAATGCAATCTATACACTGGGGGAAGAACCTCTGGGGCAATCTAGGATGGAAAAGAACCTGGGGGTCCTAGAAGCTGCTGCTAACATAGCAAACAGAATATTGGCATGCATTAAAAAGAAGATCAACTCCAGAGATAAAACAATGATTCTCCCACTCTACAAGACTCTGGTCCGGCTGCACCTGGAGTATGCTGTCCAGTTTCGGGCACCAGTCCTCAGGAAGGATGTGATAAACATGAGAGGAGATATGATTTCAATGTACAAATACCATTCTGGTGACCCCACAATAGGGATAAAACTTTTCTGCGAAAGGGAATTTAATAAGAAACGCAGCCATCCACTAAAATTAGAAGAAAAGCGGTTTAACCTTAAACTGCGTAGAGAGTGCTTTACTGTAAGAGCAGTAAGGATGTGCAATTCTCTTCCACAGGCAGTGGAAGATAGATACTTAAAAGACTTAGTTATTCTAATCTGATTTACATTCTGTGGTAAGATTGGAGACATCTCATCTAGTGGGATCAATATGGATTTATCCCAGTTTATGCTGAAACCCGAGAAGGAGCCTAAATATCAGGGTTACAGCTGAAACTAATGATTCATCCGTATCTCCCAGAAATAGCAGAGCATTGTCTGCATACAAAGTTCATCTTCCCTTTCTCCTCTCCTAAACCCTTTAATTAGGGGTGTTTGTCTAATTGCTATCACTAGGGGCTCTATTGCTAATGCAAACAACAATAGGGATAACGGGCAGCCCTGTTTGGTACCCCTAGATAAAGAAAAAAAATTTGATATAGTACCATTAATCTTTAAACATGCTCGGGGAGCATGATTTAATAATTTTATCCACCTCACAAAACCTTCACCCAGGCCAAATCTTTCGAAAACCTCCCACAGATATGTCCACTTGACACAGTCAAGCACTTTTGCTGCATCGAGGGACAAAACCACTCTTTTTCCCACATCAGGAGTCATCTGCAGGTTAAGAAACAGTTTTCTCAAATTTATTGCTGTGGACCTTCCTGGAACGAAACCTGTCTGGTCCTGGTGTATCAATTTCCCTATTATGGTTTTTAGTCAAGACCCTTTCCAATACCTTAACATCTGAGTTCAGCAACGAGATGGGCCAATAAGACTCTGGTAGTGTCTGATCTTTATCTGGTTTGGGTATAACGATAACAGTTGCTTCATTCATTGATTCTGGGAGCCTACCTGTGTTGAATGCCTGGTTAAGCATTTTCAATAATTCCAGCAGCAGTATTTTTCCATAGGTCTTATAAATCTCCAGCGGCAAGCCATCAGTACCTGTCGCTTTACCGCTAAAAATGTTTTAACGTGCCTCGTCCAGCCAAGCTCGCGTGCAGAAGCGAACGCATACGTGAATAGCATCCGCATATGAAAACAGTGTTCAATCCACACATATGAGGTATCACCACGATCGTTCAAGTGAGAGCAATAATTCTACTCTAGACCTCCTCTGTAACTCAAAACATGCAACCTGTAGAATGTTTTAAATGCCGCCTATGGAGCTTTTTAAGGGTAAAAGTTTATCGCCATTCCACAAGTTGGCACAATTTTGAAGCGTGACATGTTGGGTATCAATTTACTCAGCATAACATTATCTTTCACAATATAAAAAAAAATTCGGCTAACTTTACTGTTGTCTTAGTTTTAAATGCAAAAAAAGTGCGCTTGTAAGACCGCTGCGCAAATACGGTATGACAGAAAGTATTGCAATGACTGCCATTTTATTATTTGTTATTTTAGTTAGTGTGTTAGGAAAAAAAATATATATAATGTTTGGGGGTTCTAAGTAATTTTCTATCAAAAAATAACGATTTTAACTTGTAAACACCAAATCTCAGAAAGAGGCTCGGTCCTTAACGGATCCGATTTATAACGGATTAATGCATCCTATGCATTAAGGTGAAAAAACACCTGGCAGTGACTGGCCCCCCAGCCCCCCCACCATTTTACTTACCTGAGCCCTGGAACTTGACGCGCCAACGACGCAATGTCTCAATGCCTAGGGTTCTCGGCTCTTGATTGGCTAGATTGATAGCAGTGCAGCCCTTGGCTCCCGCAGCTGTCAATCAATCCAATGAGGCGGGGGGCGAGTCATACATTCGGCGGCTGTGGACGCTGAATTCTGGACTCGGGAGCCTGCCCGCAAGGTGACCCCCTTGGGGAAGCGCTTCCCCTAGGGGGCTATCTGATGCACGGAGGAGCTGCGAGAGCCGCCAGGGGACCCCAGAAGAGCAGGTTCGGGGCCACTCTGTGCAAAACGAGCTGCACAGTGGAGGTAAGTATATGTTTGTTTTAAAAAGAAAACGAACCCTTACAATCACTTTAAGTGGTTAATCCTTTTTAAAGACAAAAATTGGTGAATGGTCTGAAACATTCCTTGCTAGATACTGAACATCAGAGACAACAGAGTTAGTTCCATACCCAGGACTAAATTATTCCTGGATAGTGATCCATAAGTAGAAGAGCAACATGAATAAGCATGCCCTGTATTATTAAATACCCTCCATATATCCTGAAGCCCCAGTTCTTGTAGGTGAATTGCAAATGGAGTTTCTACACGTTGGCCTGCTAGAAAGCGATCCATAACTGGATTACAAACGTTATTAAAATCTCCCATTATCAATAACGGTATACTAGTATGCTCTGCCAAAAACTCCCCAATTTTGCACAATACTTATGAGCTTTATGGCGGAGGGATATAGACTGAGCCCAATATATAAACAATTGAAAATAATGTGCTAACCAATAAAACAAATCTGCCCTGTGAGCCTATCAATGCCTTCCTGCAGGAATACTTAATTTTTGATGATATTAATATACTGGTAACTCTAGCATATGTAGAGTATTCCCGAATGATATTGTATAGGTTACCTCTCGTTCTGTAATATTGACATTGTTACCTGTGTAAGATGTGTTTCCTGCAGGAAAGCAATTGACAAGTTATATTGCCCCAGTGCAGAAAAAAAAAGCTATCCTTTTTACTGGTTATTTCAGTCCCCTCACATTCCATGACACTATTCTAAATTCAGTGTTCATTCTTTACAGTTTTCAAAGAATAAAAGGATCGTCTTCATAACAATGGAATAGAACCAGACTCTAAACTGACATCTCCAAAAAAAAAGAGGGGAAAGAGAGAAGAGGAACATCATACCCATAACAGTGGAGGCTGTCCAAAGCCCAGACAAACCCCAACATTAATTTGGTAGTGTGTAGGCCCAGACAGACAACAACAACAAAAAAAAAACGTACAAACAAACCCCAGACACTCCCAAAAAAATAAAACATTTCCCCAGGGGAAAAACAAAGGGAGAAAAAAAAAAACAGTAGCAGTCCCTCTCCACCCAACAACAGGTGAGAGGAGGGGGGTGGCAGGTGCAGAACTGAAAAAATAGCGACAGCCACCCCCCCACAGTCAGTCATATAAGGAACATTTATATAGTGTAATTTTTCCTTGAATATCTTCTCCTTATGAGGTAGCAGTAGCTGCTCATTCTTATCGAGCCAGATAGTGGCACCCTTGGGATTAGCAAAAAAAATCGTTCCATCACTAGCTACAATCCCTAACTTTGCTGTATACAACATTGCGTAGGTCAGTTCCAGATTGCGAAGTCGCTTTTTGACCTCTGAATATTGAGCTCTCATTTTCTGCACTTCCACCTAGTAATCCAGATAAAATAAGATTTTTGATCCATTTATTTCCACATTGCCTTTTATTTGGGCCATAGCCAGAATTTTATCTCTGTCTCTATAATGCAGTATCTTAATAATAATATGTCGGGGAAATTTTCTTGGAGGAGGTGGTCTAAATGGGATCCTGTGTGCTCACTCAATGGAAAAAAGGGAGAAAAATAATTAATTTCAAAAGCCATTGCTCCATAAATTGTACAATATTATTCCCTTTTGTATGCTCTGGGAGGCCGATTAATCTTAAATTATTTCTTTGCAATCTATTTTCAAAATCATCAATATGATTAGCATGTTGCTTTAACTGGAGGCCCGCTGCTTTAAGATCTTTGCATGAGTGGCATTGTGTCCTCAATATTTGTCAGTGCTGGGCTTAGCCCTTCCTTCTCTGAGCTGGCTATTATGTTTGTATTATTATAATCTTTTTTTTTTTTTTTTTTTTAGGGGGGAAGACAGTGGAAGATACTTAAGAGTGAGAGAAAGAAAAAAAATGTTTTGATCCTTGTACTATGTTGACTGTGATGATTATGTGTTTTGTTTTATATATATATATATATATATATATATATGTATGATAAGCATGTTTATATATAAGGTTTTCAAATAAAATGTTATGGAATGTTTTTGTGAAAAATATCTTAATAAAAATAATTGAAAAAAAAAAAAAAGACTTGCATGGCTGACATCCCTTCTGGCTCCAGATCCTGCTTGTTGTTCCACTACACTGATCCCTGACTTTCTGGCTTGGCTGACTATCCGTTCCGGTTACCGAACTTTGGCTATGTTTTGACTACGTTTGTTCGATTTACTTTTATTATTAAACAAGTGTGACAACTGTACTTCTGTCTCGGTCTGATTCATGGTTTCTGACAATATTACTAACTCGACATTCTACCGCTGTAGTGCGTTCTTGCAATAGGGTGCCTTGACGGAGCTCTTTAGCTCTGTAGCTCATGCATATATTTGCAAATGTCTGCAGACGAAACCCCTGTTTTTAACGCATACTGTTAGACGGGTCAATTTTGTTGGTCGCAGGCTGATCGGCAAGTTGCGCTTTGGTTTTATTTGACATACCTTGTCCTTCCATTGCTCCTTGCTGCAAAGGCCAGTTATAGGTGGGGACTGTGGCCATTTGTTTGTAATGTACTCAACACTCCCCAGCATGGGTACCTCTCTATATTCACACATGTAGTCCTTGAAAGCAAAGCTGTCAAAGGAAGTTGTAATAACTGCAGCTGAAGGACAGACCAAAGGCACAGTGTGTTGCAGGGTATCTCCTGGATGACGTCACATGCGGGCCCCAAGCAGTGGATGTGGCTACGTGTTTTGAAACACCTCCTTCTTTGTCAAGCCTACAAGGTCACGGTAGGATGGCAAAGAAGGAGGTCCTTCTAAACATATAGCCACGTCCACTGTTCTGCCCACATGTTACATCATGCACTCTACTGCACTTAGTGTGCTCTGTTCTTGTTTACTGTTTGTATCTCACATGCAGAGAGCAAAACTGTGGGTAGGTTGCTACAGAGAGTCGGGCTGAGGCTGCATGCAGAAATTACAGGGGGAGGGAATACAAGACCAGTTACCCTGCAGAAGGAGAGCAGCAGTGAATGGTCTCTACACAAGGGCAAGGTATAGGAGTAGATTCATGCCGGATTACTGCAGAGATCATGAAGAAATTCTCAAAGATGACCAAGCTTCAAGTAAGAATACAGCTTTAAAGTAAACCGATCACAAAGCTGGAAAATTGAAACTGAACAGATTAATAAAAAAAAATAAATGCATAAGATATGGCATATATTTTAATCCACACCTTTTCTATGAGCAATAATTTCCAGGATAAGAAAATACTTTCTAGATGGCCCTGTCACCTTGCAACACTTGTACCCTTCCTCCTTTAACACTTGCTGGCACTGATTACAATGTAAAATTACCTACCCTCACAGTTTATAGAATTGTGTTGAAACTAAACTTTTTTGGCAAGAAGTCTTTTAGGTGTACCATATAATACAATATATTTAGCTCCCCGACAAACTCTGCTGTCTATGCTACCAATCTCTCTGGTGAAAATGAAAAATAATATATTTAGTCACTGATGGCAACATGTACCATCATTTTTGGTCTCTGTAAATCAACTGCAACCCCTCTCTGGCCCAGTGGGTGACAGTCATGAATAAGAAATTGCATATGGAAGGTCAGGTGGCAGGAGCCGATAACCACGACAAACCCTTTCTATATACCTACTAAGGTTGGTCCATCTTTCTATTGTCAGATACTTTCAAATCCTTGCTTTTATCTAATCATGTTATACAACTGCTTATACACACTATGGGCTTTATCTTCAAGACCAGGTTCAACTTTACAGTTTAACAGTGGGGTAATGGATCAGTCTCTGTCTATACAGACTTTACTACAGGAGAACATGCCCTTTAGTTATGTAATGCCCTTTATGATGTGTTTTGCAATACTCTACACACAATAAACAATGCAAACAGGAAAACCCTCCCTGTCCCTTCTACCTTGAGCTCCAACTCTTCTATCAAACAGTATGAATGTTAACATGACCACTGTGCTTAAAGCTGAATTCCAAGAATTCAGCCACTTTCTAAAATGTGCTGAAGTACTAAGTCCTACAAGGTTCATGCCACTTCATGGACTTAGCTCTTTAATTTACAACTTACATTTTTCATGAGCACTGGGAGCATAGCTTTTACAAAACTTCCAGTATGTTGATGCTGGACCTTCAGGTCCCAACTCCTGTAGCTACAGAGTCGCATGCAGTCGCTCTGCCCGCCTTGCCCAATCATAGATTCCTGTGTATTTTATGAGCCCATTCACAAAATATGAAGCTTTCTGTGAATGTATAGCAATGAGGAGAAGCAAGCATCCCCACCTGCTGCTGTGTGAAGAAGCAGCGTTTCTCCAGTCAGAGCGTCGGGGGTATAGTAATAGCTGTACTCCCAGTGCTCAGTAAATGTGTCAGTTTTAAGTAAAAGAGATAAGTTCAGAAGATGCATGCACCTCACACATTTTAGAAAGTGGCTGAATTTCTGGAGTTCAGCTTTAAAGCATATCTAAATCCAAAACCAAACATGTAATATAATGCAGCTTACCAAATATTATATATGATGGCTGCATTAATTTTATTTTTTAGGCTGTTGTTCCTTTATTTTCACCTGCTAATGCAGCCAGTAAGTCTGTTATTTTCAACCTCCTTAAAGTGAAACTAAAGCTGAAAAATAAAAATAAAAAAACTGAAAAAAGGCAGGCTCTTTATTGCAAAAGAGACATGCAATGTCTCTTTTGCAATTAAATACACTTGCCCGCCCATTCAGAATGATTTTTAGAATGTACACGGAGTTGTGCATTCACAGCTGAGTTTACATTCTGGAATGACTACACTCCTGTGCATGTGTGGGAGTGATGTCAATCTGCACTGGCCAGCCAAGACGGCCAAGGATCTCCCAAAGCTCTCTCCCCCCCCCCCCGGAAGTTGCTGTCAGAAAGGGACCTCATGGGCTTTGGACTGTTGGAGCCAAGGTAAGTATTTTTGCCTTTAGTTCCACTTTAACAGACCAAGCTGTTCAGCTGAAACAAACCATTTAGCTTTGATACAGATGCCTACAGTGGTCAGCTTTTATTCATCAATATAAAGCGTTTAACCTAAAAGGAAGACAAAAAGGTTTCTTTCACTGCCTAAAAGAGCTCAGCTTTAATTTGTTATTGAAGGCCATTCAAATCTGCTGGTACATCTAACACTACCCTCTTCCCAATGGACAATGATGCTGTCCAAGGGTGGCAACACCTTAAGATAGGAAGTGTGTTACTGGCTGGATCTCCAGGTTAAAATAAAGAAACAGAAGCCTAAAAAAAATACTTTTTGGAGCCTCAGTGGCTTACCGCATATAATTGTTGGAGGTTGGCTCCCCTTGGCACTTTGGAGGCACTTGGAATCAGGTCCGGACAGTCTGGTGTGACATGCAGAGCCGGCCGCGGGTACCGACATGCAGGGCCAACCGCTGATGCTCCGCATATGCTAGGTGGTGGAGGGAGGAGCGGAAAGAGTCTCCTCATTACTCACCTACCAAGCCAATTTAGGGCAACCTAGGCCGCCGCTGAACAGAAAGTCCCTGTTTGTGAATGCGCCCCGCAGCCAATGGGCACCTGGCAACCAGGATGCCAGGAGAGGAGGAGGGCCGGAGAAGCCGAGGAAGAGGCCTTATGCACCACCACATTCAGTATATGCGGCCCCAGGTACCTTTCTGGCTTTCATGTGTGGGAGGCGGGTCTGATGCTCCAAGCCAGAGAGCACTGCTTTTGCTAATGGTAACTATGATTTTTTTCTTCAGTAACTGCAGTGTGATTAATTATTGTGCACCTGCTGTATCTGAGCACTCCTCTCCCTCAGTAGCCTTGTCCCAGGCTCAAGATGAAGGGGAGACAATTCTACCCAGAAAAGTTGACTGGATGAAGTATTTCACAGGCTTTGGAAGCACCAGTAAAAATAATGCTCAAACAGCCAGTTATAAAGCAATACTCCTTTACAAATGGCTCTGTAATTATTTATAATTGGCTCTGTAAGTAATGCTTTATAACTGGCTTTGCAGTACTAACAAAGCCAGTTATAAAGCATTACTCACATAGCCAGTTATAAATCATTACAGAGCCAGTTATAAAGGAGTTTTGCTTAATAACTCGCTCTGTGAGTAAAGCCTAGTGCACGCGCGCCAAATGTCAGACAAAATCAGGCCTGTGTGTACGGCAGCCGGTCCGACAGAAGCCGGCCATTCAGCTTGGCTTCTGTCGAAGGCTCGTGACCGAAAAAGGTCAGCGTTCTTAGCCAATGGCTGAGAGCTCTGACCGGAGTGTTCTGGCGGGGGGGGGCGTTCCCCTGTCAGAACACAATAGCTTAGCAGGGGAGATTGCTGTACTAACATCAGATTGTTAGTACAGCAGCTTCAACCTGAGCTGTCAGTTTAGTGGTGTGTACAAGGCTTAATGCTTTATAACTGGCTTTTCAGTATTCACAAAGCCAGTTACCAAGCAACACTCACAGAGCTAGTTCTAAAAAAGTTTTGCTTTATGAGTACTTATGAGTACTTATGAGTATAAACTGCACTTTATAACAGGGTTTGGTAACTTGTTTTCTAAAGTAGTAGCTCCCAACCCCTGTTCTAAGGCTACATTTGCACACGTGTTTAGGCACAATGCAAATGGCAGGGGCAGGAATCTGCTGATTACTACTGCTGTTTTTGACACCTGTGAGTGGCTAGCTGCGTTGCCTTTTGTGTATTCCGAAAGTGGAGGAATCAGGGCTGATCGGAGGTGTTAAGGTGCAGGAATTGGGGCCGATCTGAGGTATAATGGTGCAAAGCTCAGTTGATTTCTTACTATTATTCAAGTGCAGCTTTTGATTGTATAACACAAGTTTTGTATTCAGCCAACTAAAATGTGCTGTGTGTTTTTTTTTTTAGCTTTTTGAAAACTTTCAATAAAAATTATTGGAAAAGAAGACTACACCACATTTAAGGATTGGTAAGCTGCAATACATACATTTTTGTTTTTTGATTTAACTACATTGGTAATGGTAAAATACATAATGTTTTGTCAAGTTCACTTTTATTGTAGGTTACTCACTCTTAAAACTGAACAAATATTTACCCAAAGAAAAGGTTATCTTCAGTGAAAAACACACATCAAAGATACAATTTCCTATAAATCACAGTTAGGGTCCTTTCACACATGCGGACCGTATGTCCGTTTTTCATCCATCCGTTTTTGGATGAAAAACGGACATACATGCATGTCTATGGGGTAGCGGATGTCAGCGGATGAGCATCCGCTGACACCCGCTATTGTCCGCCTCCGCAATTGTCCGGTTCTGCAGACGGAGGAAAATCCTATTTTTTCATCCGTCTGCAGAGCGGATCGGATGAACACGGACAGACGGTCCGTGTTCATCCGATCCTCCATAGAGGAGAGTGGAGAACTGACAGGGCGGTCCCTGCACAGTGTGCAGGGACCGCCCTGTCATCAGTCGGCTCAGTGGGGAACAGCTGTGTGATCCCCGCTGAGCAGCGGATCTTCACGGGGCGGATCATTACGGATCCGCCCCGTGTGAAAGGACCCTTACAGTAACTCTAACCCCTCTAGCCTCCCTATTGAGCAATGAGGCCAACTATAACATAAGACGACCAAAAGGGAGGCTCAGGTGGTGAATACACCAAAGCCAGCTGAGCTTTTACAGGAAAAGTCAAAATTTGCATACAGCGTCAGCTGTCTATATCTTTGGATCTGGTGGCTGGTCTGACATGTGGTTTTCAGAGGTAATCTCTGCTTATGTATTTTTCATTATATTTTCAGTTAAAATTGTCAAGGTTTGTGACAAATTCACACTGACAATGATTCACTTAATCTACCCCTAATTATTTTACCATAAATCACACATTTTCCCACTACACTACAGAGTTTTATGGTTAAAACAACCTCTATTAATATAAAAGTATATATTGTTTGCTTGAATATACCTCCAGGACATTGTCCGTAAAAAAAAAGTATTACAAGGAAGACTGTGGCTTGGTAAAGGCACTAAATAAAAATTAGTCTTGTGAAATAGAAGCAACAATTAAAAAAAAACAAGAGGTACCGAAGAAAACAAAGTGTAAATGCAGAGACACTTTGTATAGTCTATATCAGGGGTTTCCAAACTTTCTAAACAAAGGGCCAGTTTACCGTCCTCCAGAGGGCTGGACTGTGGCCAGTGGTAGTAGAAAAGGCCCTGATGTCAGTGGGAAAAAATAATGCCCCATCATTAATTCAGTGATATTTGCTCCCCATTATTGGTGCAAGTAGGAGGAATAGTGCCCCATCATTGGTGTCATTGAGAGGAATTGTGACCCAACATTGATGTCATTGGGCCTCATTGTTGGTGTCACTGAGAGGAATTGTGCCCTATCATTGATGTCACTGTGCCCCATTGTTGGTGTCATTGAGAGGAATTGTACCCCATTGTTTGTGTTAGTGAGAGGAATTATGCCCCATCATTGGTGTCATTGGGAGGAATTTTTCCCCATCGGTGTTGTCAGTAGAAGGAATGTTGCCCCATTGTTGGTATCAGTGGATCAAATAGTGCCCCAAGGGCTGGTTAAAAGCAAGCAAAGGGCTGCATCTGGCATCTATATCATTATAAAACTTCAAAAGAACAAGCCAATACATTTTGCTAGCTTTGGCAAGCCCATTCATTAGGGCTAGGAGAATATGAAAAAGTATAATAGTGGGTCAGTAATTATAAATTGTAAAATGCCCACATTTTCATTTAAAGTGGTTGTAAAGGCTGCTCCCCCCACAGTCCCCCTTAATACGCAGCTGAGCCCCCTCTCAATCCAGCAATATGCATGGGGGCCTCGGCTGTCAATCACAGCCAGTGAGCCAATAAGCAGAGAGTGGGTGAGGCCAAGCCGCGGCTCTATGTTTTTTATAAATGCATAGAGCGGGGCTCGGGAGTGAGCATCAGTGTCCCCATAACAAATTGTTTGCTATTGGGGGCACTGCTGAAGGGGGAAGAGCCAGGACCTCAAGATCACACGACATTTTTTCCCTCTATATTTATTTGGTTGAAAACCTTTTTTTATTGAAATTGTTCTTTAATGGTTTATTTAACATTTGTTTTAGGAGGATTCTTTGAAATTCATGATTGGCTTAAACTGCAATACAATATCATTAGGATATGGAGGAATAGGGAGGAGGAGTGCTGCCTTCTGACTGACGAGCTGCTTCATATATATTGTTATATTGTTACCATGGACACCACTGCTCATCTTCAGTCCCCTGACGACATCTGTTATGATGAAACGAGTTGACCAAGTGCGATGGAGCTATGAGCAAACGTCTCTCTGTTTTATTGTGAATATTTGTCTGCATTTGTAAATAAACCTTTAACAGCAGTATTACACTATTTGTGGTTCCTTTAGCTTCTTTATTTATGTGGCACTTTGTGTGGATCCAGGATTCGGGAGTACGTCTTTTAAATGGTTAAGGGGTTATGCTGAACCAGTGTCCGGGATGCTTTATGATAAGAGTACAGTTGACCTCCTATGATATACACATCTTTCTGTCAGGCAAGAAATGTGCACACAGGGTGTTGTGGTGAAGTGGAGTTGGTTGATTTCACACCAAAGTATACTTTCCAAAACAGCACATTTTTATTGGACTTTTACACTGATTTACCTTTTGATGGATTTTATCTATACAATTAAAATGTCACTATTGGTTGTTTGAAATTAATATTTGATATACAGTAAAACCTTGGATTGCAAGCATAATTCGTTCTGGGAAAAATGCTTGTAATCCAAAGCACTCGTATATCAAAGTGAATTTCCCCATAAGAAATAATGGAAACTCAGATGATTCCTTCCACAAGCATTTATTCATTGTCCTTCAGTTTATAGTCCATATAAAAAGATTATAGCAATGTGACTAGGTTGTGTAACCATAAAATGTCCATCCAAAGATGGCAGGGGATTAGAAGCAAAATCACAAGGGGATTAGAAGCAAAAATCCAGCAGGAGCTACAGAGCATCAAAGAGAAGAGAGGTGCCTCTAAGTGTAGCAATATGGTTACATTTAATGAAGGTACAACATTTAGCAACTCACATGGTTGATGATTAAAAAAGGCACATCTAAGTATGCAGGCATCCGGGGTAAAGCTGTCCACATAGACACAGCCGGCTCTCACCCCTGTCAGTCTGCAATCGTGACCGGGAAGACTACCCTGCAGTAGAGCGAACTGAAAGTGAGGCTTGAAGCGATCATGGAGCGCAGCGTTGAAGGGATGACATTGATGGGGGTACAGAGGACAGTCTGTGGACAGCTTTACTAAGAAAGAGAATAGTCAGTATTTGTCAGGCAACTGTGCGTTATGGTCAGTCCACTTTGTGCTCCTGGTTGAAGCAAACACAGACCAAACAGGAAACCCCTAATGAACACATCACTTGCCAGACACTTCAATAATACATAAATACATGTCTTTCCAGTTAAAAATATGCAGCATCTAATAAAATGAAACCATAACAGCTTCAAATAATTTTCTCTATATAAAGTCAACTGCTGTGTTGCAAAAATAACTCTCTGCAGCACAAGGACTTGCCCTGACCTCAGTATCCATGGATGCCTGCATGATGCTGCCACTTTAGCATCCCACAAGTTCTAATAGGGCCTTAATTATAGTATAGCTGTGAGATAGCTATGAGATACAGGGAAGTTCATTATCTGATACATTTTGTGTTGGGGTTATTCTATGGATATTTTTGTGTAGCTGATTAAAATATTCGGTGGGGATTTGTGTTTCATGGGTCAAAAGTTAAAGTGCATGTAAACCCAAAATCAATTTTTTTTGCATCATGCCTCCTTTTCTTTTGTCTGTTGCAAGGTTTCTTAACTGGAGATCGTGCCAGTAACATAACTGCCTGTTGCTGGCTGATAACGCTAATGCCGGCCATACACGGTTCGAATTTCGAAAATTATATCTAAGAATTTACGTACGAATTTCGCACCATTAGTGGGCTGCAGCAACACCCGATTTTCGTGTGGCAATCAAATTTGAGGAATCGGACATGTTGGAAATTTTTGGAAAAACAAACGATTTTCAAATTAATGATGGGAGAATCGTGCGAGAAATGTAATAAGAAAAAGAACATTTCCGGAGATAAAAGAAGATTCCCGGCCACGAAAATTATTTTCTGTAGCAACATGAGGTGAAATTGAAGGCTTGGCCGAATTTTGAAAATAAATGGTGGCACCATTGGATCACAAAAAATACGAACTTTCTGGTTTTGGAAAGAAAATTTGTTCGAAATTCGACCATGTATGGCCTGCATAAGCCTCTGCCTCACAATTAGTAGCATCTTTGTCAGCTGTGTGCACTTCTTCAGCTTAGCTGCATATCAGGTATGCAGGAGCATTAGCAGCTGACCAGCTAATTGAATGAGCTTGTACAGCAGGCTGAGAATACTGCCACTAACTGTGGGGCAATGGATTAGCAGTGTCATCATGCAACCAAAAGGGCAGTTACTGGCAGGAAAGTTTGCAGAGCATTTACAAAAATGAATAGCTGTATGCAGCTTTGCATTTACAAAATTAATTGCTGTATGCAGTGAAAAATGATGGCAAGCATACCAAAGTATAGATTGCGGATTCAACTACAATTTAAAATATGTCATTTTGACATGTGCAGGTATTAAACACCAGCTTACCCATGTCACAATTTCTCAGCAGTATCGTCTCAAAGCCTTAAAGCCCAACTCCAGGCCCGACTCTGCAGACAGCTCCTGGTAAATACAATGATGAGATGCTGCATTGGAACAATGTGTATTAATCACACCAGCTCCAGTATTGTGTTTCAGTCCCCGTCAGTGTGTTGTGCCATTCACACAGCACACACGTCATTACTACATATTGTTCTGATGCAGTGGGGAGCTGAAAGTTCAGCTCCCCACTGTATATACCAGGAGCTGCCAGTGGAGCTTGGGAGCCTCCTAAAGAAGCAAAAATATGAACATTTTAATGCAATAATTAAAGTTATAAAAATAAATCATTAACCCTTGTGATCCTGCCTTGGTGCTGACATACTGTGCAATGCTAACCAAAGCAAGAACTCTTTGACATGGCTCCCTATATTATTGCTTGTACTAAAGGATACTACAACTTAAAGTGATTGTAAACAATCACCTTGTTCCTTAAATAGTATTACAGTGGTGTGAAAAAGTGTTTGCCCCCTTCCTCATTTCCTGTTCCTTTGCATGTTTGTCACACTTAAGTGTTTCGGAACATCAAACCAATTTAAACAATAGTCAAGGACAACACAAGTAAACACAAAATGCAATTTGTAAATGAAGGTGTTTATTATTAAAGGTGAAAAAAAATCCAAACCATCATGGCCCTGTGTGAAAAAGTGATTGCCCCCTAAACCTAATAACTGGTTGGGCCACCCTTAGCAGCAACAACTGCAACCAAGCGTTTGCGATAACGTGCAATGAGGCTTTTACAGTGTCCTGGAGGAATTTTGGCCCACTCATCTTTGCAGAATTGTCCTAATTCAGTTACATTAGAGGGTTTTCGAGCATGAACGGCCTTTTTAAGGTCATACCACAACATCTCAATAGGATTCAGGTCTGGACTTTGGCTAGGCCACTCCAAAGTCTTCATTTTGTTTTTCTTCAGCCATTCGGTGGTGGACTTGCTGGTGTGTTTAGGATCATTGTCCTGCTGCAGAACCCAAGTTCGTTTCAGCTTGAGTACACGAACAGATGGTCGGACATTCTCCTTCAGGATCTCTTGGTAGACAGCAGAATTCATAGTTCCTTTTATCACGGCAAGTCTTCCAGGTCCTGAAGCAGCAAAACAGCCCCAGACCATCACACTACCACCACCATATTTTACTGTTGGTATAATGTTCTTTTTCTGAAATGCAGTGTTCCTTCTACGCCAGATATACTTGGACACACACCTTCCAAAGAGTTCCACTTTTGTCTCATCGGTCCACAGAATGTTGTCCCAAAAGTCTTGGGGATCATCAAGATGTGTTGTGGAGAAATTGAGATGAGCTTTGATGTTCTTTTTGCTCAGCAGTGGTTTTCTCCTTGGAACTCTGCCATGCAGGCCATTTTTGCCCAGTCTTTTCCTGATGGTGGAGGCATGAACGCTGACCTTAACTGAGGCAAGTGAGGCCTGCAGTTCCTTGGACGTTGTTGTGGGGTCTTTTGTGACCTCTTGGATGAGTCGTCGCTGCGCTCTTGGGGTAATTTGGGGCGGCCGGCCACTCCTGGGAAGGTTCACCACTGTTCCATGTCTTCGCCATTTGTGGATAATGGCTCTCACTGTGGTTCGCTGGATTCCCAAAGCTTTGGAAATGGCTTTATAACCCTTTCCAGACTGATAGATCTCAATTACTTTCTTTCTCAATTGTTCCTGAATTTCTTTGGGTCTCGGCATGATGTGTAGCTTTTAAGGATCTTCTGGTGGACCTTACTGTGTCAAGCAGCTCCTATTTAAGTGATGCCTTGATTGTGAACAGGTGTGGCAATAATCAGGCCTGGGTGTGGCTAGAGAAATTGAACTCAGGTGTGGACAACCACAGTTATAGTATGTTTTAACAAGGGGGGCAATCACTTTTTCACACAGGGCCATGATGGTTTGGATTTTTTTTCACCTTTAATAATAAACACCTTCATTTACAAATTGCATTTTGTGTTTACTTGTGTTGTCCTTGACTATTGTTTAAATTGGTTTGATGTTCCGAAACACTTAAGTGTGACAAACATGCAAAGGAACAGGAAATGAGGAAGGGGGCAAACACTTTTTCACACCACTGTATTGGAATTTACTACCTCGGAACCCATATCCTAATGTAATGTGACCTAACAGAACGTCTTTCTCCTGTTTAAACCTGTATCCCATTTGCACTGTGACAATCTATGTAACAATACTTCTGTGAACAACTGTGAATATGCATTGCTTGTACTGTAAATATCAAATAAACAATCTTTTTCTTGTTAAAAAAAAACAATCACCTTGTAACAACCCATTCAATTTAAAATAGAAATAAAAGAAAAAAACTGTTTTGTATAGATATAAAAAAAAACATTATGAATACCTTTTTTCCTTTTCTTTTAAATAAATTAACACATTCCCTCTGTTCTCAGCTGCATAAGAGCTGATGGGAGGAGGAGAAGCAGCAGCACACTGAGCTTCTCAGTGAATGGATGTGCAGCGGGGGTGTCCGGACTAGTCTGATCATTGGTACACAACGTTCCCAGTATAGCTAGAGAACTGACCATGGTGTGTTCTCCGTCTTAGTGTGGTCAGTTTTTAACAAAAAAGCAAAGGGACAAGCAGAAACACCAGGGATTTCACATAACGGAAGCAATACAAAGAGAACAGGATCATTTCTCATACAAGTACATGGTACAGCAGGCACAAATCAGGAAAATTAAGTATTGGGGGTAACAAACACTACGTTTTTAGCCTCATTGTGGTATCAACAAATGCCTGTAGGACAGGAATGGAGCCTGCATCCTAGGACCAGGCAGTATACAAGTACACTCCTAGGTAAAATGAAGCATTGCCCTATCATTGCCCTATCATTCAAATGTTAAATAATGGAGCCTCCAATATCAGCGTCGTTGGCCTTTGAAAGGTGATTTAGAGAGGATAAGTCAATGTAAAGAAAAATCAAGTCCTTCTTTGAAACCTGGACTTAGGATGTGGGGTTCTCTCTAAGGCCAAAATAATTAATTTGAAAACAAGCACAATTACTAATTGGCACTACAAGGTACCTGAACTTTGGCACCTTCAGTGTCTGACCTCACGCTGATAACATGCGGTTTACTTCAATCTTTAATTGGATTAAATGAATATCAAAATGATTACTCATACTGGACTTCATTTATTAATGTAGATTAAGTAGAAAGAGTCTCTTAATGAAGGTGAAAGGGGAGAGCGCAAAAGCTGGCCTGACATTGATCATTAAGAAAACTAAGATCATGGCAAACGGTACCATCACTCCTTGGCAAATAGAAGGAGAAAAAATGGAAACAGTGACAGATTTTATCGTCCTAGGCTCCAAGATCACGAGAGACAGTGACTGTAGCCATGAAATTAAGAGACACTTGCTTCTTGGGCAGAAAGCAATGGCAAACCTAGACAATATTATAAAAAGCAGAGACATCACCCAACCGACAAAGTGCCATATAGTCAAAGCTATGGTATTCCTAGTAGTAACCTATGGCTGTGAAAGCTGGACCAAAAGGAAGGCTGAACACTGAAGAATTTATGCTTTTGAACTATGATGTTGGAGAAGACTCTTGACGGTCTCTTGGATGGCAAGAAGATTAAACCAGTTAATCCTGAAGAAAATCAACCCTGAAAATTCACTGAAAGGACAAATCCTAAATCTGAAACTCAAATACTTTGGCCACCTAATGCAAAGAGAGGACTCATTGGAAAAGACCCTGATGCTGGGAAACATGGAAGGAAAAAGGAGAAGAGGACGGCAGAAAACAAGATGGATAGATAGCATCATCAAAACAATATACATGAAAATAAGCACGCTCTGGGAGGCAGTGAAAGACAGAAAAGCCTGGCAAGCTATGGTTCATGAGGTCTTGAAGAGTCGGATAGGACTAAATGACGGAACAACAACAAAGTAGAAAGCAAGAAAATACAAATGACCTGTGCTTAGATTTTCATCTGTGCCATTTTCCCATGTAGGCTTAAATATGGAATATGAAGGAGCAAAACAGTTTCTATTGCAGACATTTTAATGAATAAAGCCTAGTAAATATTGCATCTCTCTAAATATATTATCTAGAATAGATCACAAACACTGTAGTTTGGTTTTTACATTAATATCAACAATTCCATTACTAGTACAACACACCTACTGTTGTATGATGTCAGCTATTATTCTTGTAAATTATGTCTATACGTCTAATTTAGCTCCTGACTATCCATATTATGAAAATTCAGATCCCTGTGAGACCCTTTTCCCTCTCTGGTATAGATGTATAGGTATAGAAAATAGCTTTGTAAAAATAAATTAATTCATTCACTTGCAATATTGTTTGCATAGATCTTTTGTTATTTTTCTTTCACAGTGAAGTAGGGGGTCAGCAATTCAACATTCAAGATTCTGAAAACACATCCTCCACCCAGGAAAGGTAAACCCTGATCCATTTGGTGCATTCTGTAGAATTAAAGGTTTAACGATATGTTCGCATAATTCGGTTTATGAAGATCTATATTTGTTAGTCATATTCAACAGGACTTGTTCTGTGACATTTCACTATCGTTCATGCAGCTTCTTCGGTTCCAATTAATGTTGCAAATATCAACACGTAGAGTCATAATGGTTGTTCAATCATCCTAATGCAATCACCATGGCGTTATGCAGTTTGTCAAGGCAGATGCGTATTGTCCAAGAAAATGCCAGAACGGTGTGAAAGTTCATGAAACCACTATAATATGTTTCTTTAATCCAAACACTATGGTGCCATGAAGTTACATAGTTAGTCAGGTTGAAAAAAGACACACGTCCATCTAGTAAAACCAATTAAAGGGGGGGGGGGGGAGCGATACAATCTCATATTCACAATCCTATACCCACAGTTGACCCAGAGGAAGGTGAAAAACCCCAACAAAGCATGATCTAATTTGCTCCAGCAAGGGAAAAAAAATCCTTCCTGATCCCCCAAGAGGCAAGCGGATGTTCCCTGGATCAGCGTTACCTGTAAATGTTAGTATCCAGTTACAATATGTGCATTTAGGAGAGAATCCAGGCCTTTTTAAAACAATCTACTGAGCCGAACAGAACCACTTCTTGAGGGAGTCTATTCCACATTTTCACAGCTCTTACAGTGCAGAAGCCTTTCCGTATTTGAAGATTACATTTATTTTCCTCCAGACATAAGGAGTTCCCCCTTGTCCACTGTGATGACCTTAAAGTGAATAACTCAACACCAAGTTCAGTATATGGACCACTTATGTATTTACACATATTGATCATATCCCCCCGTAATCTATTCTTCTCAAGAGAGAATAAATTCTGTTCCTCTAATCTTTCCAGATAGCTGAGCTCCTCCATGCCTCTTATCAGTTTGGTTTCCCTTCTCTGCACCGTTATCCTTTTTGTGAACTGGTGTCTAAAACTGAACTGCATATTCCAGAATGAGGAATTACTAATGATTTGTACAGGGGCAAAATGATATCTCTCTCTCTGGAGTCCATACCTCTCTTAATACAAGAAAGGACTTTGTGCGTTTTGAAAACTGCAGCTTGGCATTGCATGCTATTATTAAGCTTATGATCTACCAGAACACCAAGATTCTTCTCCACCATTGATTCCCCCTAGTATTTATGATGCATATATATTCTTAGCCCCCCCCAAGTGCATAACTTTACATTTATCAACATTAAACCTCATTTGCCACATAGTTGCCCAATTAAACAGAGCATTGAGGTCGGCTTGGAAGTTGGGGATATCCTGTAAGGACGTTATTCCACTGCATAGCTTGGTGTCATCTGCAAACACTGAAATGAAGTCTAGGGAAGGTTGATGGTGTGCACTGTCTAAACTGCTAAGATAAAGATGGTAAAAACGTCAGTAAATATGAGAGATGGTGTTGCAGGCCCCAACCTCTGTTTGTTCCTGACTGTTTCAAGCTAGTGGGGCTTTATGTCCAAAATGTGCACCTTTTTTTTTGTATACAATTTGTATCAATTTGTATATCCAAACTGAGGATGCCACTTAAAGTGGTGGGACACCCTGAAAACAAAAACTTAAAAAAATGTTAGTAACCATTTAAAATAAAAAAAACAAAAAAAAAAATCTTTATTTTACCTACCAGAAATGGCTGTTGCTAGGCAGATCGTCCTAATCTGCCTCCTCCAGCGCCGCGGTGATCTTCTCTTCTTCCGTCTTCTGGTGAATGGGGCGCGGTGTGTTATGGGAACTATGTCCCACAACACATCGCGTTCCCCATTCACAAATTAGACTCGCGCATGCGCAGTAGGAAACGTGAAGCCGTTTCCCTTACTAAACTCTTGCCCTTTGGCTCTAGGCCCCGGGAGTTACATGTTAACTGCAGTCTAATGGTTGCTTCTCTGCCAACTGTCTACCCTTATGCTGATAATATATAACAAGTACAGAACCTTATGTTTGTTAACAATATGGTTAGAGGCTGGAACAGCAATGTGTTACCAGCAGAAGTTAGGACAGTTGACAAGAGCAACAACTAATAATTATAGTGCAAAATATTTTATAGCTAAGTCAGTAGAATTATAGAGGTTAAAGGTTACACATTCTGATTCTTATATAAGACCAATCAGGTCTCTTGAATCTTTAATTACTTTTCCAATGTAGCAGGTCAATAAAGTGCCAAAGGGGCCATCAAGGAGGGAGGGCACGTTTGAAATTTGCAAAAGTAGCATTACTGGGCACATGTGTAACTGTTTACCATAATGCCAAATATATGTCTTAATTTGTTTGCAATGTCATATTTTTAACAGGACTGTCTATTTAATTGATTTATGTGTTATATGGTAACTCATGTTACCACAATAATTCATGTTAACCCCTGTACAACCTGGAATGAAAATGTGCAATTGATGGTATATCTGTTTCTTCCTAACTGTAATGTAGTGTGGCAGAGAAGTGGCAAGCATATGTCCTATTATTAAATATGTTTTTTTTTTTTTGAAAAGTTTTATTTATTGCTTTTGAACATAACAGGTACATACAAGACCCAAAAGGGCCACATAAACAGACAAAAAACAAAGGCAACACTATTTACAACTCTTCAGCATTGACTCTTCCTCCTCCTTCCTCACCCCGGCTCAGTGAAGATTAAATTTCAACACATTTAATACTGAGGCCCCCTTCCCTCAAAAACATACAATAGGAGTATTTACTTAAGGCAGATACTTAAATACATGTCACAAACCCATCGCCAGTGCATTCTATTATGTATCCCTCAATCCGCCACCGTGGTTTCACTATTCATCCAACCGCCCCACACCTTATCAAATTTTTGTGGTATGCCCCTGCTACTATATGTAGCCTTGTAGAAGGGTGCGGCCCTATTAACCAAACCCTTTCAAGCTGATACAGCTGGAGGATTAGGCTTTTTCCATGATAACACTATCATTTTCCTAGCATAATAGATTAGGATCGTCAGCAACGTACGAGTTACTCTCTTTGGGGCTAGATTATCCACCAGTCCCAAAAGGCACACCTCTATTGTAGGCTGTATATGAATAGCTGTTACTTCTGCTATACATTCCATGACCCCCTTCCAAAATGCTTGAATGTTTGAGCAATCCCAAAAGATGTGCATGAAATCAGCAGTGAGGGAACTGCACCACCAGCAATCAGGAGACCGGGAAGGGAACATCTTAGCCAATCTAGCTGGAGTAAGATATATGCGATGCAGGAATTTAAACTGTATGAGTTGGTCCCTGGCAGAGACCAGTCTAGTGAAATTAATGTCCCATACATCGTCCCAGTCATCCCCATCCATCTGGGGGAACACCTCACCCCACGCCGCCCTACACCTTGCAAGGAGATCTCCCCCCCCACCAAACAGTTGTTTATATATTGTAGACAAGGCCTTGTCTAAAGTGTCTTCCCTCAGCAGAGACTCTACATCACTCGTTTTCAGGATAATACCATTTTCTCCAAATTGGGCATTGTATGCATGTCTGAGCTGAAGATACCGGAACAAGTGAGTGTTGGGAAGATTAAATTTAGTTTTCAGGGCGTCAAACTGAAGAAGTTTTCCACCACCCACTATGTCCTTCAGCGTCTTAATACCAAATTTAGTCCAAATGATTGGATCAGGGTACTTGTAGAAGTGAGTTAATGTAGGATTCTTCCAGAGTGGTGTGTGAGGAGAAATCCTAGCAACGCTACCCATCTTGGACACTGCTACCCATGCCTTACTAGCTGCCCGCATGGATATCGTGAGTTTATACGGAGCCCTGACCCCCCGATATGGGAGATGTGTCAGTGCTTCATACGAGCCAACAACAGCCGCCTCTAGTGTATTGGCAGTGTCATCCTCAGGTACCGTAAACCACCTATGTAGGAATACTAGCTGACCCGCTAAGAAATATCTGTGAAAGTCTGGGACCGCCAATCCCCCTTGTTTCCACGGTAGTTGTAACACCCGGAGCTTAATTCGGGGGTGTCGCCCCTGCCACAGAAAATTAGTTATGAGCTGATCTATTTTTTTGAAAATACATCTCGGAATCCAAACAGGGGAATTCCGGAATATATATATAAAAATAGAGGTAAAAACTTCATTTTAACTAAATTCACTCTACCTATGAGTGTCAGAGGTAGATTCTGCCATGCCTGCAGTTTGGATTTCAGTGTATTCAAAAGTGGATCGACATTCAAAGCAACAAAGTCTGATACGGAGTTGGAGATACGCAGCCCCAAATATTTGACCACCTCCACCCTCTGCAAGGGACAATTTAAGGGGATCTCACATCCGGGGGATGGTGTCTTGAGTGAGAGAATCTGGGATTTTCCCCAATTGACTCTCAGACCCGAGAAGTGTGAAAAAGAATTTAGGATGTCTAGAGCTGCCGACAGGGAATTCTTGGAATCTCGCAAAAAAAGGACCATATCGTCTGCGTACAGTGCCGTTTTTTCGGTCAAGCTACCCACCGTTATCCCTTGTACCTCCTCGGATGCTCGTAAAGCCGCCGCCAAGGGTTCGATCATGATATAGAAAAGACCTGGGGATAAAGGGCATCCCTGGCGAGTGCCCCTATATATAGGAAAAAATTCGGATAACGTATTATTTAACTTTATGGCTGCTGTGGGGCAGTGGTATAGAATGTCGATCCACTTCCGGAACTGAGGACCGAAACCCAACACCTCGAGTACCACCCTCATGTAGTTCCAATCAATGGAATCAAAGGCCTTTTCCAAATCTAGAAAGACCAGTATTCCACCGCTAGAAATATCAGGACCCAACTGAGTGTGAGTAAAAACCCTACGCAAATTAATATCCGTGGCCTTTTTGGGCATAAAACCTGTTTGGTCGGGGGAAATAACATGCTGCAGGACCAACATGAGTCTAGTAGCTAACAGTTTGGTCAGTATTTTGAAGTCCATATTTAATAAAGAGATGGGACTATATGATGAACACTGCAGCGGGTCTTTATCTGGCTTAGCCAATAATACAATATGAGCCTCATAAAAGGAGGGGGGGAGACTTCCCTTCTGAAAACATTCTGTATATACTTGCAACAGTCTGGGTATCAGGGTTTCTGAATAGTGGCGGTACCACTCAATTGGCAGGCCGTCAGGCCCAGGAGCCTTACCACCAGGAAATGATCCTATTGCAGCGACTACCTCCTCCTCCCTGAACATGGCATCTAGATAGCTGCCAGATTCGTCTGGCAGTTCGGGCAACCGTAGGGCCCCTAATGTGGCTCTGAGATCCCCAGTGTCATAAGAAGCTATAGGAGAGTATAAAGACCTATAAAAGGATACAAACTCTCGTACTACACCCTCCCCATCCCTCAATAATTGTCCTGATGGAGACAGTATGCAGGGAACTACAGTCGGGGACGTGTCCCCTGCCGACAGAAGAGCCAACAGCCTTCCATTTTTATCTCCTTTCTCAAAAACTCTCGCCGCACTCCTTTGCATCTGGCAAGTAGTCATGTCCCGATAATGGAGAGACATTTTCCTCCTTGCAAACTGCAACTGAGCCAACGTGTCAGGAGAAGGTGAGTCGGCATGTGCCTTGGCGCATTCTTGTTCCTTGTCCTGGAGTTGTTTTTCCACACTATTCTGCTCTGTTCTCTGTGCTTTTATGGCTGATATGTATACCCCCCGAGTGGTGGCCTTGAAGGCCTCCCACTCAGTGAGTAGTGTTGCTGATCCCTCATTAATCTGCCAAAAGGTATCGATGTGTGGTTTCAGCATTTCCTCCACAGTGGGTTCCTCAACCCACCTAGGAGACAAACGCCAAACTCTCCCCTAGCTCTGGGAGCCTACTTGTAAGGTTATCTGAAGTGGTGTGTGATCCGATAGGCCCCCCGGAAGATAGGACGCCCCAGCCACCAGTGGCAATAATGTCCCATTGGCAAATGCCAGGTCTATTCTGGAGGACGAGGCATGCACCGAGGACAAGTACGAGTAGCATCTGTCCGTGGGATGTTTCCACCGCCAAATCTCAGTGAGACCCGCAGCTTCCGCCCAATGCGACAAGTCATGGTTAGGAGCCCTGCGTGGATTGGACGTGTCCAACTTGTAGTCAAGAATATTATTGAAATCTCCAGCCACCAGTAACTGAAATGGAGCATGAGATGCCAATTTCTCCAACACCTCATACAGGATATTTCCTGCATACGGGGGGGGGGATATATATATTTACTAGGGCTAACCTGTGGGAATAAACTTGAAGTATCACAAGCAGGTATCTGCCCCCAGGGTCTGTAATCACTGTTTCTATGGAGCATGGTAAGGACTTATGTAACAAAATAGACACACCTCTAGCATACGACGAATAGGTGGCATGTATGGCTCTGTGCATCCAGGGACGTTTCATGGCAAGAATTTTGTTGCCTAGTAAATGAGTTTCCTGTAAAAACATTATGTGGGGATGTTGAGCCTGCAAAAATTTCAGCACCAAAGCTCTCTTGTATTTTGAATTTAAGCCCCTGACATTCCAGGAGATAATTTTAATATTCAAGGACATTACTGTAATTTAGACATTTGCCACAAGATGGAGGCCTAGGAGCACGGGTGAGGTCCAGAGGCACACAGAGCCACACATTTTGCTGAAGAGAAACATAACAGAAATCCTGAACAAACACTTCACACCAGAACAACGCCCTGTCTTGCCAGCGTAACAGAAAAAAAAAAAAAAAAGGTTGGGGGAGAGAACAAAAAACATCCCCCAATACAAACCCTGCATCAGCCGGCAGACTTGATCCCCAAAACCCCAAAACAACAAGCAAGATTGGAATATTGTCTTGTAGAGTTATTCCATATGTTCCTTAGGAAGGAACCAAAAAGTCAACAGGGTGGGCACTGGCCCTATGCGCCTCCTGTGAGTACTCTTTGTAGAGAGAGTAACTGGCTCCATGCATATTGTAGCCATGAAGCATCAATTAGCCATACATATACATATGCCGCAATATCTAGAAGAAAATGTTCGTGCAGAGAAAACAAGGACCGTACATAGATAAGATTATATTCTAAGCATACGTACAATCGACCTTTTACTGCACTGGATTTTGACAAAAAAAAAAAAAAAGGGGGGGGGGGGGGGGGAAAGGGCCTTATCTCCAACATCATGCAAGTAAAAAAGGATGGTGACAACTCAGCTCAGACAGAAGCAGCAAAAAAGAATGAATGAAGATTCTCTTCAATCCAAGGTATCCATCCACGCTGAGACATCCGAGGGGACCTCAAAGAATTTCACAGAGCCCCGGTGTTCAACGCGGAGCTTGCTCGGGTACAGCATGCTATATTTGAGTCCCTTCTCCCGGAGCCTCTTTCTAACCTCCACAAACGTGCAACGACGCCTCTGCAGTTCCGGGGAAAAATCCGGGAAGAAATGCAGGGTGGTATTCTCAAACTGGAGCTGTGGCTTCTTCCGGGCTTCAGCAAGGATGAGATCTCTATCTCGGTAATTTAGAAACCTCACCAAGAACGGTCTGGGCAAGGCGCCTTGTGGTCTCGGGCCGGTGGGGACCCTATGTGCGCGCTCCACAATGTATGCTGAAGAGACTTGCTGTAAATTTAGGAATTCCTTAAAAAAAATTTCCGCAAAGCTGGCTGGATGAGCGCCCTCCGCTCCCTCAGGAAGTCCCACCACGCGTACATTATTGCGGCGCAGTCTATTCTCAGCATCTTCAGACCGCGCCATCAGGGTTTTAACTGTGCGTTGTAGGTCAGCGACATTCCGGGAGGTGACAACCGCAGTGTCCTCTATATCCGAAATGCGATTCTCAGCCGCAGTGACACGGCCTCTAAACTTGTCCATGTCCTGTCGGATAAGGCCGCATTCCAAGGCCAGTGTATCGATCCTCCCCATGACCATGGTTTTACTCTCCTCAATGGCTGCCAGGATGGCTGCAGTGGAGGCAGTGGCTGCTGATTGCTCCATACCCGAGGACTGCTGCGGGTCTTCTTCGTTCTGCTCCATGTCCCTCAATATTTGTAGGGCTGTTTGTATGGCTGCTGCTCGCTCTACACTTGAGGTTGTGACGGCCGTCGCACTTGACCCTGCCGGAGCACTCTGTGTCTTGGGAGGCGGCTGCTTCCTTGTCGATTGCCGTTTGGATGGCATCTAAGGAGGCAGGAGGTACCCCCGAACACACCACCTCCGATCGCTGGCCAGAATGTCCCCCACTGCAGGAGATGGGAACAGAGAGAAGGATGATGGGGTAACTGAGGGCTGCTTTCAGAAGGCCGAGCTGGATGATGCCGGGTCCCTGGACACTGCTATCAGTCCTCACAGACAGCCCTCACTTAGCACTGGGCTGCTCCTGTCCGTGTACTGGGGCAGTTGATGGCCACAACCATAGAGCTAGGATGCAGGCAGGAGATATTAGGGGTTGTTCTATTATTAAATATGTTTAAGCTACATAATGTTCTATCTCAAAAATTTGGCAAGTTGATTTTGCTGTGTATAAAAGCTGATGAATAAAATAATGTGCAACAGCATTCAAAACATGAAATCTTTTGTTTACAAAGGACACCCACAGCTTGCACCCTACTTCCCTAGATTTGTACTGCTATGTAAAAGGGTCATCAGCCCAGTGAGTGGGTTGGTTGGTTGTCCTTAACACTTTTGCAGTAATTAATCGCAATAAGCTACAGCACCACAGTGCCTTCTTTTGTGACCCTGTATTCCTTATGGTGTTTCAGACTTTTGTACTGAACTGTGATTTGTGTCTGACTGTGTTTTTGTTGTAAAACTCAATACGTTTTTTTTCTTAAAAAATAAATATTTTGCTGAAAAGGGACAAGTTTGGAAAAGTATTAGTGCAATGTTGCACTGACTACCAACCACAAGATGGCAGCATAGTTCACTCTTTTGCAAGGTGTGAATATAACAGCTGATGAAAGTGAAATGACATCAAGCAAATTTGTAAGACTGATCATGGTGTTTCAAGCTCCATGTAAACAATGGACACATTCATATCAGGGGACACTAGTGATAAAGGTAGGATCAGGGCATAAATCCATCTTTAACCAATAAGTTATATCCTAGAAGTAGGCTCTTACTCATCACAACAAAAAATCATATGCCTTCATACAGCTGTGGTGTGCAAGTAATATGTAAATATCCGATCTAGAAATCTCATTTGGAGGGACTGCCCTTCTTGAGACCATATTCCCATTTCCATTGTGCATCCTCACTTTCTTGTCCCACTTTTTGGTCTCATGTGTATATCTTTATACAAAACATAGTGTTTTGCTACCAAATGTGTTATGCTGCACTAAAATTTGATAGCAATTGTTATTTTAAAAAGCCAATATAGACGGAGGTAAACAAAAGTAAAAAAAAAAAGCACTTGTGTGGTTTAGCCAATCAATCATTTTCTTCATATTAAATTATGGTTAATGTAACCAAAGCTGTGCCAGGAGTGTGTCTTTTGCCTAAATAGTCTGTGCTAAAAGGCATCCCTCTTTATTATTTCAGAATGTTGGGAGGTATGTCTCCTAATTTTCTTCCACTCCCAACTGACAACAGTGAGCAAAGGCACATAACTTTCATATTATGTTAATAAAAATTCTTCTATCACTCTATCACCTATGTGGCCTGTTATCCTTCTATAAAATGACTACACATTAATATTAATACCAGTAGACCATTTCTAAAAGCATGGACAATTTTTTATAAAGCAAAAAATGGATGACTCATTATAGCAAGATTTGTCATAATTATAGAAAACATCTGATAAATATATTTGACTTTTCTTTACCATTGGAGATCCATTGGTTCCAATTTTCTGCTTTTAAGGTATTTATTAAAGGCCTCTTTCCCATGGCTTTGTATAGGAAGGGAGGAATTTTTATTTGGCAACTAGATGTAGGGTGTAAATGAACAAAAAAAGGTCCTGGGGCCCTGTATGATTTTGAGAAAAGTTGGTTCTAAAATAACTTTTGGAAGATAAGTCATCTGTAACAAGGGTCAGCTGTGGAAATAAATGTTTGATTTGGACATATTTGGAAGACTGCACATGGCCTCAAATGATGAAAGATCGGAAGTGTATTGGGTGGTATCTCCTTGAAATCAGTCAAAAAGTGTTTAATTATTACTTTTTTCTAAAGCCAGGTTTTAAAGGCCTGTGGGTTTGTGTAGCCTGGCAGAAACAATGGATTACCTAAATTGGCATTGACATTTATTGACACGAGAGGGGTGTGCGCTAAGATTAGTTTGTGGAAATGTTTTAGTCTGTGCCACAATTGCAGGGAATGTCTGGTTACTGGGCAGGTGATTGAAGTGCCAAATTGTAGAGATAGCTGATACAGAATGGATGGACTAGAAACACTACTAAGGAGACCCACAGGGATGTTCAATGTATGGGCTGACATATTGGGAGTCCTAAGCTACCCTGCAGTTTTGTTCTATATACAATTTGCTTTGCTATACTGTGTGAAGTCCCTTTCTATACAAACTGCAGGTTTTCTTTTGAAGAGTGTGGAGTAGGTAAGTCTGGTAGGACCCTAGAATAATAAATACACTTGAGCAATAAATTAAGTTTTTACTGCTGTGATTCTTAACAAGAAATGTTATGTTTTCTCCAGGGGGATAGTAAAGAATAGAGGTAGAACAACTGTGGATAATTGGCTTGATACAAGGATTCAAAAGGGCATATCAAGTGTATGCCCAGTTAACAAAATGTGGATTGTGTCCAAGTTAAGTTGAAGGAGTATTGGAGAGATTCTTGGAAACTAACGGGCAGAGATACGTTTACGGCTTTTGATTTAACAACACCAAATTGCAAGACTAAAGGCAAACTAACTGCGAGAAAAATTAGCGTGTTGAACAGTAACAGGAATGCATCATCCACCAATAGATAAATATTGAGGCGGTAGCCAAGCACTTCTATCCTGGAAATGTATTGGTGAAGATGTATTGCTTGGGCAAAGGGTTCTATAGGCAGGGGAACATAATACAGCAGAGTGGACTCCCTGTCTTGTACCCATAGCTATGGGAGATGGGTCAGTTTGGAATTCACAGTAGTCAACATGGGTTGAAGGCAATGAGTACAGGGCTCTAAACCAATGAAGGAATTCAGGGCCAAAACCTCAATGTTGGAGAATGTAAAAAATATGTGTAGGTATTAAAGCATAAGTGGCAAGTTTCTTTGGTGTGCAATATGTAGAGGGCATTTCCCTCACCTTCAAGATACTTTCTCTCACTTCCTGTTGCCTCTACATGTGAGGAAGTGAAAGGAAATCTCCCCATTGAGACACAGATGACAAAAAAAACTGAGATTTTAACTCTTCCCTATGAAATGAATGGCCTATTAATACATAGAGGTTATACTTTTGTGTAGTTAGCAGTGAAACAAAAGTCAAACAAATGATCTCATAATGAACTATATGCCACAAAAACTATTTTTGATGCTATGCATACAAACTTTTATTGTAAATGATTTTGCACCACAAGAGGGCAATAGTGTACCGTGATAATTACAATTTTCCTCTAGGTAAGAAAAAAAATGTCTGTAAAAAGATCCTATACAAAGAAATTAGCATTTTTATTCTTTTGTGCAAACTGCTACCTTCACTTTGTATTGTGATCACAAAATCAGATGGGTATGGCGATATGACAACTTGAAAACAAGACTAAAAATACACAGCGAGCATTAGTCAAGAGGTCCAGTTACACCTTGCTCCACTGAACAATTATGAGAGTAGGCAGGATAAAAGAGGAAGTGAAATAAGTAGTTAGACGAGGAAACAGAGAAGATATAGAAACGTAACCAGTCCCGCGTTCACTGAATATTCTCAATGTCCAAAGGGGGATGATTCAAACTACTGTAAACATGTGCACATCATAAAGCATTCCATCTGTCTATAATGTATTGAGCTAAATACATTTTATTTTAGCATTTTAAAACTATTAATGCCACAGTACCAAATATAGTACACAAATTAGGGTCCCAACAAATAACAATGACATTAGATCACCCATGTCAAATTCCCTTGTAGAAAACTTTCATTCAAACCCCATGTAATCTGAATAAACAGGGTTGGAATATAAACAACTAAGAAAAAGTGTGTTTTTATTTTACAAAGCCTTCTGCTTTAGACAATTTTAGAAAAACTGATTTTATATATGTTTTTTTCTATATATGGGTATATGATAGTTCATTTACATAGTTACACAGTTACATAGTAGGTGAGGTTGAAAAAAGACACAAGTCCATTAAGTCCAACCTATGTGTGTGATTATATAAATATTTACCCCCAAATTTTACATATTGGGGTAATCGCCATTCCTGATTGTATTTGGGCTTGTCAGTTATTTACCTAAAATGGATTTTAACATAAAGCAATAAACTATAGACAAAACATTGTTTCTTCTTATTTCATATTTTATTTTAGGTATGATAGTTTAATTTAAAGGTTGTAACATTATCATTTGCAACCAACTAGCACCATATTTATCTGTTATGACTACAGTAATTTAAAATCTTATCGGCTGCTATGGGTTCTCACCCTTTGCATATGATCATACTTGCTGATTAAAAAGGTAATTTTTTTGCACTGTAGTAACACTTGTAATTGTTATTGTAGCTATTGATAACAACATGGTCACCTTAACTGAAAAGAGAAAACTATTTTTAGTATAGCCTAAAGGCCTAAAGGCTGATGCATGGCATGAAATTAAACATTTGTTATCCCTTGACTCATACAACATTTTTTTTTCTTTCAGGTTCAATCGTTTAGTGTTTTTATGTGGTAAGAATACATGCACAAAGTAACGTACAAGTGTACAACATATTATCAGAGAAAAGATGTATCCTAGTTGGGAGCTGTACAACAAAAACCTAAGAGTACACAACATCACTGCATTACTGGGTGTACTAAAAATTGAGAACATAACTGATTTGGTTAGTCGACTTTACAGGTCCATACGGATTTGCATTAAAACATGGGGAAGGAAAGAGAAGACACAACTAGAGCAAGAGGAGTGGAAAGATGTAGGAAAGAGGGAGTAGGGGAAGGGGGCTGCAAGCACATGGCTACCTTCTTCTAAGTAGGCTTCCTATAGGCTTAAAATGTCTGTGTCAAAACTTGGAAGAGGGAAATGCATAACCAAGGGTACTAAGTGGCCAAGTATTTTTGTTAGCCAATTTTCTGTGGTGCATGACCTGGGTAATTCTAGATTCAGTTTTGGCTACCAGGAGAATTGAGGCTTTACACACCCTACTTGTAACCTATAGCTGTTTATTTGTATGCGAGTCTGTATTTTTAACCATGTTTTCCTTAGAGGCATGGTGTCACATAGGCTCAACAAAGACACAAATCCATCTAGTTTAACCAATAGAAAAAACTAGATGGTTATCCGACTTTAAGAGTTGCTCCTAGTACCTACCTTATCCCAACTAAATTTTTCTTTCAACATCTTAATATTTCTTGTATCTGTATTCTGCTTATTGTACCTCTCATTCATTATTGTGGCATTTTTTAATAAACATGTATTGTGTATATACTGTACAATTCCCTGGTAAAAAAAAAGAAAGTTGCACCTAGCATGTGATTTTGGTATTATAATGTATCGTTATAATGCATGTACAGTTAGGTCCATATATATATTTGGTCAAAGGCACAATTTCAGATTTTTCAATTTTTTTCAATGTTTAATTTGAGGGTATGTACATCCAAATCGGAGGAAGGGTTTAGGAATGACAGCTCTTAAGAATAGCCACCCCCCCTTTTTCAAGGGACCAAAAGTAATTGGACAATTGAATCAAAAGTTTTTTCATGGCCAGGTGTGGGCTACTACTTTGTTATTTCTTCTTCAATTAGGCAGGTAAAAGGTCTGGATTCTAAGTGTGGTATTTGCATTTGGAATCTTTTTGCTGTGAACCTACATCATGCGTTCAAAAGAGCTGTCAATGCAAGTGAAACAGGCCATTGCAAGGCTTCAAAAACGAAACAAATCCATCAGAGAGGTAGCAGCAACATTAGGAGTGGCCAAATGTAGTGGTACATTCTGAGGAAAGAACAATGCACTTGTGAGTTCAGCAACATAAAAAAGCCTGGATGTCCATGGAAGACAACAGTCGTGGATGATCGCAGGATCCTCTCTATGGTAAAGAAAAACCCATTCACAACATCCAGACAAGTGCAGGACAATCTCCAGGAGGTGGGTGTATCATTGTCGAAGTCTACAATCTAAAGAAGACTTCACGAGAGCAAATACAGAGGGTTCACCACAAGGTGCAAACCATTCATAAGCCTGAAGAATAGAAATGCCAAATTAGACTTTGCCCAAAAAAAATCTAAAAAAGCCAGACCAGTTTTGGAAAAGCATTCTTTGGACGGATGAAACTAAGATTAATCTGTACCAGAATGAAGGGAAGAAAAGTGTGGATAAGGCTTGGAACAGCTCATGATCCAAAGCACACAACGTAATCTGTAAAACATTACATAGGCAGCAGTGGCGGTGCGTCCATAAGGGCGCACGGGATCCGCCCCTCTCTCCTGCCACCCCCTTTATCACCAATAGATAGATTCATGCATTGCATGCATCTATCAATGGCTGCCACTGCCACCCCCTATCCAGGCACCCGGCCCCTATTCGGGTGCCTGAATTACAGCGGCAGGATATTTTTTTGAAACACCTGATTAGAGCCATAGGCTCCAATAGGAGTCAAAAAAGGTAAACAGCGAGCACCATGAATGAATATTCACTTTCCTAACACTGAACCGCCTCTCCGCCAATCATGTGCTCAGGTCTGTTACCTGTCACCTGACTGGCCGAAACGACAGGCACCGATATTGGACGCCTATTGGGAGGAGAGGACGGGTGATGAGGACAGCAGGAGATGCACGAAGGTTCCCACTCGTCATTGTCACCCGCTGCCCCACCAAGACAGGGTAAGTGCCGGGCAGACAGCAAGCGGGCAGGGATCACACTGGGGGCATTCAAGGGCAAACTGGCAGCATTTGATGGGCACTCTGGCATCATATCATGGGCACACTGGCAGCTTTTGATGGGCACACTGACAGCTTTTGATGGCACAGTGGCAGCGTATGATGGGCACAGTGGCGTTTGTTGGGCACAGTGGCAGCGTTTGATGGGCACAGTGGTTGCAATTGATGATTTTTTTTCAAAAAATGTTTGTGCTCACCCCCCCAAATTTTTGAGCACCAGCCGCCAATGATCGGCAGTGTGATGGCATGGGCATGTATGGCTTCCAGTGGCACTGGGTCATTGGTGTTTATTGATGATGTGACAGAAGACAGAATCAGCCGGTTGAATTCTGCAGTGTTTAGAGATATACTGTCAGTCCAGATTTAGCCAAATGCAGAAAAGTTGATTGGACAGCGCTTTACAGTACAGATGGACAATGATCCAAAACACAATGGCCGAATCAATAACATGATTCCAACCCAATTAAGCATGCATTTCACTTTAAGAAGAACTGAAGACAGCTGCAGTTAGAGCCTGGCAAAGCATCTGACAGGAGGAAACCCAGTCTTTGGTATTGTCCATGGGATCCAGACTTCAGGCATTCATTGCCAGTAAAGGATTCTCAACAAAATGGGGATGGGGGGGGGGGGCTCTGTGTATAAAAATGGTTGCAGTTCCTAAAATTTGTACTTGATATTTATGTTCAACCCCTTGAATTGAAGCTGAAAGTCTGCACTTCAAATTCATTTGGATTGTTTTGTTTTAATTTTATTCTGGTGGCATACAGAGCCAAAAGTATAAAAATTGTGCCAGTGTCTAAATATATATGGACCTAACTGTATATGCTTTATAAATCAGCCCATGGAACACTGGCTTGCAGCTGCAGTTTCTAATGCCGCGTACACACGGTCGGAATTTCCGATGGCAACAGCCCGATGGGAGCTTTTCAACAGATTTTCCGGCCGTGTGTATGCCCATCTGTCTTTTTCTGTCGGAATTTCCGACGGACTTTGGATTGAGAAGCTGTTCTCAATTTTTCTGACGGAAAACCTTTCTATCGGATTTTCCGATCGTGTGTATGCAATTCCGACGCATGCTCGGAAACAATTCGACGCATGCTCTGAAGCATTAAACTTCCCTTTTATAGTGCTGTCGAATGTGTTTTATGCTGCTGTGTTACTGACCGTCGGAATTTGGTGTGACCGTGTGTAGGCAAGACAGTTTGAGCGAAATTCCGTCAGGAAAACCATCAGAGCTTTTTCCGACAAGAATTCTGACCATGTGTACGCGGCATAAGAAAGGAAAGTTATTCTGGGAGAACAGAAGCCAAGTAAGGTTTCAAAGTAGAATGCCACATGCATTGCTGAGATCAGTTGGAGATGGAAGCTTATTTTAATGGAAGCTTGTTAGCAGGGTGCGGCAACATAAGCACTGTTGTAAGATGGTTTTCTCTATTCATTTTACTTTAACTATAGCTGCACAATACAGACACTAAGAAAGTTTTTGTAAGAATAGTAACTGGATTCATTCATAAAATGTATACTGCATATCAGGGGTGCCCAACCTTTTGAAGAGCGAGGGCCACTTTAGTGAATTGGTAACTGGTCGCGGGCCACAATGAAAAATTAGAAGAAAAGAGGTTTAACTTTAAACTACGTAGATGGTTCTTTACTGTAAGAGTGACAAGGATGTGGAATTCCCTTCCACAGGCGGTGGTCTCAGCGGGGGGCATTGATAGTTTCAAGAAACTATTAGATAAGCACCTGAACGACCACAACATACAGGGATATACAATATAATACTGACATATAATCACACACATAGGTTGGACTTGATGGACTTGAGTCTTTTTTCAACCTCACCTACTATGTAAATAGTGGATGTGTATATTGAAGAATAAGGATATTTTTTGTGTCACTTTAATTGTAAATAAAGGCTCTAACATTATTCCTTTCACTTTGGAACACATGGCAATACCCAATATGTGTTGAACAATCTGCATTTATGAACGCAAGGTGCACACAAAGACACCACACTACAGAGGTTGAGTCCCCTGTGGTGTTTCTGTGCAGACCAAAAAGATGGTCCTCGATCTTCTCTTCTCCGAGTCATGGTCACAAGATTCTGACAGCTGTAAACCCAGCAGTGCTTAGAGCTGAGCTCTTCCAGGATCACATTACCAAGAGAAAGAATGATGACCAAATCTCCAACTGAATAACTCTTCTCTCCAATCGAGCATCCTGTCAGTCATTTTTGTGGTTGTGGGGAGCCCAGGAAGCACTGTAGGGGGTGGGGGGCAGCACCTTATACATTACGTAGAAGTGATTGGAGGCTGTACAGCCACTCAGATCACTTCAATGTACAGCAGAACCTGCAGAACAAACTTAAAACAAGTTTTCTGCTGTTACTGCAGCTGTGAACCCATTTTAACACTTTAAATTCCATGTGGTACACAGTCAAATGGTTAAAGCTCAACTTCGCACACAAAAAATATCAATTCAAATATATTCCTCAAAAGCCACTACAGGCTGCAGTCAGAAAACCACCGTGACCAGTCATCTTGCACAATGAGACAATGACTTGCCTTTATAAAAGGAAACTCCTTCACAGATAAGAAACATAAAATACCAAGTAGGAATGCACATGCCTCTTGTATTTAGACAATCTTTGTTCAGCCTGGATTCCAACTGTATGAGATGTACTGATGCCTATTAATACTGCCTATCCAAATTGTGTAAAAATGATGCCACCTTTTACAGTGGATGTGATAGAACACAAAGTGTTATCTACTAGTGCTCGGATTTTGCCACTGTGTAATTATGGCACAGTATGTGAGTCAGGTACATTGTGAGTATCAGCGTTAAATGAGAGTAGAGAATCCTTCTTTAAGTTCCCAGCAATGAGAATCTCCAGCTAAAAGAACACAATGTACTACTAGTTGGGACAGGCTAACAGAAAAACACCGTGCAAACCTCCGATAGTATACCAAAGACAAGGATGAATCTTGGCACTTACTGGTCGGGGCTGGATATAGATGTCCTACGGCTCTCCACAACTGCATTGCTTTTGGGACGTCGAGGAACATTAGGCCTTGGAGGGCGCACCTAGATTAAACAAATATAGATAAATTAATTATATGTGTAACTCATTATACGGCACAGCCTGACTGGAAAACAACAATTAATCTATTCAAAAATCACAACACAGCTAATAATCACCTTACATAGTTACATAGTAATGCAGGTTTCAAAAAAGACACAAGTCCATCTTGTTCAACTAATATAAAAAAATAAATAAATAGAAAACCTCCATATACAGAGCCCTATACCAACAGTTGATCCAGAGGAAGGCAAAATAAACCTATATAAAGCATGGTTCTCTACAGGAGGGAAGAAATTCCTTCCCGATCCCTCGAAGGCAAGTTGATATTCCCTGGATCCACAATCTTTGATGGTATTATCTTAAAGCTTTAGAAGCCATTTTCTTCCATACATAAAAGTCTGCCCCCTTATCCTCTGTAATGACCTTAAAGTGAATATATTTGCATCAAGTTCACTATATAGACCACCTCGGAATTTATGCATGATGATCATACCCCCCCTTAATTGCCTCTTCTCAAGAAGGAATTAGTTCAGCTAATCTTTAGTCCATAGCAGAGCTCCTCCATGCCTCTTATCAGTTTGGTTGCCCTTCTCTTCACTTTACCCAGTTCTTCTTTTTGTGAACTGGTGCCCACATTTGAACAACATATTCTAAGTAAAGTCTTACTAACTTTGTACACGGGCAAAATGATGTCTCTTTTTCTCTGGAGTCTATACCTTTTTTTAATACAAGACACTATTTTGCTAGCTTTAGAAACTGTGGCTTGGCATTGCATGCTATTATTAAATGTACCAAAACACCCAAATACTTCTCTACCATTGACTACCTCGGGTGTATTCCTCCTAGGTTGTATGATGAACACATATTTAGTGTGCATTCGGGTCTTCTCATCTGCACCATGCTTTTGTCAATTAGGACCAGTGGCTCCATACAGCTGCTGCTTCTTAATCGACTTTATTAGGCTGTCTGCACGCAGCACCTGGAAGTTGAGATGTTGGATAAAACATCATCGCATGTGTGAACGATGCCATAAGTTCTGCATGGTTTGATATGAACAGGTTCCGCAGAGCATCATTTCTAGTTGGGGCTTCTATAATATGTAGTAATAGGTTTATAAATGTCCTCCCTTTTACTGATCCAGCAGTGCCATTGCTCTAGTCAATTTCATTGTTGATAAAATCTCCAATTATTATCAATGTCCCAGCAGCCCTTTCAATCTGTGCAAGGAGCTGAGTATCTCATGAACACTGGATGACCTGTAGCAAACCCTAATACATAACTTATCATCATCATACTCTCCATCCACAGCTCCATTTTGCTTTTCAGTGTTTTGGCATCGGAGAACAAACACATCCATTGTTGTATTTTGTACTGTTTTGCATATCTTTTTTGCAGTACAAATAGCACTGTAATTTCCCATGGTTATTTGTAGCTTTTAAATCTCCTTATCATCTGCTATAGTCCTCCCCCATCCCACACTCCATTAATGCCGACCTTTGTATAACTTGTCTGCCCCCTTATTACATATGAATGGGCTATGGATTAAAATGGGTTTTATATACTGTATATTATGAACACAGAACTAGTTCCAGCATCATATCCGCTACAAGTCTATCACAAAAATACAAAACTAGCCCCCAGCTTTGCTACCATCCATGGTACCCCATCGCATTAACCCAATGCAGTGCACCACAATTTGCGGTAACACACTACCACGCACTGTGGTGCACTGTATTGGAAACAATAGTACTTGTTTTTTTGGTCTGCTCTAATGCATTAGCAGCCCAATTATTTGAATACGTTCCCTTAACACAAATGTTAACATTCAAAAAAATGCACATTAACACAAATTCTTTGGAACAGACTGGTCTCAAAGTGCCTTAACTATGATGATAAACAAATCTCAAAGACATACTTTTGCAGCGGCGGGTAAAGATCACAGATGCCCATGTTTCTCTATCACTATCTAAAGTGAGTAGCCCACAATACATGTAACTGTTGACTAGCTCATAAATGCTATAAAAGACTGGTTTTAACAAGATATGATGATAAACAAGATGATAACATACAAACAGACATATTCATGAGGATTACCATCACCTTTTTGAATGTCCCCGTTCATAGTATAGGCTAATATTGCTAGTCTTAGTTAAAAATGGACTCAAACAGAATATACAAAGCACAGAGACTCTACATAATTTGTTGTATACACCGTTAAGTAAATAAAATGTTCTACAATTTACATAACAAAGTGATGTTTTTTCTCTTGCTTTTAATATGCTCTATTTTTACCAACCAGAAAATCCAGTAAGACATAAGTGTCCGTTTATGAAGCAGTGAACAGCGGTGATCCTGAGGATTGCCACTGATCACAGTCCATATAAAGTTTATGAAACAGAGATAATTGGGGGGAGAACGGGATTGAACGTGTTCTCCCGCCGATGATCTGCGCACACTGAGCATCCTCATTGACTGACACAGAAACGGGCAGTTTATGAAGCTGCGATCTCAGCGCTTCACTGGTGATCTGTGTCAGGATTCACAATCCCTGATTCACTAGCTCATAGGTGGAGAATCGGGGAGAGAAGAGAGAATCTGGGGGGAACTTAGGGGGAAGAAGGAAGATTATTAACTTCCTTCTACCTCGATCAGACCCCCCAAGACAGTAACCATGCCCCCCTGTCATATTTATGTTTATACATATATATATACAAATATATATATAATGGGTGTATGTACAGTATCTCACAAAAGTGAGTACACCCCTCCCGTTTTTGTCAATATTTTATTATACATATATATATATATATATATTTTTTTTTTTTTTTCATGTGACAACACTGAAGAAATTACACTTCTCTACAATGTAAAGTAGTGAGTGTACAGCTTGTATAACAGTGTACTTTTGCTGTCCCCTAAAAATAACTCAACACACCGCCATTAATGTCTAAACCTCTGGCAACAAAAGTGAGTACACCTCTAAGTGAAAATGTCCAAATTGGGCCCAATTAGCCATTTTCCCTCCCCGATGTTATGTGACACATTCATGTTACAAGGTCTCAGGTGTGAATGGGGAGCAGGTGTGTTAAATTTGATGTTATTGCTCTCACTCTCTCATACTGGTCACTGGAAGCTCAACATGGCACCTCATGGCAAAGAACTCTCTGAGGATCTGAAAAAAAGTATTGTTGCTCTACATAAAGATGGCCTAGGCTATAAGAAGATTGCCAAGACCCTGAAACTGAGCTGCAGCATGGTGGCCAAGACCATACAGCAGTTTAACAGGACAGGTTTCACTCAGAACAGGTCTCGCCATGGTCGACCAAAGAAGTTGAGTGCACGTGCTTAGCGTCATATCCAGAGGTTGTCTTTGGGAAATAGATGTATGAGTGGTGGGGGTTCAGCCTGTCAGTACACAGACCATACGCCGCACACTGAATCAAATTGGTCTGCATGGCTTTAGAAGGAAGTCTCTTCTACAGATGCACAAGAAGGTCCGAAAACAGTTTGCTGAAGACAAGCAGACTAATGACATGGATTACTGGAACCATGTCCTGTGGTCTGATGAGACCAATATAAACTTTTTTGGTTCAGATGGTGTCAAGCGTGTGTGGCGGCAACCAGGTGAGGAGTACAAAGACAAATTTGTCTTGCCTACAATCAAGCAGGGCGATGGGAGTGTCATGGTCTGGGGATGCATGAGTGCTGCTGGCACTGGGGAGACACAGTTCATTGAGGGATCCATGAATGCCAACATGTACTGTGACATAACTGAAGCAGAGCATGATCCCCTCCCTTCGGAGACTGGGCCACAGGGAAATATTCCAAGATGATAACGACCCCAAACACTCCTCCAAGACGACCACTGCCTTGCTAAGGAAGCTGATGGTAAAGGTGATGGACTGGCCAAGCATGTCTCCAGACCTAAACCCTATTAAGCATTTGTGGGGCATCCTAAAATGGAATGTGGAGGAGCGCAAGGTCTCTAACATCCACCAGCTCTGTGATGTCGTCATGGAGGAGTGAAAGAGGACTCCAGTGGCAACCTGTGAAGCTCTGGTGAACTCCATGCCCAAGAGGGTTAGGGCAGTGCTACAAAATAATGATGGTTACACAAAATATTGACACTTTGGACATTTTCACTTAGGGGTGTACTAACTTTTGTTGCCAGTGGTTTAGACATTAATGGCTGTGTGTTGAGTTATTTTGAGGAGACAGCAAATTATACTGTTATACAAGCTGTACACTCACTACTTTACATTGTACCAAAGTGTAATTTCTTCAGTGTTGTCACATGAAAAGATATAACAAAATGATTACAAAAATGTGAGGGGTGTACTCGCTTTTGTGAGATACTATATATATATATATATATATATATATATATATATATATATATATATAAAAATGTGTGTGTGTATAAATATATACATCTATTATGTAGGGGGACTTTTTATTTTATTAGCATTAACCACACCGTCAGTCTGTGTACTGATCGGTGATAATTTATCACTGCTTAATAAACTGACATCTCTGTGTTTCTGTGAATTTCTGGTACTGTAATCTCATAAAGTCTCATAAGATTCCAGTATCACGGGCGCTCTCCACTGTTTGAAGCGTTTGTAGATCACTTCACTCCTCCAAAGGAGATGCGATCAGCAAAGTTTCATAAAATGGCACAAAGAGGAGAAAATTCTCCTCTGAGAATGCCGGAGAATGAAGCAGTGACATTTTTTGACTGCTTCATAAACGGACACCTAAACTACATGAAAAAAAACCCTTGGGATAGTTGGAAACTATTCACACCATGATTGATTAAAATAATTTATTTATTAATGTTTGGAGCTGTAACATTCCGCTTGCAGTGACACTAAACTTGTTATGCTATCAATGAAAAGCAGCATCTAGAATTGCCTAAGCCTACCTCTAGAGATCTGTGGAGAGCCATGGGAGCTACTCTGAAACATATTTAAAGTGGTTGTAAACCCTTACATACCCAGTGAAGGGACTATCCTCAGGTGATACACAGAGATTAAACAAATCCTGCTACATAAGCTGCACCTGTTTATTTGCAGTCTTCTACTCTATACATACATTCACAGTGCTGAATTAAAGTGGAAGTAAACCCCCCTATCGTTTTCAGCCAAGGAAGCTGCCATCTTTGCCTCTGTTTAATCTTCAACTGCCACAGTGCTGCACATGTGATCCGTTATGACACCAGCCATTGGATGGTTTGACTGTTTGGTTGAGAGCACATCCAATGTGCAGTTAGCATTCACGGCATGCCTTTTTTTTTTAGACTGTTAAATCGATGGGTTTACTTCCGCTTTAATACGCTTGTCTGAGAGTTCATAAAAAAGGGGTCGGAGATCTGAAGTTACACTCTGCAGAGCTCAGTGAGGAGAGCTATGAGAGCTGAGTGGAGGGAAGAGACACCCCCCCCCCTTCACACAGCACACAGGAACAGAGCACTGTCAATCTGCTGGATATCCCTCCCCTGTCACCATTTTTCTCTTGGTGTCAGGAAAACTCGTTAGAAGTGTTTTATGCTGATAGCAGCAGACAGAAATTACACTTACTGATTTTAACTAAGACAAGTACAAGAGAGATATGCTTTTTTTTTTATATTTCAATTCTGAGGTTACATCCACTTCCACAAGGCTGGGTTCACACTGGAGAACGCAGTGGTTCACAGAAGGAGGTCCTTGTGGACAGCCTTCCCAGAGGAGTTGAAGCTGTTATAGTTGCAAAGGATGGGCCAACTCAATATTGAACCCTACGGACTAAGACTGAGATGCCACTAAAGTTTATGTGCGTGAAAAGGCAGGCATCCCAATACTTTTGACAATATAGTGTATATCTGACCTGCATTTGATCTCCCTGTAAGCTGCATCAATCCTCAACAAGCTGCTTTTGCATTTCCTTTGGCTTGTGTGGAAGGAAAATTGATTCTCACATGAGTAAATACCTATGTATACAATCCTGAGATCTACTATATTCAAAAATGGTGAATGCAATTTTTTGATGATTGCTAAATCTAATTTTGTGAGGTTATATTTACGTGCCAACTTAGTTACATTGGGGTTGATTTACTAATACTTGAGAGTACAAAATCCGGTGCAGCTCTGCATTGTAGCCAATCAGCTTCTAACTTCAGCTTGTTCAAATAAGCTTTGACAATAAAACCTGGAAGCTGATTGTTTTTTATGCAGAGCTGCACCAGATTTTGCACTCTCCAGTTTTAGTACATCAACCGCACTGTGATTTAGAATGAAACCTGCTAATGTAACATCTGTCTAGCCTTAGTCAAATTATCTCCAGGCCATTCACTGCAGTCACATGGTTGTGTGCAAGTAATATCTCTAATAAGGTTTGAAACCACCTGTCTTATATTTTTAATTAGCATCTTTCCTTCTTTAAGGACACCTAAGCCCTACACGTGTCCCCAGGGGAAAAAACAGACATTAAGTAATATGATCAGATTTTTTTCCAGTGTCAGTATGCCCTAAGCATTTCATCCCATGGACATATTATGCCATGAACACATGAAATTTGAGGTGTTTCAGTAAAGATTTACAATTAGTAAACTGAGTAAGATTAAATGTAGGTTGGGTCATGCTCAAGAAACCAGTATTTAGTAGATAATGATTTGAAATGTGTCCATGCACTGTGGGCTGGTTTGCATTCAATAGCTTGCATATATTTTTCAGGCTATTGTAATACAACTGTAAAATAATCTCTGCGCTTGGTGAATGAAATTACCGTATTTATCGGCGTATAATACGCACTTTTTCCCCTTAAAATCAGGAGGAAATCATGGGTGCGTGTTATACGCCGATCCCCGCCGATTGTGAGCCTTTCAGCGGTTTTGGACGCTCTCGCTGGCTTTCCGAAGGCCAGTCGTTGCCGAAAATAGCCGAAAGCCACCGAGAATGGCCGAGAGCTACCGAGCGTCGCCGAGATACACAGGACATCTGCTCTGTATCTCGGCAGCACCATTTTTAAACGGCAAGCTGACATTGACAAGGCTGCAAATGACTGACAAGGCTGCAATGCAAGGCTGCAAATGACTGACAAGGCTGCAAATGGCACTGACAAGGCTGCAGATGGACACTGATAAGGCTGCAATGCAAGGCTGCAAATGACACTGACAAAGCTGCATTGATGGGCATTTAAATGTAAGTTTTTTTCCTTAAACTTCCCTCCTAAAATTTTTTTTACTTAAAATTCCCTCCTAAACGATAAATATGGTATATACTAATTAAATAATGAAATACCCTGCAGCTGTACACTATAACTCCTATACTGGGCACCAGAGAGCAATACAAATAACAGAGTGCAGCGCTGGGTTAGTGCAAGGAATGAGCCTATACATTCCTTATGTATTAAATTAATAAATTGAATTGTGCAAACAAAGATATTACCCAAAAGTGCAATTCAATGCTATTGATGCTTAATAATTGCTAAATAAAGTGCAAATGTGCAATTCAGTGTGTGTGTATATGTACGCTGTGTCATATATACATATATACAACACAAGCATACACTTTAATTTTTTATTTGGCAGAGAGACATAAATCTTTGCACCTGGAGGAGAAGAATTTTCACTGTTTTCCTGGGTAAATTGTTAGAGAATGGGCAGAGTGTTGGGTACAGACCTGTGGTCAGGGTCTGTGCCTCACAGCCGAGGGACCGGGCCTGTTAGAGAGGAGTGAGGAGGACCTGTTGCTGTGTCTGTTCCCCCACATTAGGGATAGGGGACAGACCTGCACCTGAGCCTGCTGGAGCTGCCTTCAGAGACTGGGTTGAGAGAGGATCTGGGACCTGATCACTGGGAGCTGTGAGTCGCCAAGTTATTGGAACCAAATTAGCCACCTGCCAGGATGTGGTGTACTGAACATACCCTAACCTCCCGCCACGTTTAGCCAAAAGAGAGACTGCTCCTACTTAGTGGCTTAGCCTTTGCGATCTTTAAAAGCTCTTAAAGGGACAATGCACCACCTAAACAAGGGCCCCACTGAAAGCCAGCCAACGTTAACTACTAGGCGCCAGGTACTTTCTACCACCTCCAGGGGTAACTAGAAATGTGTACACCCCCCTGCTGTTGGGGTTGTATGCATAAAGTGTATACTAGGGCCCTTTCAATTCTTCTGAACTGGTTCAGGTTGTTTATAGGCTCTAGTTACCAGCCAGCTAGTGGATAATAGATCCTTTCACCCTTTATAGCACCTTCAAGTCTTTGTAACCACATGTTTAGTGATTTATTCCATATTTGTTCGTATTGTCTTAATACATTTGAATAAATCACCTCCAAGTTGCTGTGCTCTACTTTCTGTGGATTACTGTTTGATGGATGGCTTACTAAGCCTTAAGTCCCCAGTTGTAAATGGCATTAGTATATGACCAAGTATGTCAGAGAGGACTGAGCAGTTAAAAGTGATGGCAGAACAGAGGACCCATCATCCCCACGGATCCTACGAGGGGGATGTAACTATACAATTGGAAATGTAGCCACTCACTGGCAATGAAGCCTACGGTATACTTATGGAACTCTGAATTGTCCATGGTTATCTTTTTAAAAATAGTTACATAGTTAGGCTGGTTAAAAAAAAAAAATACAAGTCCATCTAGTTCAACCAATAAAAGGGGAAAACAATATCCCACAATCTTATATACACAAACCCATATAACCACAGTATATGTGGGTTTATATATGTATAAAGGACTGATAAAGTTTAAAACTACTGCACTCTGCCCACAGTCACTGCACTGTTTTTAAAGCAAAAAGTACACAAATCATAAACATAATTTTTTAGCCTGCTCTGTTATTCATTCGCCAACTGTAATTGTTTGTAGGGACAGAGGGATCCTAATACTCTCTTCGTGCAATTTTTTCAACAAACCTGAAAGCTGTACCATACTAAATGGAAACACAAATAGGAAACAATTTTCATCCATTATGCTAAAAAAGTTTTTCAGATAAGTACAGACAAACATGTTTCAATAAGCATCCTTTGCAATATGTCCTTCACTGCCAAAATCTTCTCTTGCTGTAGGCGGATGGAAGAAGAACTCTGTAAAATTAGCCTTTTCAATTTTATAAACAAATATAGAACCTGTAATAAGGGATGCATTTACCACCACTGTTATAATTCCTGCTAACAAGAGTTTTGTAGTTCGCTGAAAACAGGAAGTTATTTAACCACCTCACTACAGTGCATTTTCACCCCCTTCCTGACCAAGCCATTTTTCAGCTTTCAGCGCTGACGCACTTTGAATGACAATTGCGCAGTCATACGACACTGTACCCAAATTAAATTGTTATCATTTTTTCCCCACAAATAGAGCTTTCTTTGGTGGTATTTGATCACCTCTGCGGTTTTTCTTTTTTGCGCAATAAACAAAAGAAGAGCGACAAATTAAAAAAAAAAAAAACAATATTTTTTGCTTTTTGCTATACTAAATATCCCCAAAAAATATATAAAAAAAATTTTTTTTCCTCAGTTTCGGCCGATACGTATTCTTCTACATATTTTTGGTAAAAAAAAATTGCAATTAGCGATCATTGATTAGTTTGCGCAAAAGTTATAGCGTTTACAAAATAGGGGATAGTTTTATAGCATTTTTATTAATATTTTTTTTTTACTAGTAATGGCGGTGATCAGCGATTTTTATTGTGACTGCGACATTATGGCGGACACATCGGACATTTTTGACACATTTTTGGCACCATTGTCATTTATACAGAAATCAGTGCTATTTAAATGCATTGATTCCTGTATAAATGACACTGGCAGTGAAGGGGTTAACCACTAGGGGCGGGGAGGGGTTAATTATGTTCCCTAAGAGTGTTTCTTACTGTGGGGGGAGGGGACTCACAAGGGGAGGAGACCGATCGGTGTTTCTCTGTACAGAGAACACACCATCGGCTCCTCTCCTCTGACAGGACCGTTGATCTGTGTGTTTACACACACAGATCAACGGTCCTGCTGTGTTACCAGGCAATCGCGGGTGCCCAGCGGACATCGCGCCCGCTGGGCATGCGCATCGGGTGCCCAGTGACACGGCGAGAGCGCGCGCGCGCTCCCGGCGGCGCGCGCGCGCTCCCTGCAGTGCACAGAAGGGGAGGACGTCATATGACGCCCTCCCGGAACGAGAGCTGCGCCGCCTGGCCGTCATTTGACGGCCGGCGGTGGCAAAGCGGTTAAATATAATTACATATTTTTATTCAACAAACTAGGAATACATGAAGCATTACCCAAATGAGGAGGTACTGTATATGGACTGTTATAATGTAGATCTAAATCCTGTCTGTATAACATTTTGTTTATACAGCACTGTGTACAAGCAATTGCTATTTTTAGGACATAAAATGCAGTTTTCACCTTTTTGCATCTCTTCTGGGTGATCTCTTCTACCCACTTCCTGTGGACATGTATTTACTCTGGCAGCAGCTTCATGTCATTGTTAAAGTGGTTGTAAACCCTTTACAACCACTTTATACTACACGCAAGCCTATAATTAGGCTTACCTGTAGCTACACTGGATATCTCCTAAACCTGCACAGTTTAGGAGATATCCCTGTATTTGCATGTGCCAACGTCATCGGCACATGCGCACTTAAGCAAACTGTAGCAATGGCACGTACGTGCCGATGCTTCAGTTGTATTGTGCCCTTACTGGCGGCTCCCACGCGTGTGCGCGGGAGTGACGTCATCGTAGCGAACATGGACCACTGCGGCAGCTTCGATCTCAAGTAAGTAATTCATAATGAGCTAGTATGCTATGCCTTTGTCTTGCAGGTTTTTTTTTTTTTTGGACATTTTTTAAAGGGTTTACAACCACTTTAAGGACTGGTTTCCTGAACTTATCTGTGCAATAAGGATTGGTAATATCCACTGAAAGTGCATCTAATCAGGTAGTTGGTAACAGGCACTGAGGGTTGCCATATTATACCAAATTACTAGGACCATGTATTATTTGTTTAGGTTGCAGACTAAAAAGATTGAGCCTTGTGAAATTAAATTAATACATTCAAATGTATATGATATTTTAGTGTTTGAGTTTTAACATACTTTAATAGATACCATGGATGATTGAGTTTAATACATACTAGTAAAAGAGTTTCTTTGATTTTTTTTTTCACTGAATAAATAGAATCCTTAAATGGCTTTGTGACAGGTTTATGCACTCGGTGTAGAGATAACCAATATGGAGGCCATATGATTCTGGGCATCTATCATAATGTTCTTATCCAGTCTTTGGCAAGCAAATATTTTTAGTTATTAGTACAGTGCTTACTTAAAAGTAATTGCGGCTTTCATATTTTTACATGCTTACTCTTACATATTTTATATTGCTTTATTACTACTTTATAGTATGGAATAGTATGGAAACAGGGAATATTGGACATGACAATGAGTCTGCCTAGCTACTTAAAGCAGACCATTTTTTCAACTATTAAATCCTCTGCCCTTGTTGTTTTAACTTTGGATAGTAAAACATTTTTTTCTGTCAGTAAATACCTTATACAGCCCCCTTCCTGTTTCTTGTCCGGTCATTAGCCTAGGCTTATGACATCATGCACAGCTCTAACTCTCACTCTTGTGAGAGTTTGCCAGGAAGGGGGGGGGGCTGAGTCATAAGAGGGCCAATGAGAGTTGCATGGCTGCAAAGCTGGAGGTGTACCTCTGTGTAAATCCAGGAAGTGAACAGGCAGCAGCTTTAGCTGCCCACAGTTAAAATGGTTGCAGACAGATTCAGTGGAGGGAGATTTCTGCAGCATATTTGGCAAGTACAGAGTCACAGTATATATAACATAATATGCAAAGTGGTTGGAGGGAAGCTTCAGAATGGCAAAGATGTTTTTATAATAAATTAGCAGACTGCAGTTCCTCTTTAAAGTAAAACTTTGGTCAAACTCTTAAATCACATATATAATGTAGGCTGCTCGTAGCAGTATGTCTTGACTCTCTTTCTAAGCACCTCCAGGAACATTTTGTAAATCCTGGTTGATCTTGCCAGTAAACACAATGTTTTTTCTTCTGCGGTAAAATCATGAAAGCTTTGTCATCCTTGCTGCTGCTGCTTCAGCTGCTTAGAGGCAGGGAGTGCAACTCGACATTGACTAACCCAGGGATCCTCAAACTACGGCCCTCCAGCTGTTGCAGAACTACACATCCCATGAGGCATTGTAAAACTCTGACATTCACAGACATTACTAGACATGATGGGAATTGTAGTTCCTGAACAACTGGAGGGCCGTAGTTTGAAGACCCCTGGACTAACCAAACCACAACCTGTCTTATGGACTAAAACTACCTCCCTTAAATTATCATTCAAAACATATATGCAACAGTATATCCACAGTGAACCACTAAATTCTGTGGTGCACAGTGGATATAAAGGTTTGTATATATTTTTTATAATTTAAGGAGGTAATTTGAGTCCATAAGACTTTTTTGTGCTTTGAGATAGCTCCTTTGGTGTTGTTGACTTCAATTAGCCCCTTCAATGAAGGGAAGTGATATAAAAGTCCTGCTTAGTCTCCAACACCCCCTGCAGCACTGTCTAGCAAGGTTCATGACTAATCCAGCTTACTATTTAGATTTACTTTTTCAGTTAGAACATTTACCATGCCGCTGGCATTGCAAATGTCTGTTTATTACTCTTAAATAATAAAAAAAAAAAAAAAAACGTTTAGATGGGTTTAAACAAATGTTGTTATATCAGCCGCACAGGAATTTTTTTTTAATTTATTTATTGGGTGGACATTGTGAAGCACAATCACATTGATTGCACTGGAAATCAGGGAGCAATGGTATATCTATATATTTATTGCATAGATAGATAGATAGATAGATAGTATAAATATATATATATATATATATATATATATATATATATATATATATATATATATATATATATATATATATATATATATATATTCTGTTATAGTGAACACCTAGAAATTTAAGATCAGTTTAAAGCGGAAGTAAACCCATCGATTTAACAGTCTAAAAAAAAAAGGCATGCCGTGAATGCTAACTGCACATTGGCTGTGCTCTCAACCAAACAGTCAAACCATCCAATGGCTGGTGTCATAACGGATCACATGTGCAGCACTGTCGCAGTTGAAGATTAAACAGAGGCAAAGATGGCAGCTTCCTTGGCTGAAAACGATAGGGGGGTTTACTTCCACTTTAAGCAGCATCCTGAACATGAACTTCCTGGTATGTGCATGTCCGTACGCAGTAACTACAGCCTCATAGCTGAACATCTGCAGGCAGAGATCTAAGACACTGCTGCATTTGACTGCTAATCTCAGGAGATTTAATTTTAAGAAAATAATTTTGCACTATGGGAAATGTAAACGGCTGCTGCCTACACCCTAAAGCTACTACCCACTGGTAGCGTGTGGATGACATGAAAATAGGATTTTTATAACAGCTTACCTGTAAAATCCTTTTCTTGGAATACATCACAGGACACAGAGCCTCAGTATTCACTGATGGGTTATACAGGTACCATTAGGTGATGGACACTGGCACACCCTAGATAGGAAGTTTTGCCCTCTATATAACCCCTCCCCTAACTGGGAGTACCTCAATTTTGTAGCAAAGCAATACATGTGTAATAAATATCGGAGGAACTTATCTCAATCTCCCGAGACTCCCCAGACAAATTTTCAAAAACATGGGCATGTTGGATCCACTTCCGTACAACAGACAGATACCGAACCCTGATGAATGACAGTTAGACCATGACTCACGCATACATGACGGGCACACACGGAACGCACAACTTATTCCCCACAGACGTCCCTCCCCTTTCTATTCTCTCCCATACCTCAACTGACATGGATCTCCCAACCCTAAACAAGGGATGTAGTTGGGAGACCGCATGTCTGCATGCCCCCTGCCAAACTTCATGAATATTATCACCACACCGTCTTACTCTTGCTCACCTTAAAACGATACCACGCTACATTCAGTGGGCATGTGGCGGAGACTGAGGAGATAACTATCGCCCCCGGGTCATTTCGACCACATTCCCCACAGCCCCCACCTTCCCCCCCTTCACACCCACCCCCATGATCCCTACCCTAACCCTCATTCCTTTAACTCTCCCCACTCAACCAGTATGACCCTGCCATAATACTGGTTGTTGTCAGGGTCCTCATAACAGAGCTCCCAGTCAACAACCTCGCACCTCAGAAGTTCTAGAATATCATACAAACCCCCACAATTTTTCTCTACAACTCGGAACCCCCCCCCCCCCCCATGTAAATTGCAGCGCAAGTGTGAATGAGGAAAACACATGTTGACACCCAACAACATAACGCCAAATATGCTAAGTCAATGCGCTGTCCCTCCTTCCAACAATTACATCTTTGGTACACTGTACACTGTCTATATATGAAAACTGTCTATGTATATATGATGTTTTGACTTACATGACTATCAAACACACTTGTACTCACCTATTGCAAATAAGAATGTTCCAAGTTTCCTTAAAGTCTGTATGATGATATTATTATCTTGTTATGCTATTTTCTCAATAAAAATTTTTTTGGAAAAAAATAAATAAATAAATAAATATCCCCAAAAAAGAGGGCCGGGTGTCCTGTGATGTACTCCAAGAAAAGGATTTTACAGGTAAGCTGTTTTAAAAATCCTATTTTCTTTATCGTACATCACAGGATACAGCGCCTCAGTATTCACTGATGGGATGTCCCAGAGCAATGCCACCTGAGGGGAGAGGACACCAACAAAAGTAGGCAGCAATCAGACCTGAGGACCCTGTACTGCGGCCTGCAGCACACTGCGCCAAAGGCGATATCCTCATGCCTTTTCACATCCAGCCGATGGATGGATGGATTTAGTGAATGTATGGACTGAAGACCAAGTTGCGGCCTTACAGATCTGAGCCATGGAGGCCTGGTGATGCACTGCCCATGAAGCACTAACAGCCCTGGTGGAGTGCACTTTGATTTGAAAAGGTGGAACTTTCCCCCTTTAAACCATAAGCTTGAGAAATTACCTGCCGAATCCATCTAGAAATGGTGGATTTTGACACTGCCTGTCCTACCTTAGGACCTTCAGGCAACACGAACAAAACGTCCGTTTTGCGAACCTGAGCAGTCGCCTCCAAATAGGCCTTGACCGCTCTCACTACATCTAAAGAATGTAGTGACTTTTCTTCCTTAGAACAGGGATCTGGAAAGAATGAAGGCAGAACAATATCCCGGTTTAGGTGAAAATGTTAAACTACCTTCGAAAGAAAATCAGGATGAGGACGTAATACTACTTTATCCTTATGAACAATTAAATTAGGATGAGGACGTAATACTACTTTATCCTTATGAACAATTAAATATGGCTCTTTACAAGAAAGAGCCGCCAATTCGGAGACCCTTCTTGCAGAAGAAATAGCTACCAGAAAAACTAGTTTCCTTGTTAAAAGGACCAAAGGAACATGTCGTATCGGCTCAAAAGGCTGTTTCTGTAAAGCCGACAGAACTAAATTCAAGTCCCAGGAGTTCAGGGGTGCTCTAATCAGTGGATTAAGCCGGGTTACCCCCTGTATAAAGATAGTACTCAAGGCCAATTTCATCTCTAACCCTATCTGCAGAAAGGCAAGGATTCTCCCTATGACATACTTTCTGGGATGCCATCCCCTGGATTCACACCAGGAGACATAAGCCTTCCAGACTCTATTATAAATGACTCTGGAAGCTGGCTTCCTTGCATTAATCAAGTTAGAAGTTACAGGGCCTGAGAGCCCACAACTCTTCAGAATGTGGGTTTCAATAGCCAAACCGTCAAATTTTGCATTTGTAAAGTAGCATGGAACACTGGTCCCTGCGATAGCAGGTCTGGATGTAGTGGTAGGGTCCATAGGGACCCTACCGCCATCTTTACTATTTCTGCATACCAAGATCTTTTGGGCCACGCTAGGGCCACTAGAAGTACCGACTTTTTTTCCTGCTTGATCCTGCGAAGTCGTGGTAGCAGTAAAATAGGAGAGAATGCATAAATCAGTGAGAACTGATGCCATGGAGTCACCAACGCATCTGTCCCGCATGCAAGTGGATCCCTTGTTCTTGACACAAAGATATCGACCTTGTTGTTGAACCTGGACACAAACAGATCTACATCCGGGATCCCCCATCTTTGACATATGGTCAGGTAGATGTCGGGGTGCAGAGACCATTCCCCTAGGAACAACTGCTGGTGACTTAAATAGTCCGTCTGCCAGTTCTCTATCCCTGGAATGAAGATTGCCGATATGCATGGCACATGCTTTTCTGCCCAGATTAGGATCTGGTTCACCTCTTTCTGGGCTGCATGACTCTTTGTGCCCCCTTGGTGATTGATATAGGACACCGCTGTGGCATTGTCGGATTGGACCCTGACAGGACAACCCTGCAACCTGAATGTCCAGGTTTTTAGGGCCAGGTACTCCAGAATATTGATGGACAAGGCCTTCTCGATCCTGGACCATTTTCCTTGGACAGTCGCCTCTTCCAGAACGGCTCCCCAACCCGAAAGGCTGGTATCTGTTGTTACCACCTTCCAGGTGACTGGTAGAAAGGATTTCCCTTTCTGCAGATTCTTGGGTACCAACCACCAAATGAGACTTTGGCACACTATTGGAAACAAGCGCATTGGAAAATCGAGTGCCTGGACCATCTTGTTCCAGGCAGAAAGGATACTGTTCTGCAACAGCCTTGAATGAAACTGGGCATAGGGAACCGCTTTGAACGAAGCCACCATCTTTCCCAACAATCTCATACAAAGGCGAATAGAAGGACTCTTCTTTGCCCTGACTAGCTGAACCAGCACCTTTATTGCACTGATTTTTGCCTGGGGTAAAAACACCCTTTTTTGGGTTGTATCTATGGTTAGACCCAAGTACTCTAGTCTTCTTACCGGTTTTAAAGAAGATCTTTCTAGGTTGAGAACCAAACCTAGCTATTCCAGGTAGCTGACTGTGGTGACCAAGCCCTGGTCTAAACGGGCTACCGACCGGTCTATTAAGTGTAGGTCGTCCAGGTACGCTACAAGCGTTAAACCTTGGGCCCTTAACCTGGCCAGAGAAGGAGCCAGGACCTTTGTGAACACCCGAGGTGCAGTAGCTAGACTGAAAGGCAAAGCTACAAACTGGAAATGATGCTTTTCCACTTCGAAACGCAGATATTTCTGATGAGCAGGGAAAATAGGTACATGCAGGTAAGCATCCTTGATGTCTATTGATGCCAGAAGTTCTCCTCCTTGTAGGATGGAGACTACTGATCGGATTGATTCCATGCGAAAAGATCAAATCTTTAGGAATCGATTTAGATCCTTGAGATCCAGGATGGGTCTGACATCTCCATTTGTCTTTAGTACCGTGAATAGGTTTGAATAAAAGCCCAACCCCTGCTCTTGCATGGGGACTGCCATGATTTCTTTTTGTGACAAAAGCTGATCCAACGCTTGGAAGAGAGACTTCTTTTTCTCTGGGTCTTTGGGGACATTTGATCTGAGGAAACGAGGAGACGGGAATTCTCTAAACTCTAGTTTGTAACTTAGAGTTATTGTGGAGATCACCCATCTGTCTTGAAATTCCTCCTGCCAGACCCTTGAGAACTGTAGCAGTCTTCCCCCCACTCAAACGAGCGGGGGCGCCCCTTCATAAAGAGGCTTTAGCATTTTGTCTTGTAGATTTCCTCCCCCAGGATTTCTTTTGTTCCTGGGGTTAACTCTGAGTTTTACCTCCTGCACTTGATGGTGGAGGCCGTTGCGACTGCCTGGAGGCTGATGCCCCTGGCGCTGGAGAAAGAGTCCTTTTAAATGAAGGACATCTACTCTGTTTCTTAACTGGCAAAAGGGTACTTTTCCCACTTAATATCTTTTGTACATATTTGTCCAAGTCATCTCCAAACAGCCTCTCACCGCAAAAAGGGAACCCCACCAGGAGTTTTTTGCATGGAGTTTCGGCTGACCAATTTTTCAGCCACAAGACTTTTCGCATATGAACCAGTCCCAGCATAAGACGAGAGGTCTGAAGGATAGAATCTCTGATTGCATCAATCGCAAAACATACAGCTGCTGGCAGCTTGGCTAATTCTTGGGTCTGCTGTTCAGGGAAGACCTTGAGTACTTGTTTCAAGTCATCTCTTAAGGATTGGCATACCCCAATTGCTGCCACTGCAGGTTGAGCTACTGAACCTGCCAAGGCAAAAACGTTTTTCAACAGGAATTCCATCTTTTTGTCAGATGAATCCCTAAGCATTTGAGGGTTGTCAACCTGACAAGTCAAATTTCTGTTCACAGAGAAGATAGCGGCGTCAATTGCCGGTATACCCCACATCTTTGTGAACTTTTCCTCCATAGGATAAAGAGTTGAAAATTTTTTAGGAGGGAAAAAATGCTTATCTGGGGGATTCCCACTCAGAATAAATAAGCTTTTCCAGCAGAAAATGAACAGGAAAAGTATGTGCAGCCTGAGGAGGTTTAACTAGATGTGGGTTTATCAATCGGCTCAGATACGGGTAATTTAAAAGTGGAGCGGGCCCTTTCAGTAATGCCACGTACACACGATCGGACTATCCGGCGGACTTGACTCAAAATTCTCCGCCGGACTCGGCAGTCTTACTGGGGAAGAGGTACTATGGTTTACACATATATGATTGTGTTGTTATAATGTGGGAGGTGTCTTGTAGTTCTTTTTGTCTGGTATGACCTACCAAGGGAAGTATATACACCACAGTACAAATATCGTTGTAGTCAGTCTGTCAGTGCCACATCCACACCTATTTAATTTCAGGAGAATTAATGATATCACTTCAGGGCTACTCATTGTTCTACTGCAGGAGGCTCTGACATGAGGATGCAATACCCTGCCTCTACATAGATGACTGCCCTCACACAGAGACACAGTAAAGAACAGTTCATGATAAGTCAGTAACTGTGAAAAGATCTGCTATAGGGAGACAATATTGGTGACTAGTTATTTGTCCTTGGCCTGCCTTTTCTGGGGCACAGTAATCTTTTGCATCCAGGAGTCCATGCTAGACTTCTGGATATGCCATATTTGTCAGGCTAAACATCAATGAGAGCTGCCCATGCACCCCAGCAGCCCAGCTTTGCAACTAATAACCTAATTTGTACATGGCTTTGGATAACTGGAGGAGGATAGAGCTATGTAAGGTTTCCCTAGAAGATAATATTGAACACTATTGACTATGTACATGCAGGAGCCTGGTGTCAGAACTGGGTACTGATGGATCAGCAATCCCTATCAAACTACTTCCCCTGATATCGGCATGGTGGGAAACTGCAGGCCAGTGAAACAGTTTTAGAAAAACTAATCATAAGGCTCTTATTGCTTATTTTTTTCCCTCTTGGTAGAGCTATCTTTCCTGAGATTGCCTGTATGTTATGGTGTAAAATTATGTCACTAAAACAGCAACAGAGGGAAACCTTCCCTGCAAAATTATGGTTAAAGACTTCCTTTAAGCTGCCCATATACTTTAAAGAGGAAGTAAAGCCTCTTAAAAAAAAAAAAAAAAAAAATAGAAAGACACCCTGCAAGGCAAAGGCATAATGAGCTAGTATGCATAGCATACTAGCTCATTATGAATGACTTACCTGAAAACGAAGCCCCCGAAGCGGTCCTCATCCACGATCTTCTGTGTCGCCATCAAACCCGGAGTGACTTCCGGGTCTCACCGCTCCAGCGCTGTCATTTGCTGGAGTGGCGATGACGTCACTCCCGCGCATGCGCAGGAAAGTGGCATATCGCCGTGAACCCGGCATGTGCAGTGCGCCTGTGCGCCGCTGTCTGCGGCGCATGCGCCGTAGACAGCAATGCCTTTTCTTTTCTAAATATCTCCTAAACCATGTAGGTTTAGGAGATATTTATTGGACCTACAGGTAAGCCTTAATCTAGGCTTACCTGTAGGTCAAAGTGGTTTGTAAGAGTTTACAACCACTTTAAAGTGGTTATAAACTCCCATACAGTGGTGTGAAAAAGTGTTTGCCCCCTTCCTCATTTCCTGTTCCTTTGCATGTTTGTCACACTTAAGTGTTTCGGAACATCAAACCAATTTAAACAATAGTCAAGGACAACACAAGTAAACACAAAATGCAATTTGTAAATGAAGGTGTTTATTATTAAAGGTGAAAAAAAATCCAAACCATCATGGCCCTGTGTGAAAAAGTGATTGCCCCCTAAACCTAATAACTGGTTGGGCCACCCTTAGCAGCAACAACTGCAACCAAGCGTTTGCGATAACGTGCAATGAGGCTTTTACAGCGTCCTGGAGGAATTTTGGCCCACTCATCTTTGCAGAATTGTCCTAATTCAGTTACATTAGAGGGTTTTCGAGCATGAACGGCCTTTTTAAGGTCATACCACAACATCTCAATAGGATTCAGGTCTGGACTTTGGCTAGGCCACTCCAAAGTCTTCATTTTGTTTTTCTTCAGCCATTCGGTGGTGGACTTGCTGGTGTGTTTAGGATCATTGTCCTGCTGCAGAACCCAAGTTCGTTTCAGCTTGAGTACACGAACAGATGGTCGGACATTCTCCTTCAGGATCTCTTGGTAGACAGCAGAATTCATAGTTCCTTTTATCACGGCAAGTCTTCCAGGTCCTGAAGCAAAACAGCCCCAGACCATCACACTACCACCACCATATTTTACTGTTGGTATAATGTTCTTTTTCTGAAATGCAGTGTTCCTTCTACGCCAGATATACTTGGACACACACCTTCCAAAGAGTTCCACTTTTGTCTCATCGGTCCACAGAATGTTGTCCCAAAAGTCTTGGGGATCATCAAGATGTGTTGTGGAGAAATTGAGACGAGCTTTGATGTTCTTTTTGCTCAGCAGTGGTTTTCTCCTTGGAACTCTGCCATGCAGGCCATTTTTGCCCAGTCTTTTCCTGATGGTGGAGGCATGAACGCTGACCTTAACTGAGGCAAGTGAGGCCTGCAGTTCCTTGGACGTTGTTGTGGGGTCTTTTGTGACCTCTTGGATGAGTCGTCGCTGCGCTCTTGGGGTAATTTTGGGCGGCCGGCCACTCCTGGGAAGGTTCACCACTGTTCCATGTCTTCGCCATTTGTGGATAATGGCTCTCACAGTGGTTCGCTGGATTCCCAAAGCTTTGGAAATGGCTTTATAACCCTTTCCAGACTGATAGATCTCAATTACTTTCTTTCTCAATTGTTCCTGAATTTCTTTGGGTCTCGGCATGATGTGTAGCTTTTAAGGATCTTCTGGTGGACCTTACTGTGTCAAGCAGCTCCTATTTAAGTGATGCCTTGATTGTGAACAGGTGTGGCAATAATCAGGCCTGGGTGTGGCTAGAGAAATTGAACTCAGGTGTGGACAACCACAGTTATAGTATGTTTTAACAAGGGGGGCAATCACTTTTTCACACAGGGCCATGATGGTTTGGATTTTTTTTCACCTTTAATAATAAAAACCTTCATTTACAAATTGCATTTTGTGTATTGTTTAAATTGGTTTGATGTTCCGAAACACTTAAGTGTGACAAACATGCAAAGGAACAGGAAATGAGGAAGGGGGCAAACACTTTTTCACACCACTGTAGATGACTTGTAGCTATAGGTAAGCCTATAATCAGGCTTACCTCTAGGCACTGTAAATCTCACCTAAACGTGCACCATTTAGGACATATTTACTGTATATGCAGCCGATGATGTCCTTCAGATCTCTATGTCCTGACCAGCCACTCCTCCAAGCATGCACTGGAGTGACGTCATGAGGCTACGGACAGTCACACAGCCAGAGTACGCGGACCCGGAAGGAAGATGAGTGAAGATGGTTCCGGCCTCCAGCAGGGACAACGCATCGGTAGAGGGTTTCGTTTGCAGGTACATTTCACATAATGTGCTAGCATGCCTAATGCCTCGTACACACGATCAGACTTTCCAACAACAAAACCGTGGATTTTTGTTTGAAGATTGTTGGCTCCAACTTGTCTTGCATACACACGGTCACACAAATGTTGGCAAACAATTACAAACGTGGGAACGTGGTGACATACAAGACGTACGACAAGCCAATAAAAAGGAAGTAAAGGCCAACCCTTTATTAGCTTTGCTGCCCTTCCTTGTACTCGCTCCATTTCCAGTACATCCAGTAGTACACTACTTTTAAACCCTCTCCTCCAAAATAAAAATCTGCCTATGCCCTTACAGAAAGGGGTTTATAAATAACAGTAATGCTTCGTACACACGAGCAGAATTTCTGTCAGAAAAATCTTGCATGGTTTTTCCAACGGAATTCCGCTCAAGCTTGGCTTGCAAACACACGGTCACACAAAAGTTCGCTGAACTTTCGAACGTCAATAACGTGGTGACGTACAACACTATGACGAGCCGAGAAAATTAAGTTCAATGCTTCCGAGCATGCGTCAAATTGTTTCCGAGCATGCGTAGGAATTTTGTGCATCAGAATTGGTACAGACGATCGGAACTTCTTCCGACTGAAAAATTGAGAACATGCTCTCAATCTTTTGCTGGCACAGGGTCGCATTTTCGGACCAAAAGCTCTCATCAGACTTTTGCTGGCGGAATTTCCGCTCATGTGTACGGGGCATTAAACAGCGGAAATCAGAAAAAAATTATATTATAGCAAACTCCATAGATACAGAGGAGTAGGTGAGCGTTGCTACTCAGGGACAGGAAAGTATATTATTAGCAGGATTACCAAGTGTCAATAAAGAGAAAAAAAAAAAACTGAAATATAAATCTAGTGCAGCCACCATCAAGAACTGGAATGCCGCAATATATTACATTTTTGGGTTTTTGCTTTAGACTTAGAATACAAGCAGAGCATTGATCATGGTTGCATCTTGGGAAAGGTAATCTTAGTTGCTATAATTGGTGGGTCCAGTGGCATTCTTCCAACTGGTTAATGAAAATGTTTTAGGTTATCCAGCTAGACACAGATCAAAAAGACAGTAAACCACACGTCATAAATGATATCAACAATTATTTCCCCAGACCTGCTGCAACTACAAAATAATACCACACAACATCAATCACAGCCTCCAAAACAGACCAGCAGAGTTGTCATGTATTTTGGAGTAAAAAGTTGAGATAATGATTATACCTATGGTGAGTCACTCTTGAAGCAAAAATACAATTAATAGTTTTAATCAGGCAATGGTCATGCAGAGAGGAATTCCAACTATTTGTCACTTTTATAAAGCAAGAGCACCTTAGCATCAAGAAAATGAAAGGATGAAGTCTGTGGCAACTTGTGGAGGAAATGCACAGAATATAAAAGAACAACAGAGCTAATTAGGAAGCTGAGCTGTCACAGAACAGTTGGGTGGCTAAGTGGCAGAAAAATTGTGTGCATCTATATTTGTACATGATGCAGGTTTGTATGTGTGTGTGTAGAACTATGTATGTGTATATATATATATATATATATATATATATATATATATATATATATATATATATATATATACTGTATATAAAGTACTCACTTTTGTTGCCAGTAGTTTAGCCATTAATGGCTGTGTGTTGATATATTTTGAGGGGACAGCAAATTTACACTGTTATACAAGCTGTACACTCACTACTTTACATTGTAGCAAAGTGTAATTTCTTCAATGTTGTCACATGAAAAGATATAATAAAATATTTACAAAAATGTGAGGGGTGTACACACTTTTGTGAGATACTGTGTATATATATATATATATATATATATATTTATATATATATATACACACACACACACACAAATACAGTATAAACAATAGTGGTCAAAAGTTTTAGAACAATTCTTTATTTATGTTTTGGCAGTTTAATGTCACACTGTACTCTGAAACTGGACCATGGAACAAATAAGCAACTGGAGATAAAAAAAAAAAAATAGAATAGCTTTGGCTGGTAAAATGTTATCTAAAAAGCAACCCCATTGCAAACTAAACTTGCTAGAGGAATTGGATCGATGGCACTGGATTCCCTGAAGGTTTCTTTGTGTCATTAGGGCATACAGTATCTGAACTCTAAACGTTTGGTGTCAACACACCAAAAGGGTTTCCACAGTCGTTCTGGGTTGTAACTGGATAAAGTGAATCTAGAATTGAAACATGACATCTCAATAATAAAGTCCATATACAAGTTTATTCTACAGTAAAACCAGATGAAAACCAAACCTTGTTCCCTTCATCAGGGCTTGAATAATGGGAAAAGTAGTATTTGCACTTGGTAGCAGAAATGTTAAATATTCTAAATATTTGGAGTGATGTGTTGGATATCAGCAGCTGGTTTGTTTCCTGAAATTCATTGGCTGTGTACACAGTGTTCATTTGATTTTACACTAGGAAACACTGACAGGAGTGCTTAACCACTTGCTGACCGCCGCATGTACATTTACGTCGGCAGAATGGCATTGCTGGGCAAATGGGCGTACCTGTATGTCCCTTTAAATTTGCCACGCACGACTGTGCCGGGGACTCCGTGAGTAGGATCGCGGGTCCCGTGGTACCCACGATCGTCTTACGGAGCTGAAGAACTGGGGGATGCTAATGTAAACAAGCATCTGCCCGTTCTGCCTAGTGACACTGTCACTGATCATACCTCCCTGTGATCGGGAGCTATGATCAGTGAAGTGTCACACGTAGCCTTGCCCCCTAACAGTTAGAATCACTCCCTAGGACACACTTAACCCCTTCCTAGCCAGCTAGAGGTTAACCCCTTCACTGCCAGTGTAATTTTTACAGTAATCAGTGCAATTTTATAGCACTGATCGCTGTAAAAATGACAATGGTCCCAAAAATGTGTCAAAAAAAAATATTAATAAAAATGCCATAAAACTATCCCCTATTTTGTAGACGCTATAACTTTTGCGCAAACCAATCAATAAACACTTATTGTGATTTTTTTTACCAAAAATATGTAGAAGAATACGTATCGGCCTAAACTGAGGAAAAAATATTTATATATATATATATATTTTTGGGGGATATTTATTATAGCAAAAAGTAAAAAATAATGTTTTTCTTTCAAAATTCGCGTTTTTTTTTTTTTAGCACAAAAAATAAAAACTGTAGGTTTTTAGGTGATCAAATACCACCAAAAGAAAGCTCTATTTGTGGGAAAAAAAGGACCTCAATTTTTGTTTGGGAGCCACATCGCACGAAACGCTCTGGTCAGGAAGGGGGTAAATCCTTCCGGGGCTGAAGTGGTTAACACCTTCCCACCCGGCCTTTAGCAAAATGACTGCCAGGGGTTTCATTGTTCTGACTGGATGTTATATGACATCTTTCAGAACAAGCCGTTCATGCGCGTCCCTGGGGGCGTGCAGCATAGCATTCGGTGATGATTGTGTCGCTCGGACACACTGCATCTCCAATCACAGTATCCAATCACAGCTGATCACGGTGTTAATAGGAAGTGCTGGTTATCGGCATTCCTCTATTCGCGCTGACAGCACGTGAGTAGAGGAGAGCAGATAAGCCTCTCTCCTGACGGGGGTCTAAGCTGATAATCAGTGCATTGCTTATCAGTGCAGTCCCATCAGCTATGCCTGCCAGTGCCCACCAGTGGTGCCAATCAGTGCCTATAAAGAATGCCCACCAGTGCTGCATATTAGTGCCACCTCATCAGTGCAGCTCCATCAGTGGCCATCAATGAAGAAGAAAAATTACTTATTTTACAAAAAAAAATGTTCTCTCCAAAATTTTGGTCTTTTTTCATTTGTTTAGCAAAAAATAAAAAAAACAGTGGTATCTATCTACAAAAAATAACAATTTTGTTTGGGTACAGCATTGCATGATATTGCATACAGGAAGGAGTTGATCAGCTGATCTCATTAGCACACATCCTGCATCATCTACCCTCAGTTGGTCAACTCCTTCCTGTGTCATGACCTAAAGTCTGACCAGGAAGTAAGGCAAAATTAATCAAGCAGTGTTTTTAAACAGCTATGAAGTGAGGTAAGCCTATGTGGAATTAATGCAAATCAGTTGTATTTTTGCAAAATAAGTACATTATGGCTATATTGGTACATAGGGGAGCTTAAATTTATAAAAACAAAATAAAAAAAAGGTGAACTTTGCCTTTAAGAAAACAAAATTAATGCAGCAGCCACATATAAGGACTGGTAAGCTGTAATATGTTAACTTTGTATTCCTGGGTTGAGATAGACTTTATAAACTTTTCTTAGAGCTCATAAGGTCTACACAGAAATCTTCTCTTCCTAGATTAGTTTGACTTACCAAAATGCACTGTTCACACTGTAAAGAGAAAACTTCATTGTCCACATTTTACTGAATACTGAAGTAGAGAGGTACATGCAGTAAAGACGTGTGTAGCAAAACATGCATTGTTAGCAGTGTAAGGTTTCATTCAAATACCAGCAGTAAAGCCAAAAAGACCAAGAGTTTTTGCAGTGCAGCTTTAGGGTTATAGTCCTGGGAGGACATCTACCACAGAAGCGTGCCCAAACTACTGCATGCAACAGTTTGGGTGTATTCTAACACTGTGCACTGCATGTAGCTACAGATGTCAGAACCTTAAGCTAAAAAGGTACAGAACAGTATTTTCAATTTACAAGAAGGGTGTACCCCAGATTAACTCAAATGGAAAATCCACAAACCTGGGCAAAAATGTATATGCCGGCAAATACGGTAGTTAAAGAAGAGATTTTCCCTACTACCTGCAAAAGACAGAAGTCCTGAAGGAAAATCTCTTCTCTGGGGGCATAAATATGTCCTAGCCTTCCCACTCTATCTTATGCTGCGTACACACGATCTGACTTTCCGGCGGACTTGGTCCGGCGGACAATCCGACGGACTTTGCAGCTGAGGTCCGACGGACTTTCAAATGAACCGACTTGGCCACACGCGATCACTCCAAAAGTCCGCCGGATTCGAACGTGATGACGTAGAATAAGGAAGTTCATAGCCAGTAGCCAATAGCTGCCCTAGCGTCGGTTTTAGTCCGTCGGACTAGCACACAGACGACTGGACTTTTCGACCGGAATCGAGTCCGGCGGACAATTTTGAAGCCAGACTTATTTCTAGGTCCACTGGGCTTTTGGGAAGAAAAAGTCAGCTGGAGTCCACACACGATCGAATTGTCCGACGGACTCTGGTCCGCCGGAAAGTCTGATCGTGTGCACGCGGCATTAGATTTGAATAAAAGAGTTTTGAGTAGAGTGTCACTTTAAGCAGATTACAAGCTTCAAAATTTAACATAAGAACACCATTGTTGACTCATGCTTTATTGTAAAAGTGGACCTTTCAGTAACTTTAAAGTCTGCATGAATACATTTGTAACATGCCACAATATACAGTAACTATTTCCCTTTACAGAAAAGATTTACCGTTTATTATTACAAAGCCCTCATTGAGCTCCAGGCAGGTGACTTTGTCTAATTACATTATAACATTTGATATTGGTGTTTAGGGTACATTCATTATAATTAGAGCACTAGTGCTCCCTTAATATCTTTATTGTTAGGTGACCTCGTCTAAGCTGAGATGATGTCTAAATCAGGCAGGAGGAAGCCTTTCCTTAAGCTAGTCATAAACGGCTTACATTTTTAGCCGATTACTGTGAACTGGATGAACATCAACCTGTGGGTGGCAGATGCTGACTAGAGGTGCGCAACTTCGCTGGTCTCGCGATTCGATTACGATTATCTGGTCAACGATTCTATTAGATTCCACGATGCATCACAATTACCGATGAGCTCCCACTTCCGCTTGGGCCGCCTAGGTGGCCCTTCCTCCCTGCAATCTTCTGGGACACATCACAGGTCCCAGAAGATTGCCTGGCTATGCAGGACAGCGCAGTGAGATATCCGCACCCGGCTGTGAAGCTGCAAGCTGTCACAGCCGGATGCCCACAGTAGTATTGCCAGTGCCGTAGACGGGCGGGGGAGAGAAGGGAGGTTTTGGGTGGCCACGTCGCTGGATTGTGGGACAGGTGAGTGCCTTTTTAAAAGGATATCGGGGAACTAGAGAGAAGGGCAACCAAACTGATAAGAGGCATGGAGGAACTCGGCTATGAGGAAAGATTAGAGAAACTGAATTTATTCACTCTTGAGAAGAGGAGAATAAGGGGGGATATGATCAACATATTCAAATATATAAGGGGTACATATAGTGAACTTGGTGTTGAGTTATTCACTTTATGGTCAACACAGAGGACAAGGGGGCACTCTTTATGTCTGGAGGAAAAGAGATTTAATCTCCAAATACGGAAAGGTATCTTCACAGTAAGAGCTGTGAAAATGTGGAATAGACTCCCTCCAGAGGTGGTTCTGGCTAACTCAGTAGATTGCTTTGAGAAAGGCCTGGATACTTTCCTAAATGTACTTAATATAACTGGGTAGTAACATTTATAGGTAAAGTTGATCCAGGGAAAATCCGATTGCCTCTTAGGGGATCAGGAAGGGATTTTTTTTCCCCTGCTGTAGCAGATTGGAGCATGCTCTGCTGGGGTTTTTTTTTGCCTTCCTCTGGATCAACTGTGGGTATAGAATAGAGTATATTGGATTGTATGATATTTCGTATTTTTAATTATTTATTTTTTATTTATTTTTTGTTTGTTTTTTAGGGTCAAACTGGATGGACTGTATTTTTTCAGCCTAGCTAACTATGTACTCAGCTTGTGACCACCAATTGGTGGTTGCAGCCAGACCTGACCAACTCTGCAACGGTGCTGGAGGCGGCTAAAGTGGGGTCTCTGGAGGCCTTGAAGGGTTGCTATTCAGGGGGCCTAAAATGCCTCACCATCTCACCCCTTCTATGCCTATCACTATGCGGGCATGGAAGGTGGGCGAGGCGCTGAGGGCACCCCAGCTGAACTCCTGGTCTCCTCACACCCCACTGTGGCTGAACCCTAACCTATCACAGTTCAATACCATCCCGGATCCACATGCCTGGGCCAAATACAAAATACTGACCCTTGAGCATGTTATCACCAACAGGAACCCCCCCCCCCCTTTCATGTTTTATGCACCAATTTTAACGTACTTGCACAGGCCCATTTCAGGTATCTTCAGGTCGCTCATGCCTACAGATATCAATTCTTAGGCCAAACAGTTGAACTGGCATACTCGGAGCTTGAATCCACCCTTCGGGTGGAAGAATTGGAGAAACCCACGTCACAGCTTTATGGGTCCCTGCTGGTTTCTGCCGGCCCCGAGTTGTCCTCCCGCAGGAAATGGGTGGGGGACATCCCGGAGCTGGACGAGGATGACTGGAGGGATATTTGGGACTTTCCCTTCTCCCCTCTGGTCCCACAGGCTGCACCGGATCTCGCCGGCGCATTCTCCGGCATGCTGGCGTAGCTCCTACCAACCAGGGGATTTTTTCCACATTTTTTTGGGTATCGAACATTATTGGAAAGAAGTACTAGAGGTGATTTCTAAGGTGACTAAGACTCGGGTTCCTTATGCCCCTAAATATTGTCTGCTGGGGCTGGTGGAACAAATGTCAAAGCTCAGAGCCAGGAAAATACTCATATCCCTGCTATTGTACTATGCTCGTAAGGCCATTGCGATGAACTGGAAACAATCATCTCCCCCCTCTGTCATATTCTGGAAAAGCCTAGTAAATGCCAGTTTGCCCCTTTATAAAGTTACCTACCCGGGCAGAAGCTGCCCACAGAAATTTGAAAAGGTATGGACCTGTTGGCTAGATGATAATACCACGGCAACTGATGCAGTAACCAACTCCTAGATTAACAATATGTCTCTAGTCTGTTAATATAGTGATCCAACTATTCTCCTGCTGCATTATCCTGTCATTACCAATCTGAGCACAAATTCTCCTGAATTGAACCTCTCCCCACATTTGCGTTATAGTATAAGTTAGTTTGTTTATGTTGTTTGTTGTGCTTTGTTGCCGCACCAGAGAACCGCCCCTGCGTGGGCAAAGGTTTGGCCCCTGCGTGGGCTAATTTTGTTTGCTAATGGAAAATTCAATAAAAAAGATTTAGCAAAAAAAAAAAAAAAAAAAAGTCAGAAGATACACTTTTTTTGTAGCTGCTGACTTTTAATAAACAAAAAATTGACTGGAACTCCACTTTGAATTAAAAATAACCTCACTCCCGTAAAAAGTGCACTAATCTGGTGCACTACAGGGTACAGGCATTCACACACTGCTGCTGGGAGGTCAGGAGGGATTACAATCCACAGCTGACAAACAGCTCTGTGAAGTTCACTGTACTGTCTCTGTGCTGACAGGCATTGGACTTCAATGTTTTTTTTTTTTTTAGAAGCACGTGACCCAGTTGTGTGACAATAGTGAAATAATATTTGCTATCGTCTTCCTGATTCTCCTCCCGGCCAATCAGGAAGCGGGTCCTGAGACCCGTCACCAGATTGGATGAGAGGAGAAGCGATCCTATTGGCCACTGACGAGGAGGATGGTGGAGACGCAGGGTAGATGCCATGAAGCACCAGAAGGAGGAGACGCAGCCTGACACCCGGAGGAAGCGCTGCCCGTGACCTAGCTGGGGTAAGTGTGGGGCTGGTGACCAACCGACTGGTGGCAGCCTGTAAAGTTGCTTTGGGCACTGGACTTTAGAGTGTCTAAGGGAATCTATTTATTTCTCTTTTTCATCCCATTGTGTCTTAGCCAGCAAAATGATCCAAAAAAAATCCTAAAACATTATAAGGGGGAGTACTGTGATCTCTGTGAGAATTAAATATTTGCATGTGTTACACCTACAAATTACTTAGCATGAAAAGATATATCTGATAGTAGGTCCACTTTAACTTCACCAAAACAGTAAGACAAAGCAGTATGTATTTTTACAGGGTTTTAGGCAGTAGAACTGAGGACACCAAATCAAACAGAATAGAATAGGCAGGCCACAGATCTACCAAGCCTTGAGAAATGCAAGTTTTAAAGTCGTGCTGTATAAAGAAAGGGGTGTAATTTTTGCTCTTTTAGAATAGGACAGACCCAACTAGGGAGGCTTATTAGAACTACAGAGAGCGAGTCAGGCAGTGTTAAGTGAGAGGTAAAGACTCGCAGACTCTACTCACAGGGACGCTGCAGCGCTGTATCCTTGGAGGAGGAGGGCGTGGTGGGGGGTTCTTTTCCCGCTGCATCAAAATGGAAACTGACATATCAGTAACAAGTAACACACATCAGCTGGACAGCATACCATAATATTTAACAGGGATTCATCGTTTGAATGTGAACTGAAAATTAAAATGCAGTCATCCAAGGTCATCAACATCAAACTGCATCAACACACAAAGATCACAGCGAAATAAACAAAATCTGTGTTCAATTAAGTACACAAAAAAGCAAAGGCATAGATTATTGTATTATTTTTAAAATGAACTGTAAATCTCTTTTGTGTTGTAGCTTTTCTTTGAAATTCCTCTCTACGGCTTCGGGGCAATCTTCAAATCTCCACTTCCACATACTTCAAACATATATACCCAGGCAATGTATTATAATATTATTCTCTAAATTCACCAAAATTAGAAAAAAAAATTGAACCCACAATTTACCTAATATTCCCTCACTGTCACTACTCTCTTTATCCCTTCATTTTTTACACCAACTCTATTTGTTATCAATGTAAAGTAAATGCTTCTTGTTTTTGTTTTAATATTTAGCTAGTTACTGTACTAAGAGGAAGATTGTTTTAAAGTTCATAATTGCTCACCAATTAATAGAGAAGTAAAGGTCTTTTTTTGCATATTCATACTTACCTAGGTGGATGCAGCATCGGTCCGATGCTGCATCTGTCCCCCGGCGTCTCTGCACTGATAACCGAGCGATCGAACACTGCTGATGGCTTGGTTCTCTCAGCTCCCCGAGCAGAGAGCTGCTCACTGTCAGTCAGAGGCTCTCCACTCTGCACCCTCACTGAGAGGCAGAGACTAGCATCAGTTCAGGCACCTGGAGGATCCAGACTTTATTGTCGTGATGACGCAGTGCCTGAACTGATTCCAGTAACGTCAGCTGAGAGCGGACTCCATATCGATCTCTGCTGGGAACGGGTCACAGGAGTGCAAAACGAATTGCACTCCTGTGACCCACAGGAGAAGCCCAGCCAAACAAGCTCAGGCTGGACTTCTCCTTTAAGGAAAGCAAACACATATAGCTAGAACTGAGAATAAAAAACAGTCTCGGCTCAACCAGTCCAAAAAACATAAAAGTAGACCACTGTATGTATTAAACATAGCAAACAATTTTATTAGATAAACCAAAAATGTATGTTTAAAACAATGACTAACAGACACAAACACAAAAAAAAAGCCAAGTCCACCTCTTACAGACCCATGAATAAGACCAGGATAACAGCGGCATGTGGCAATTGTACAAAAATAAATCTAGTATTGAGGGTTGTAGCCTCCAGTCCACAAAACCGCTTAAGAATGAATAGCTTGTGCACCTATGGAGGCCAAAATATGTAAATTGTCAATGATCATGGGGAAAAATGTGTATATTCCCAATGTCAGTCTGCTGCCTAGTTGGATCCAGTAGTAATGAGGATTACTGGTCACATATACACAAATTGTGCTGACAAGGACCATGACAGTGTTTGGACGACCCAAGATAGGGTCTAGAGGAGGTATGTCAAACAGGATGGTTGTGTACCATAGGTGTGCGCAGCCTATTGCATTAGGGTGTGCACCTCAAATGTAATAAAGCATGGACAGTGTTAGTAGAGCAGGGGACTTGTCAGTAGGGCAGCGGTTGGTTTCAGTAGGGCAGTGAATGGTGTCAGTAGGTTTTTATTATTTTATTTTTTTTTACAATTCTTTTTAGGAGCCCTGTTTATGGGCTTTGGTGAACTATCAGCAGGGAAAATCTGCACCACACGGGGTAATTAGGGTGTGCCTGCACACGCCCATGTTGTGTACACGCAATGTAGAGCCACTAAAAACACTCAGTGGCATATCCACTCCTGTATGGCCTCCCTTGCATTGTGGCATATGGCTGCAGAAAGCAAACTGGTAGTCCCGATCCCCTAGGGACCATTTGTAATCCAAAGGTTGTATATAAAGTATTGCATAGCTCCCAAGTTCTTGGGGTGTAGGGTATACTTATCAGATCAGAAATATGGTCAACTCCTTGATGGTGCAGCAATCAGTATTCCATTGCAGGGTGCATGGTGAATTCAAAGCACTGACAAGTGGGTGCCATCACAAGGTAAATAGGGTCAGGAGGATGAGACTGTGGCAAGGCCTGACCGGTTTGGCCGGTCACTGGCGGCTGCGTCAGAGGCTCAATCGAGTGCAGTCCTGACACGTATAGCTACAAGCACGCTTATAGGGGACATCTTGTCATGAAGTATAGTCAAAGTACCATGCTCCTTATCAGTTGTGATTGGTTAAGAACCTTGTTTCCAACAGCTATGATTGGTTTAGAATAGATGGAACACATTGCCAGCAAGGTATAATCAGGATAATACCCAAATCATTTTTAGCTCCATTTAGTATATACCTTAAGGTCATCAATACCAAGTGAAGGAGGTGGTGGTGCTTTTCAATTCAAATATAACTCCTTTGTAACTCAATATGCATATGTAACTCAATTGATAAATGTAATACCCCATTGCTTTGCGTCTGAATCTATTCCTCATTTCATACAATTCTAAAAAGCTTAACCCTAAATTACAGCATTACATAAAACATATTACATATATGTTTTATCAAGATACATAAGGTGAAGGTGATCGAGCAAAAGTACAAAAAGCATAAATACAGATTATAAGATGGGCATATCAGGACTGGTCCCATTGGAACTTAAATGGCCTATGATGGAGGCCTCTCCCCTCCCGAAAAAAAAGGGAGGGGGAAGGGAGTGGATAAGAGGGAAATAGAAGAATACAGAACACAGGCAACAGCAAACACATCAAGATCCTTTTTTTTTTCCTTCCGAAAAACTAGCTGGTTAGCGGAGTGCACAAGCCCATCATTGCCAGTGCCTCGTTTCTGCCAAAGTTATCGAGTCAGCCCAACTGCAAGAGATCTATATTCAGGTCAGTCCAAAGACATGCAAATATCTGTCAGGTGGTTAAATCTGCAGGGTAATTTGGAGAGAAGGTATAGTCGATCCAATAATACCAGGTTTGCGGAACAGTTCTTCCTTATGGTTTTATAACAGCAATTATGTCTTCCATTGTATAAATTAACCAAACACTCGGGTGGGTGGGGGGGGGGGGGTGAAGTTGTGTTTGCTTGCAATATAGAGGGATGCAAGCTTTAGCTGCTTTAGGCAGATAAATCAAGAACAATTGCTTGTATCTTTTGGATGACAGAGGAGCCAAGTGAAGCAGGTAGGCCACCAGGTCGTCCCCAATTCTGACATCAATAATCTGACATCAATAAGTTTGAACACCAGGTCACGTACCTGCATCCAGAAACGTTTCAGGACCAGACAGCTCCAGGACTTATGTAGCAACAAACCTTCCTGTGTGTAACATCTCTAGCACATGGTTTAATCCTGTATAGAACTTTCTAAAAAGCTGACGCACATGTCGATTTCCCATTTAGTAATGTAGGACAGATGCTCTTGATCTGGGTGACAGGTGAGCAGTTTGTACAAAAGCAACAAGCCATGCCTGATTGCAGAAGCAGATGTACATACTCCAGCTGCTTAAAGCATGTTAAAGGAGAGAGTGGAGAAATTAGGTTTTCTAAACTTGTTAAAAAGTGCCATAGTTGCAACACCCTTCAGAACGATAATGGAGGGTCAGTCATGTATTGAATGTGAGCCAAGGATTTGTACCCAGAGGGTGAGAGAAAGGCATCTTGAAGAAATTGGTCCTCATGGAGAAAAGATTGGAAGGTTTGCTCTATGGTGCCTGGCATAAAGTTAGGGGGGCCTATCATGGGGGGGTCATACGCAAGGGAGATGGTTCCGAAAGTACTGAGGAGTTGGGTCATATAACCAACCGAGGGATGTGACTTAAGGGAGGCAGGCAGAACAGCCTTGGAATCCCACTCAGTAGAACGTCTAAGGAAGCCTGCTCCAATTGCATCCATCTTTTATTACCACAATGAGTACACCAGTCTAAAATTCTTGCAATATGGACTGCTCTATGATATTTTAATGGGTCCAGAAAACCTAGGCCTCTACTATGTTTGGGGCATGACAATAATGTACAATTTAATCTGTGAGACTTCTGGCCCATAAAAATGAGCTGAACTCACAGCGCACGTTTGAACAACTCTTTTGGAATTCTAATTTGAAGGGTTTGTAACAAGCAGAGGATGCTATTACTTTCAAACCAGGAGATACTCTATATTACCAAAAGTATTGGGACACCTGCCTTTACATGCACATGAACTTTAATGGCATCCCAGACTTAGTCCGTAGGGTTCAATATTGAGCTGGCCCACCCTTTGCAGCTATAACAGCTTCAGCTCTTCTGGGAAGACTGTCCACAAGGTTTAGGAGTGTGTCTATGGGAATGTTTGACCATTCTTCCAGAGGTCAGGCACTGATGTGGACGAGAAGTCATCGCTTGCATTCTCCACTCTAATTGATCCCAAAGCTGTTCTATCAGGTTGAGGTCAGGACTCAGTGTGCAGGCCAGTCAAGTTCCTTCACCCCAAACTCGCTCATCCATGTTTTTATGGACATGGATAAGCATGGTTTAGGTGGAGGAACTTGACTGGCCTGCACAGAGTACTGGCCTCAACCTGATAAAATACCTTTGGGATCCATTAGAGCAGAGACTACTCCGAGCCAGGCCTTCTCGGACTAAGACTGAGATGCCATTAAAGGCAGGTGTCCCAATACTTTTGGTCATACAGTGTACATTTAGAAGACCACTTACTAAGAACCTGATGAATCCTGGTTAAGAGTGGAGGGAAGTTAGCTGTGAAAATCCCTGTATGAGATGGTGTTGGATGGATCCTCAGGTACTGAGTGGGGAGCCCATTTAAGTGTAAAATAACTCGTCAGCGCATTTACTGTAATGTGGAGGAAATTAATGTTTAGGGCCTCTGATTTGTGAAAATGTATTTTGACATTAGACAGCCCACTATACAGTACTTCTGGAATTACTCCATCAGGCTTGGAAACTAAGTACCATATATACTCGAGTATAAGCCGAGATTTTCAGCCCTTTTTTTAGGGCTGAAAGTCCCCTTCTCGGCTTATACTCGAGTCAGTGCGGTCTGCCTACATGAACAACTTGTCATGTAGACAGACGGCACTGTTCAAAAGCCGCGCCGCCTCCTCCCGCCCGTCCGTGATAGGCGGACACTAATTTTCCCAGCAGTACAGTGTTCCGCCTATCACGGATGTTCTGTCATTCTCATCTCATGGACGAGGATGAGAGAATGTCCGTGATAGGCGGAACACTGCACATGACTGCTGGGAAAACCGAGTGTTCCTCCTATCACGGACGAGGAGGAGGAGGAGGCGCGGCTTTCAAACCTGTAATGGCGCCTGGCCCCTCAGCGTGCTGATCGCCAGGACAACCGGACAGCGGCCCCCGAGGGACACCGGACAGCGGCCCCCGAGGGACACCGGACAGCGGCCCCCGAGGGACACGGGACAGCGGGACACCGGATCGATCGGCACAGGTAGGCTGCACTGGGGACACGGGGGGTTGTATAGGACACAGGGGACATGCAGATGGGCATTTGCTGACACTCTTTTCCACTTACAGTAGCTGCTCCATTTCCCCCCTTCGGCTAATACACGGGTCAATAACTTTTCCCAGTTTTTTTGTGGTAAATCAGGGGCCTCGGCTTATATTCGGGACGGCCTATACTCGAGTATATACGGTAAGTGGCTGAGTCACAAATAATAGCAGATTGTTCACTCCAAAACCCATTTGGTCAGGGGGGATTATTCGCTGTATTAATGGGCACAGCCTGATTGTCAAGATCTTAGTAAATGTTTCAGGTCCACACGAGTAGCGAAATCGGATGGAAGTTCACACATTGAATTCTTTCTCCTCCTTGAGAATATCAGTTATGGTCATCTGCAATGTGTCCCAGGGAAGGTGATGGTATACTGTTAAAAGCTTGGATAACTGCATGGGTTAAAAAAAGATGAACAAATGTTTTATAACAATGCTGTAAAAATAAATATTTTTAGCAACAGACAGCATGGATTCATGAAAGACAGAAGTTGTCAATCAAATCTCATTTCTTTTTATGAGGAAGTAGGTAAAACTTTGGACAGAGGGGTGGCTGTGGACCTGGTATACTTGGATTTTGCAAAATGTTTGACAGTTCCCCACACACAACTAATGTGTAAAGTAAAGTCTACAGGCTTGGAAAAATCAGTTTGTAAATGGATAGAAAACTGGCTAAAAGACCGTATTTAGAGAGTAGTGGTTAATGATTCTTATTCTGAATGGTCTGATTTAAGGCAAGGGTCTCTTTATCTGACCCTTCAGACACTATTTCTCCCACTGATATGAGACACTATTCTGCTAACTAACATCAACAATAGGGCACCATTTCTCCCAAGGATACTCCCCTTAATACCAAATGTGGCAATGTTTACTCCCACTAATGCCAGGAAAATGGCCACCCCTGCTGTCCACAGACCGGCCCCCTAAAGTGTGAAGGACAATAAACTGGACCTTTGTTTAAAAAGTTAATGTACCCCAAGGTGTTGGGACCCTTACTTTTTAATATATTAATAAATGATATAGGGTCTGGGATTAAAAGTACAATTTCAGTCTTTGTAGATGACACCAAGCTATGCAGTGGAATAACGTCCTTATATGATATCTCCAACTTACAAGCCAACCTCAATGCACTGTCTAATTGGGCAACTATGTGGCAAATGAGGTTTAATGTTGATAAATGTAAAGTTATGCACTTGGGGGCTAAGAATATGCATGCATCATACATACTAGGAGGAGTACAATGGTGGAGAAGAATCTGTGTGTTCTGGTAGATCATAAACTTAATAATAGCATGCAATGCCAAGCTGCGGTTTCCAAAGTGAGCAAAATCATTTCTTGTATTAGGAGAGGTATGGACTCCAGAGAGAGAGATATCATTTTGCCCCTGAACAAATCATTAGTAAGACCTCATCTGGAATATGTAGTTTTGGTCACCAGTTCTCAAAAAGGATATCGGGGAACTGGAGAAAGTGCAGAGAATGGCAACCAAACTGATAAGAGGCATGGAGGAGCTCAGCTATGAGGGAAGATTAGAGGAACTGAATTTATTCTCTCTTGAGAAGAGGAGATTAAGGGGGCAAACATGTATAAATATGTGGTCCATGTAGCAAACTTGGTGTTGAGTTATTCACTTTAAAGTGGAGTTCCACCCCAAAAAACAAATAATTATTAATGTGCTTAAAAAAAAAAAAAAAACATTTGGAGAAAAAAAATGTTTTACTCACCTCTAAATGCCTGTTGCTAGGGGGTCCCTCGTAGTCTGCCTCCTTCGGCGCCTGGGCTCCTGACGTCACTTCCCTCGGCGCAGGAAGGGAGATCGCCTCTCCCCCTCCCTCTTGTCAATCATCTGGGACACGTGACCGATGCCAGATGATTGCGCGGCCAGTGACGGTGCGTGGCTCGTGCATGCGCAGTGGGTGCCCAGCTATGAAGGTACAGCCGGGTACCCACAGTTAAAATGCCGGCGTCGCAGAGCGAAGGGGGGACGAGCGGGGCTTCGATCCCCCGCATTGCTGGACCCTGGGACAGGTAAGTGTCAGATTATTAAAAGTCAGCAGCTGCAGTATTTGTAGCTGCTGACTTTTCATTTTTTTTTTTTTTTTTTTTAAGTGGGAACCCCGCTTTAAGGTCATCACAGAGGACAAGGGGGTACTCTTTACATCTAGAGGAAAATAGATTTCATCTCCAAATATGGAAAGGTTTCTTCTTAGTAAGAGCTGTGAAACTGTGGAATAGACTCCCTCAAGAGTCGGTTCTGGCCAGCTCAGTAATTTGCTTTAAAAAAGGCCCTAATTCTTTCCTAAATGTACATAATATAACTGGATACTAACATTTATAGGTAAAGTTGATCCAGGAAAAATCCGCTTGCCTCTCGGGGGGTCAGGAAGGAATTTTTTTCCCCTGCTGGAGCAAATTGGATCATGCTTTACTGGGGTTTTTAGTCTTCCTCTGGATCAGTAACTGTTCCTTTTTATTGGTTAAACTAGATGGCCTTGTGTCTTTTTTCAACCAGACTATAACCTGTAAGATGCAGCTGTATATGGTTATGCTGCCAGAGGTTGAGTAACCATATACACAGATATATGCTACAAATGCTCACTACAGGGGGTCCCCGACTTACAAACATCCAACTTACAAACGACTCCTACTTACAAACGGAGGGAGACAACAGGAAGTGAGAGGAAATCCACCCCTAGGAAGGGAAATTCACTCCTGTAAGAGTTTATATGGGAAAAAGGTGTCTCCACTGATGCTTTATCACCAGTCCATGTTTCCCTAACAACCCAAAATGTTCAAAATCCAATTGTCATTGGGACAGAAGGTGAGGTGAAATCTTCTGAACAGGGGCACAGACAGCAAAACAAATGTTACAGGGGTGATAACCCTTCTCTATGTTATCTAAAAAACTTAAAAATAGATTTTTTGGCTGGAGCTACACTTTAAAAATGTACCTGTTCCGACTTACAAACAGATTCAACTTAAGAACAACCCTACAGTCCCTATCTTGTTTGTAACCCGGGAACCCCCTGTATCTGCATTCAGAGCCTGAAGCACATGACCGCACACAGACGCATCTTTTAATTCATCTCAATTGACAGATGTACATGGCATCAGCAAGTCTCAGGAGAGTGATTACACAGGCTCTGCCTTGTGTATGAAGCCTTAAGCTAACATACATGCATATATTTTACCTAGGTATACTGCTTTGTGGAAAGAACACTAAAAGAAGGAACTGAAGGAGGAAATAAATAAAAATGGTGTGTGTGTGTTTCGTAATGCAAACTACTAAATCTATACGCATATTTTTGGAAATGTTACTAATATTTTTATGAATGACCAAAATGTAGAATAAGTAAAATAAGAAAGAAAAATAGCCTAAAATTTCAGTCAAATTGCCATCTGATATGATATCTATAACTGCACTTAACAGTTTTTTAGATGAACTGCATGCAGCATGTTACATATGCAAAATCAATTGTGCATAATGCAGCACTCAGGAATGTGCAGGCATGCTAATTAGGGGATATCCCATCTAACTAAATCCCAGCTATCGTCTTATAGCTGTAACTGTACATTATGTTCTTATGTCTGCAAAACTGACAAAAAGATTCTGTGTATAAATGGAGATAAACTTTCAATCAAAGATGTTCGCTAATAATGTTTATTTGTATAGCAGATTATTAAAAAGAGGAGTGATCAGCACTGGTTTAAAAAAAGTCTTCCAGCATGCCAGTAAAGTTCTTTGTCTGTGATCACAGATCTTATAGCCAACTATGGATCTTCCTCTCACACTAATATTAAGTATTAACTTTGCTTAACCACTTGCAACCCAGGCCAGTTCTGACATTTCTCTCCTACATGTAAAAAACATTTATTTTTTCTAGAAAATTACACAGAAGCCCCAAACATTATATATGTTTTTTTTTTTAGCAGAGACACTAAAGAATAAAATGGCAGTTGTTGCAACTTTTTATCTCACACGGTATTTGCACAGCAATTTTTAAAACGTGTTTTTTTTTGGAAAAAAACAAAACAGTAAAGTTAGATGAAAGATGATGTTACGCCGATTAAATTGAAACCTAACATGTCACGCTTCAAAATTGCACACGCTCGTGGAGTGGCGCCAAACTTTGGTACTTGAAAATCCCCATAGGCGATGCCTTAAATTTTTTTTACAGGTTACATGTTTTGAGTTACAGAGGAGGTCTAGTGCTAGAATTATTGCACGTTCGTGGCAATACCTCACATGTGTGGTTTGAACACCGTTTTCATATGCGGGCGCTACTTACATATGTGTTCGCTTCTGCCAGCGAGCACGCAGGGACAGGGGCACTTTACTTTTTTTTTTATTGCTAATTTTACTTTAATTTGACGTTTTTATCTGATCACTTTTATTCCTAATACGAGGAAAGTAAACATCCCTTGTAATAGGAAAAAGGCATGACAGGTAGTCTTTACAGTGAGATCTGGGGTCAATAAGTCCCCAGATCTAACCTCTAGGCTGGGAAGCCTAAAAAAAAAGATCTCAGCTTCCCAGCCGAGACAGCAGCATTTTTTCAAATGCAGAGGCTGGGCGTGACATCATAACATTGTTCCTGGCCTCCGAACAACCAAAGAGACTCCGGGGACCATCTGGCCCACCAGAAATCTCTATAGCCAGCATCCGACGCCAGCGGAATCCTTCTTCGGGTCACCGATCGCACGGGTGACTTGGTAGAAGCACTGGAGGGTGGCGGGAGGGGGGGCATCCCCTCCTGCCGCCTGTAAGAGCTGAACAGGCACTATGATCCTTCTTATAGTGCAGGGAATCTCCGGATCTAAAAGAAGATCTCTGAATGATGCCTGTAGCTGCAGGCATCATTCCGATATTACCGCTCAAAATCTGCGATGTCATATGACTTTGGGCGGGCGGCAATCGGTTAAAGTGCCTACAGGTAAGCCTATAATAAGGCTTACCTGTAGGTACTGTGAATATCTCTTGCACAGTTTAGGAGATATTCAGAATTCATGCAGCTGATATCATTGGCGGCTGCGCTCCGAAGGTGCGGCTTGCAACGCCGAACCTTCAGAGCCTGTGCTGGAAACGGCGGCTCCTGTGTGCATGCGTGGGAGTGACGTCATTGAGGCTCCAGCCAATCACATAGCCAGAGCTCGCAAACCCAGAAGACAGACAGGGGAAACGTCAGCCCTCTCAACAGTGATTTTACAGTTATGAAGGGCTTCATTCCAAGGTGAGTATTTCCTAATGTGCTAGTATGCGATGCATACTAGCACATTATGCCATTGCCTTTCAGGGTTTTTTTTTGAACATCAGCGGTTTACAACTGCTTTGATTTTAAAATATCCTTTATCATTTGCACCATTCTCTGGGGGTTTACTGTAACTTGGTTTACTTCCCAATGTCAATCCTGTTGGAAGTTTTCATTGCTTCTACAAGGTGAGAGCTAGTCTTTCAAAGCACAGGCACATATTTTTAACATGTTGCATTAAAGACTTCCTTCTGTACTGTCAGCATGTGGCTAGATCTGTTAGAATGTGATCCCCAGGCCTTTTTGTTACAATTGTATGTAACAATCAGTATTTTTTGCTAGAAATTTACTTAGAACCCCCAAACATTATATATGTTTAAAATCAGAGGCCCTAGAGAATACATTGGCAGGTGTTGCAATTTTTTATTTCACACAGTATTTGCACATCGAGTTTTCAAATGCAATTTCTTGTTTAAAAATACACTTTTTTTTAATTGTAATGCAAAAAACACAATACATAAACAAATATTTTTGGTAAAATATAAATGATGATGTAATGCCAAAGAGATACTAAACATGTCCTGCTTTAAAATTGTGCACGCCCTTGCAACGGCAACAAACTACGTACATTTTTTTTTAATCCATAGGCAACGCTTTAAAAGCCTTTAGGCTGCGTTCACACCTCCGGGTGGAGCGGCTCACAGCAGGGGTCCGGTGCAACCCTGTTCACCGCTTCAGGTCCAATTTCGGTCTGAATTTTGGGCTTAATTCGGCCCTGAAATGGACAAGAAGATGCACGGGACTCCTGTGCAATTCGCTCCGCAGCCGTCCCAGAGATGTTACATAGTTCCATAGTTGGTAAGGTTGAAAAGAAACAAGTCCAACCTGTGTGTGTGCGCTTTTATGTCAATATTACATTGTATATCCCTGTATGTTGTGGTCGTTTAGGTGCCTATCTAATAGTTTTTTGAAATTATCTATGCTCCCTGCTGAAACCACAGCTTGTGGAAGAGAATCACACATTCTAACCGCTCTTACCGTAAAGAACCCTCTAAGCTGTTTCCGGTAAAATCGATTTTCCTCAAATTTTAGTGAATGTCCGTGACTCTTTTTAAATGCCCACAAGTCTTTCTAAATGCCCACAAGTCTTATTAAATGACCTTTCTCCATTGAGAGCCGGTCACAGCTTCCTGACATGCGAATTGGATGCGGGGAATCCACATCCAATTTGCAATAGTGTGAACCCAGCCTCAAAGGTTACCACTTTAGATTTACACAGGAGGTCTGGTGCTATAATTACTGGCCATGATCTGACATTTGTGGTGAAACCTTACATGTGTGGGACAATCGCTGTTTGCATGCGTGTGGGACTGACACATGCATTTGCCTTTGCATGATAGCATGGGGGCACTTTAAATTTTTATTTATTTATATTTTTACACAGTTGCTTTACATTTTTATTTATTTTTTGATCACTTTTATTGCTGTCACAAGGAATGTAAACATCCCTTATGACAGCAATAGGCATGTGACAGGTACCCTTTATTGAGAGATCTGTGGTTTATAACAATGTTTCTGCAGTCCTCAAGTACACCCAACAGGTCATGTTTTCAAAATTTCCCTCAGATGACACGGCTGTGGTAATTCCTAAGGCAGTGAAACTGATCAAATCACCTGTGCAAAATAATAAAAAAACCTGAAAACATCACCTGTTTGGGGGTACTTGAGGACTAGAGTTGGGGAACATTGATCTATAAGGTCCCAGATCCCTCCTCTGCCCTTAAAAGCATTTGATCACGCCAAGATTGCTGCGATCCAATTCTTTTCATTTTTAAAAAATGCCGCAGTGTACATCTAGGTAAACCAGAAGTGATATAAGGTCATTGTATTTAGTTCCCTACATCATAGAGATGAACAAAGATCAGCCAGTGGAATCACCGGCTGTTTGATCGGGTGTCCCGGTGGGACAGGACAGCTGCTTGTAAAAATAATTCAGCGGCTAGTTAGTTCGTTTTTTACAAGAAAGCGGACTGTCAGCCTCCTCCCAGTATAACCACTCGAAGTGCAGCAATATACTGATATGTCGCTGGTCGTCACCCATTTTCTCACATGCTTTACAAGGGCTTCAGGAAAGTTGTTTATCCAATCGGTCTTGAAGATTGTTTTATGCTAAGCCCACAAAGTAGAGAAAAATGCTTATAAAAAATCATATGAAATTAAAATAACAAAATCTTCCAGTGCAGCATTTTCAATTTAAACTATTTTTTTTTTCACAAGCTACAGTACATATGGCTGTGTCTAATTTTTTTACACAATATCACAATGCAGAGAATCCTGCTGAACGAAAGCTGTACTGGCATTCAAGTTGTTAATATCAATCTGTGTCACCATCTAAACATGGAGGTGGAAGCACTGGGACTTAGCCAGACTAGAAATCTGCGTCTGGCATGCACTTCGATTCACTCCCACTTCTAGTAAAGAGACAAAAACATGATCATATGGTTCCCATCACAGGTTCTAAAATGTGCAGAGACAGAAGAGTGGGATGCTCTTCCTGCCCAACTTGGGCTGCAAACAGATGTGTCAGACAGTAAAACACACATGCATAGAATGTACCTGTACTTCCTTTGTCTGGATATTCAGTGTCATTACACACAAGCATCGATAAAATCCACTAAGTTTGACTAAAGTCAATAAACAACACATTTCCCCCTTTTGTAGGTTATGAAAAGGCTGTGGCTCAGAAAACAAAAGTTATTTTTCCTTGCAAACATAATTACTATCTTTTGTGATGTTATGTTTAATATGGCATCATCAGTCTAGTATTGCTATCTTGACTCACACCTAATCCAATAGCCAAGGTCCCATCACTGAGTCATAGGTCACCAAGCCGAATCTCCACAGGAAGAAGAATGCTCATCAGACAGGGGAAGAAGATCAATAAGATAACAGTCAGACTTGGTTGTCATCTCTAAGCTTTGTGAGAGATTTCTACCACAGAGTAATTGACCCGACACGGAACGTTTAAGCAGTCCTAGGTCCAAGAGGAGGTACCCTAACAATAGAGGGTGAGGGCAAAAGGTTTGAACCATGTATTGCTCTAGTTTCACAATCAATTTGGGATTGGGCATTTGTCCTATGTAGATTTCTGTTACAAAAATTGGACTGTGCATCAGAGCACAGATCAAAATTCCAGAACCCAAGTGTTGGACCCTCAGCAAGCGGCAGTATCATGGCAGCTAATCCGATCTCTGGCAGTGAATTCCAGATAAAGATGTACTGTGGAGGAAGCCATTTTAGGATGCAGGATGGTAATGAATACGTGGCCCTGTACTGGCAGCTGAGGGGAAGGTCCAGTGTAACTGTTCTGTGACTGGCTGCACCAAAGACAGGGATGTTAAGAAAACAGTTCAGACAGAGGGATCTGCAGGGACTCCACAATCTCCAAATCAATAGCTTTTAATAGAGTTGGGTCATACAAAATTTATATGCATTCTATATGGGATTTATTTAGGACTGGTATATATGGGTGTTACAGCTGCACTTGGCATTTATTCACATTGCCTTGTGTGAAGGAATAAAATATGAGCACAAACTAATCTCAAGCTGCCCCTGACTTGGTTTTAAAATCCAGCATACATAAACCTTTACTATGCATAAAACAGTCATGAAAAGACTTAATCAGTACCCAGATATTTGAGCTTTCAATATCTAAAAGCAGTGATATAATAGGTTGCACATCAAAGTATTGGTAAATCAGGTTGTACATCAGCACTTGTCCCTTATACCCTTAAGATTAATCCTGAGCCACCCATGAGAAAGACAGTTGGGGAGCAAAGTGGAACCTAAAAATATGATGCCAGTATTCAGAGCAAGGGCCCAAAAATGTATCAGCGCTGCTTTTGCATCACATATGTTTCCAATACACTCAATTAAATTTGACCAAGAGCTTGTGCATTCTCACTGTCCATTTTTACACAATTTGAGCTTCCTTGATTTTATTGAGTAGGTTGTGCATAGTAGGAGTGCTTGTTGTTACCCTTTAGTAGTGAGCATATTGGAGAGGATCTTTTCTAGTCTGCTGAGTGGAAGTCCCAGCAGGAGCGGTAATGGATCCAAGCTTGTCAGACATTCAACGAGTTTAGGTACAGTAGCAGAGTAATACGTTCTTGCCAAAAGGGTGTAATGTCTGGGCAGAACCACAGGGGATGATATAGTGAGCATACTGCCCAATTACACATCCAACAGATGTCATGAAAAATTGCATATATCAAAACAATCATTGTAGATCAAAACGCATGCAAGATGCATGATAAATGTTCATGCAATATAGTGCAAAAAGGTCCATACATTAAAACAAATGAATGTCCCACAAGTAAATGTTAATCGATGAAAAACTTGATAATAATTTAAATGTAATTAATGTTAATGTAAATGGTAATGTAATTAAGTAATGGAGAAAAAAGTGTAGTCTTTATCCTGGGGATTAAGGGCCCACCAGCTATCAGTTGATGGTCTTGTAGGAGAGATTTAAATGTATTCAGTTTTGAGTAAGACAAATGAGACGCCCCATGAAACATGTCTAACGTCGGGTTTAAGACTACATTTAGATCAAAACCCAACAGTACCATACACTCCTTGTGCTGTTCGAATAGAATCAAATACCGAATCAGAGTGGAAAGTTGATTCTCATTTGGCAGGTACGAGCAAGCGAAAGTCATTTTGTGCTCACAAAGAAGCCCTTTAACAATTAGGAAATGCCCTTAGTCATCATCAATAACCTGAGTCTCTTTCCAAGGAAGCGGATTAGAGATCAGAATTAAAACTCCCTTGGGTTTCGAGTCATTATAGGCAATGTGGTAGGCAGTGGGAAATGTATGGTTGCCAAGTTTGGAAATACTGGCCCTTTTCAAATATGTTTCCTGAATAAACACCACAATATCAATATGGCGTGGCAGTGATCAGGGACACTAACTGACAGCATGTTAAAAAAAAATGTATTATTCAATATTTTAAATATTTTTTTTTTTATTTTGTTAATCCCTGGGTGATTAGGGATTTCTTTTTTTACACTTTGATTTCTGGTACAATGAAGATCATTGTACCAGCAATTCCTTGAACTGTCATGAATGGGTTAGGTTCATGACAGCTGTAAATACTAGTGATTGGCTACAGCTAATCACATGGTACAGGATGCTGTCACTGGCCCAGGTACCATGTGTTATATATATTTGTTAAAAGAAAAAATCACAATAAGTGTTGGTATTGATTGGTTTGCGCAAAAGTTATAGCGTCTACACAATAGGGGATAGATTTATGGCATTATTATCAGTAATGGGGCGATCTGCGATTTTTATTTGGACTGCGATATTGCGGCGGACAAATTGGACACTTTTGACACATTTTTGGGAACACTGACAATTATACAGCGATCACTGCTATAAAAATGCACTGATTACTGTATAAATGTCACTGGCAGAGAAGGAGTTGACACTAGGGGCAATCAAGGGGTTAACGGTGTTCCCTCAGTGTGTTCTAACTGTAGGGGTGATAGGACTGTCTAGGAGGAGAGAGAGATTGGTGTTCCATATATATAGTATGAACACATGATCTGTCTCCTCTCCCCTGAGAGAACCGGGATCTGTGTGTTTACACACATAGATCCCGGTTCTCGCTCTGTCACGAGCGATCGCGTATAGGGTGCTATTAAAAAAATAAAATGGATAGAAAAAAAAAAGGGAACAGAAGTAGAACTGAATTGTTAAAAACTGAAAATTAAAGTAGTTTTAAAAGCTTCAGGTTTTTTGTACCTTAATGCATTCTCTGCATGCATATTATGTGTAGCTCCCCCCAGCCCTCCTAAATACTTACCTGAGCATGATAGTGATCCAGTACTGCTCTCTCGCTCTCCGTACTGGACTCAGTGGGAGCCATTGTCAATTAAATCCAGTGATGAGGGGGCAGGGTCAAGCCACACTGTATGTATCAATATACACACACAGCACAGCTCGAGACCGAGTCCACACATGTGCCACCATAGTAAGCAGCTTCCTATGGTGGCACATGGAAAAGCTCAGAGACACGGCGGGGGACCCCAGAAGAGGAAGATTGGAGCCTCTATGTGCAAAACCATTGCACAGAACAGGTAAGTATGACATGTTTGTTATTTAAATAAAAAAGCAGAAACCCTAGACCACGCCAATCTCTGATCACACCTTAGAGCCCTCAGGTTAGTTGTTTTAGTAGTGTGCTACACTTACAAAACTACAAATTCAAGTAGGCAGACAGTTTTATACAACTTTGCCATTACTGAAGCTCAGGCTCTTCATTCAATTATTTGCCAAGTACCGTATACAATATTTTAGTGTATGAGACACTATTAAATGAATACTTAAATCAACCAATAAAATGTTACTGTTTATGCAACTAACGCTACACGGTTCTGCCAATTAGCCAAATACAAAACAGGCAGAATAAACAATGTAAACTCTAGAAGCTTTGAATTAGGAAAAGCTTGTCTGTGAGGGGGGTATTGAAATCTGCGGTTGTTTGAGGATGAGAAGATAAACATGCTTTATCGCGGGGGCTGGATACTGACCACTTGAAGCTCAAAGGCTTGTTTTAATTGCAAATTTCTCCAACGTGGAGATTCACCTATCCTACATATGTCCTTCAGCTACTCCAAGGACACGAGATAGCCCTGAGAAGTAATGTTTCAAACACAGATAATCCTCGCCTTAAGCCAATTTTTCCAATAGAAAGTTTTTTTTTTTGTTCTCTCCAGGCTGCACATACAGTAAGCTTGTCCACAGCCTGAGCAGGATCCCCTGTGGCATGGAAAAGCTGCAGCATATTCTAAAAATGTAACATGCAAATCTGATAAGCTTGGGGTTCCTGCGAGTGGGTCCTGAGTTTAACCCATTCACTGATGCAGTTTACTTCATACCGCATAACCAGTGGCACATAAATGAAAAGTAAGGAAAGCAATGCTAACTGCCCTTCCTTGCATAAAGCACAAGTTGAATATATAGCTCTACATATTTAACATCTGCTATAAGATAATAGCTGGCTGCAGCATATGTATAGAAGGAACACTACATACCCTAATTACAAATCTACATATGATCAACAGTTGTTTTATAAAATGTTATTTGGCAGTGTATACACACTGTATATATGAATGCACCTCCTCCATACAGGTCCACAGAAGAGTAAAGAGAAAGTACACTGCTCTACCTAGGAGGTACATGATGAACACAAAAACATTGTACTAAATATACAAAATATATGATACTGTAAAAATTCAGCCATCTTCAAGATGAAAACAAATCCCCCAAAATGATCATATACATTAAAAAACTGTGCTTATTCAAGAAGAACAATCCTATATGAATATAAAGTGAATTACATAAAATAACCAAATATTGTGATTCTAAATACTGAAAGAGAAAGTAAACTTCCTCTGCAGCCATTTACCTATAGGTAAGCCTATAATAAGGCTTACCTATAGGCATAGGTATGCCCAGCCCATTGCATTAGGATGTGCACCCCAAACCTCAAACACACATGCCTTTCTCTACAGCCTCAGCTGCACTGGACAGTGAACGAATGGAAAGTGCTCTGCGCTGAGTGGCTTCCTGTTCATTCACAAACTGAAGCATAGTAAACACAGTTTTGAAAGGACACAGTAAGTATGTTCATTTAGAAGGGGAAGGGGCCGGTAAATTACATATTTACTACCCCCTTCCCCCAATCTCCATTCTGAAACATTCCCTGCAGCATCTGGGAGGAGAGGAGGAAAACCAACAACACTGTGGGGTGGGTGGGTGGGGGCAACATGGGGAAGGGGGGTAGCCCAGGCAGTAGGAGGAATCTGCACCACATGTAGTGCCTATGCCTATAGGTAATGTAAATACATGTACCGTTTAGGAGATATTTACATTACATGGAGCCAGTGAAATCACTGGTGCATGTGCTCTGAAGGAACGGCCACAGAAGCTCTTCCTTCCGAGCCCTGTGCCGTAAACGGTGGCTCCCGGGAGTGACGTCATCGCGGCTCAGGCCGAACACAGCACCAGAGCCTGCGGACTCCGGAAGAAACTCCAGGGAAAATGTCAGCCATCTCAGCAATGTGCGGGCACTGCCAAGAGAACTTTACTCTAAAGTAAGTATTTCATAATGAGCTAGCTTATTTTGCCTTTGTCTGGCAGTTTTTTTTTTTTTTCAAAAAAGTTTACATCTTTAATATCTATGGTAAAAAAAAAAAAACATATGGTATTCAAATAATTTCTAGTCTATTCCTGGTAATCTGAATAATCTTGAAGTTTGTAAATATGTATAAAACATATTTAATTCCTTGAATCCTGTGACTCATATTCACTATGCCCTGTGGCCAGGCACTGCTGAGTCACACATTTCACAGATCCTGCCTTCTGACCTACAGAGGTGCTGAGAGAAGGAGTTTCAGGAGGCAGAGTCAGTTCGGGAATCACTGCTTGCAGGAAGCAAGGTACCATGGGATATATAGTCCTTAGAAATGGAAAGTAAAGAGCAGAAGCTACAAAGCATGCAGGCAGCCCAAGAAGTTGTAGAAAGAAATGCCAGCATGCAGGCAGCCCAAGAAGTTGTAGAAAGAAATGCCAGCAGACAGGTATAAATCACAACATATTTAAATAAATATTCCCCCCCCCCCATTTATTATTTTTTTAATCCCTGCTTACCTGATGCTGGGTTGTGCACAATTCAGATACTCACCCACCCAGTGGATCCAGCATTGTCCAGCTGAGATCATAGCTACATAATTGGTAATAAGGTTGAATAAAGACAACAGTCCATCCAGTTCAACCTGTGTTAGTGTGTATATTCTCTGTATATTGTTTTCGCTAAGATGCATGTCCAAGAGTCTTTTTAAACTTTCCATACTTCAGATTGTATTCTGCCAAATATTTTGAGGTCATTGTTGAGGACTGAAATAGGGTGAAAATACTGTGGGAGAGTGTGATCTTTGTTTGGTTTTGGTAATAAAGACATATTGGCTAAAAGCATCTTATCAGTGAATTGGTTGCCTTGTAGAATGTGGTTGTATAATTTGGATAGTCTAGGTGCTAGTATGGAGGCAATTTTTTTGTAGTAAGTGGTAGAGTAGCCATCTGGGCCTATGGAGGTTTGATGGTCTGGCCTACACTTATTTATCTCCTTTGGAGTAATTGCCTAGGTAGAAGGGATCCTAATCCTGGGGGTGTAGTGAATATTGAGAGGGATAAAAAAACAAGTCTATATCTTGTGCACGTATATGTTTTTTTTATACTGTTTTGCAAATGATATGTACACAATAAAATGCTGTCAATATTAACTTCTTTTTTGTTATGTCTTAGGATGGTACTGATAAAATCCCGTTGCCCCACTTTTATTTCCTGCCCTTGGACTTATTGGAAAGATGAACAGGTAATAAAACTGTCACAGGGTAAAAAACAGACAGCTTTGTTAATGCTAGTGACAACCATTGTTTTCCTTTAGACCACTTCAAGGCAATAAGCCTAAACAATAACTTGACTGAGCCACAACAATGGTGTAAAAAGGCAGTGAAGGAGAATCTCCTTCTGATGTACCGCAGCTAGACAGAGAGATGAAGGAACAATGTCCTGACTGAGGTAAAATGCCAAATCTACCTTAGGAAGGAAGGGGCCTTGCACTACTTTTTTTCTAGTGCAAGACCAAAAAGGGCTTACATGATAAGATGGTCAGCTCAAGCACACGTCATGCAGAGGTGATGGCAACAAAGGAATGCAACCATATGAGTGAGAGTGGAAAGGGGAGCCTTTGAAAAGCCAACATAACCATCCCTAATAGGGTTAAAAAGGCTGTCTTTTAACACAACCAAAGTTAGATTCAACACAGTCATAAGAGGTGGTACAGGTGAGACACATTGTACAAAAGTCTTAACCAAATAATATGAGTCTAGTAGTCTTTGAAATAGGATTGCAGGGGCTGAGATTTGTCCCTTGATGGCAATCAAGGCTAAATTCTGATCTACACCATATTATAAAAATGTTAGTATTTGTTTCACAGAATATTTCTTGGGATGAAGCTTTCTTCTCTAGCACCAGGCAAAGTAAACCTTCTATGTGTGATGGTAGACTTTACAAGAGGTAGATTTCCTATTTTTAAAAGTGTTGGAATTACTGTCTCTGAAGACCGTTGCTTCAAAAACCATGGGATTGAAGCCAGCAACTGTGAAGCAAGGTGGTAATCAGACAAATCAGAGTTGGTCTGCAAGTGCCCATGGAGTGTCTGACAGAGGTTTGATCGGGTCTGAGTACCACATCCTGCACATCCACCTGAGCCAGTTCAAAGCTATGAGGATTACTGAAAAGGCCCTCCAGCTGGATCCTATGGAGTAGACAAGGCAGGAGTTTCAGAGAAGGAAAGGTGTAGATCAAGTTGTACTGACTCCACGGAGTTACTTAGAGCATCCTCTGCTTTTGCCAGATGATCTCTGCATATGGAGACAACCTGTGCAGTTTGGTGTTGAACCTGGAGGCCAGGGGTAGATATCTGGCTTTTTCTACCAGTGACACTGGCCTTGTAACACTTCCAGGTGAAAAGACCATTTCTCTGGGTCCAGGAGCTGCTGAATGGGGTTGTCTGGCTGTCAATTGTTAATGCTTGGAATATGAAAGGCAAGAAGTTGACTAGAATCAGTTGGAATCCTTTCTACCTCTTTTTAGGCTGAGGCAAGGCTTCTGGTTCCTCCCTGGCAATTAATTTTATTTTTTATCTTAATGCATTCTATGTATTAAGATAAAAAGCCTTCTGTGTGCAGCAGCCCCCCTCAGCCCCCCAATACTTACCTGAGCCCCTTCTCTATCCAGCAATGTTGTACTATTGTCTCGGCTGCCTGGGACTCCCCTCTTTATTGGGTGAAACAGCAGCGCTGGGCCATTGGCTCCTGCTGCTGTCAATCAAAGTCAGTGAGCCAATGAGGAGAGAAAGGGGCACACGAAGCTGCAGCTTGGTTCCTCACAAAGAAAGCTGCCTTCTTTGGGGACACTTGTCAGGAGGGAGGGGCCAGGAGAACAGAAGAGGGACCCGAGAAGAGGAGAACTGGGCTGCCCTGTGTAAATCCACTGCACAGAGCAGGTAGGTATAACATGTTTATTATTTTTAACAGTGTTGTAGAGACAGCCAAATCACTCATAGCTTCAAGATGTTGATTGGTTGGTGAATTTCAGTTGACTATGTCTCATGCACCAAAAAAGGTGTCTAAGAGATTTTGTAGATTTGAGTTGGTAACAAAATTATCAACCCTGAGTGTAAAATATGCTACGTGAGACAAATTACTTAGGGCTCATTCACATCAGGTGCAATTCAGGAACACATGAAAAATTGTGCGGTTTCCACACAAAAATGCACTGCCCTTTGGCAGACGCGCAGCTGCCATGAATTCCTAATGGCACCCACACGCATCTAGCAAACATGCACATGCACATTCATGCCCAAAATGCATGCTACCACAGTGCTCTGTCCAGGACTAGACCCAGATACTCCAAGTTAAGTGTTTATTCCAATGCTTTTTAAAAGTTCAGCATCCACTATGTTTTTATGGTCTGGACTGTTCGTATCACAATGATGATCAGAGTTTGAGTTGATTGATGTCCTTTATGAAATAGTCTAGTGAAGCACCAAAAATATATACACAATATGAAAAAGCATATGCAATAAACATTTTTTATATTGCTATTTCACAGACCAACATTTTAATCACAGAGATCACCTTATGTTGACAGGAGCCAAAAGCAAACACTCTACAACTATGTACAAGTGCTCTACATCTAAGGCTACATTCACTTTTTCACTCCTGATTATAACTTTTCTAAATGCAGAAGTTATTTGGGAAATATAAACAACCTTTACAGTGTTCTGCTCTCATGGTACAAATCCTCCCTTACTAGTCATCTGTTAAATGCAGCTCAGGCCTGTATCTCAGCCATGTGGATGCAACCCATCTCCCCCCAATCTCTCTGTGGTTATCTAAAAAAAATGATATTGAGCATATCATTACAACTTCTTTTTACCATAGGGAGGAAACGTTTTGTGACACGTGGCATCCCTGGTCACTATTCCTCCACCTGTCAGGCATTAATGTGTCCATGGATATAGCACAGTCCTTGGGAAATCTTGCCCAGCCACCTGCCTCACCGACCTAGGACATTTCAGTAGGGCCTTTGTCTATAAGGAGTCAGCATGGAAGTTCTTCACTGACCTTAGTTCCCCCCTCTTTTTTTTTTTTCTTTCTCATCATCACCACTCCCTTGTGGGTTTTTCCCTCATCCTATTCTTTTTTTCTTTCCGTTTAATCATTTATCCAGTTTTTTTTATCTGTTCTACTTGAATTATACTTAAAAAACGTTCTTGGGTGGCATCAGGACCAGACGGAGGAGTGCCTCCTCTTTATTTTGTGTAACACTATTTTCCTTGATTCGACCTTTAACCTACTTGTGTTGTGCTGTATAGCTAATCTTTTGTCATTGTTATTCTCTGCTGTGTTTGTACTGCCCTGCGTGTGGCACTAATATTGTTAAAGCAGTCTGTAATCCCTATGCCTTTTGCTGAATAAAAAAAAATGTAATTAACTTTTTTGCTTTCCAGATCACTTACTCCTACATTTAGATGCTACTGCTTTTGCCCCCGTTCACATTGGCATAATTTGGCATGTCCCAATCGCACCGATTTTCAAAAGTAGTTTCTGCACTTAGTTTCGGCGACTTTTGGAACAGATGTCTTTCCAATTGCCCTCGAACTCGCACTGACATGCAGGTTTGAAATTTCAAACTCACGTCCGGTGTGAATGTACCCTTAAAGTGGGTTTATCAGCATTTACAATAATAATGGCCAGAGCAGAAACATAGACAGCAAAAACTACAGTGCCCACCTATTTACCTAAATTGGTCGTGAGTAGATGTGCTTCCTTACATTGATTTTTGTGGAGAGCTGCCCCCTTGCATTGGTGTTCAGTGTATCAAAGAATTTATATTACATTGGTAGTCAAAGTGAGCCTTTACATTTGTGGTCAGTGGAAAAAAGAATGCCCCTTCTTAAAGACCAGTGGGATTAAACAGGCCCTTACCTTGGTGGTCAGTAGAAAGAAGAATGCCCCTTTACTGGCTGTATTTGGGGCAAAGTCCTTGGTACACATCTGAACTGATGTTATTTATTAGCCCCCTGCAGCACATTCTACTTGAATAGTTTTCTCTGATACAAGTTTGGAGCTTTGACAATTACTACGAAAAGTACTGAAGAAGTGTACCAATTATTTTATCACTGTGCTTTAAGAATAAAACATGAGTTATTTCTAATATCAAATAATGCCAGGATCATTTATAATATTAAAATAAACTGAATTGTTATAGTCAAGGTGGCTATGATCATTGTTGTTATAATATATGTGTTTATAAAAATGTGTGACATGTTTTTTTTTTTAATTTATTTTAGATACTAATAATTTGTATAATGTTCATTAGTGCACGATTTAATATTTATGGTGTAAATTACCAGTTCATGTTTTAATCTCCTCTGTGTAAAGTTAAACTTCAACTGCTGTGTGATGCTGTGTCCATGTGCATATTCAATTATCGGCATTAGAAAATTGGAGATCACAACAAATAGGGTGGCTAGTTATTTATTGGCACAATTAATCTTTTTTGAGATTGCACAACTTTAATGTAACAAAACAGATAAGATTTCTGAACTACCTTTTAAATCTGTTTCTTGCAGTATATTAAAGGACACAGTATGGTTCTGGAACCACTGGGTGCCTTAGGGAATTAAATACTAGCAAACAAAAGCTGTAATTGGACAGCTCAATATAACTACATTTACTCCCAGCATGCCTCAGTTTTGTAGCAAACAATAAAAAGTGGATCATAAGAAAGGGACCTGTGCCATGTAATGTACCCCAAGAATAGGATTTTACAGTAACACAAAAGTCCTATTTTCTAAATCATAAATTACAGGACACAGAATGATATTCTGAAACCAATGAAACATCCAAAAGTAGTCCAAACAAGGGGTGGGCAACACAGCAAATGAACAGCTAATAGACCTACAAATAAAACAGCCAAAGTACCAGAAAGGGACTACAGACTACACACAAAGAATCTTGAGGCGGAAGCTGGCATCTGCTGAGGCTTGAATTTCCACCTGGTAAAACCTAAAGTGGAACTATACTGTATCTGAGCACCACAAACCATAAACACTATTAAATTAATTTTTAATATTGAAAGTAAACTCCTTCATCCATCCATGTCTCCATGCTTTACTTTGCTGCAAAACCCCCTAGCACTTCTGGGCAGATGATTAATGTAGCATTTACTTCTAGGAATTCTTCCTTAGCTCATGCATGCGGGCAGGAGGGTGTGCCTAGCTGGTAAAGCCCCTCATAATGAAGACTCAAACCAGTAAATGTAATAAACCTGCCTATCTGCCAATATTGATTGGGAGAGTGAAGTTCAACTTTAACAAACATGTGAACTGCAGTGGCAAGTGGCAACTTTGCAGATCTGAAAAACTGATAAGCTTGAGTGAGTAAGAATGAGTTGTTGAATCCACTGACTGATAAACTAACAAGAAGCCAACTGACCCCTGCGGGGACCTTCAGGAATGACAAATAAAAAGTTGGAAAGATGAAAGGAAGCTGCAACTGACAGAAAAATCTAAACATTATGTACTTCATTCCAATAATGGAGGGAAATCACCTTAGAGATGTTTCAGGAAAAAGAGATGGTAAGACAGTATCCTGGAAAAAGTTGAAGAAACCACCTTGGGAAGGAAAGAGGCCCTTGGCCTCAAAAATAAATCTATCCTTGTGTAAAACAAAGATAGGTTCTTCACAAGTCAAAGCTGTCAACTCAATCTCGCCTTGCAGAAGTGAGAGTGACAAGGAAGTTGAACTCAATGGGTAAGGGTAGACAGAGAAAAATCCCTAATAGGCTTAAAGGCATATGAAGGACCACAGGACTAAGTTCAAATTCCATGGAGTCACATACAGAAAAAACAATTTGGGTGGCACCCTGTATGAAGGCCTTCACTAAGGAGTGAGAGCCAAGCGACCTCAGAGAAAGGATTGCTGAGGCTGAGATTTGACCCTTGATGGTACTCAAGGCCAAACACTGATCCAGACTGGAGAAAACATAGGATTCGTTCCACAGAGTACTCGCCTTGCATTAATAAAAGTACGCCTTCCAAGTGCAATGGTAGACCTTGCAAGAAATCAATCCCCTAGCTTTTAAGGATGACTGAATCTGATAGGCCTCTGTTTCTCAAGACCTAGGCTTCAATAGCCAAGTTACTAAAGCAAACAAGTGAGAAGCAGGATTGTGAATGGGCCCCTGGGACAGAAGAACAGGAAGATCCAGGAGAGCCAATGGAGAGTCTGCCAAGAGACTGATAAAGTTCAATTATCATGTCCACCTGGGTCAGTTTGGTGCAATGAGGATCACCGGAATGCCCTCCATCTCGCCCTGTGGAGTAAGCGAGGACAGAGCTTTAAGAGGGGAAGGCACAGAATAGGGTTGAACTGATCCCATGGAGTCATCAGAGCATCCACTATGAAGGCCCAAGAATCCCTGGTCCTGAAGATAAATATTCTAGCTTTTGTTTAACCTGGAAGCCAGTGGGTCCATGTCCAGTGTCCTCACCTGTGAGAGAGTGTTCAAAACATCTACGGGTGAAGAAACCATTTTCCAGTATCCAAACACTACCCAGCTGAGGAAGTCCACCTGCCAATTTCCACATCCTGGATGTGCGTGGCGGTCTGGGCCAGAACACAGAGTTTTTCCCAAGTCAGTACCATGTCCTTTTCTCTTTTTGCTCCATGACTTCTGGTGCCTTCCTGATGGTTCATGTCAGCCACTGCTGTAGCATTGTCTGAACACTGGTCAGCTAACCTTGCAGCTGAAAGGACCAGCGTTGAAGGACCAGCGAGCTTCCCCTGACAATTAGTACAAGGTCTGAAAAAGGGCTTCCAACTTTTTTTCCACAGGGTCCTTGAACTTCCTCAACCGTTAAGGTTTGGTTAAGACAGGCTAGGTCTACAACTGCAACACCCACTTCTTTAAGATCCTCTCTTCAATAGGATACTGCTGACCAAAACACTTAGAGGTTGAAGATCTTCTGAATGAGGCTGAATGAGGCTGAATGAATTTAATGCACTATAAGTTTAGCTTTAGGTGCATGAACCCTAAATAGGTGACCGATACGCAGACAGCAGAACCAACTGAATGGAATTGGTAGGCAAACCATCAGCTTGCAACCTTTTATTACACATAGGAATTTGTTACTACATGATGGCCCAGGCCACAGCCTAAGCTGAGCTAAGATGGGTTTAGTGAAAACCACAATATTAGTATGCAGTAAAACCTGCATAGTTATATCACATATGTGTAAACAAGGTTTACACATTTTACTCATTCTACAGAATCACATATGCATGTGCATTTACTGACAATATGCATAATCATAGAATCAGTTTCTTTAAAACTGTGCAGAGAAATAATACACAGAAGGAAAACAGCAAGCAATAACGATAAGTTACAAATTCTTTACCAAGCTGCATTTCTGCAAACAGTAATTCCCAGTTTTCATTCCACTTGTGTGATGGACTCTAAACATTTGGCAGCAAAGCTATAACTAGTTGTACAGTGCTGAAAAAAACACAAAATATACAACCCAAGGGACAGAAATGAACAGCTTATCCACAGTCCACCTAAATTTCACAGTATAGCGTGTAATATTTTCACACCACTGAAAACTGAAAAACAAAATGTTGTTGTATGTGTGAATTAGCAGCTAGTACCCAGGAGATCTTCATGCTGAGTCTGATGGTTAATTCTCATTAACATTTTTTTCATGCATAAACTATTCCAAACAGATTCCTTAGCAGCATATTAAAGGTGTGACTTCACCTTCCTCATAACTCTATATCATAATATGCTAAATGTGCAATGATGCAAATACCTGAAGTAGGGGTCAGCAGTATGCAAGAGCAAGAAAAGAATACAATAAAGTACAATTACAGCTTAAAGCATAACTAGACCCCAAAACAAAACCATACTATATTGCAGTTTGCAAGTTCTAAGATGCATTGGCTGCATACTTTTTTTAAGTAAGAACTTTTTTGTCAGCAAGTTCAGAAAATACGCTTTGATCTTGCCAGAAATGCAGTGCCGATGACCCTTTCCGTGAGTTGATATGGAAGAATAAAACAATAAACTACTACACCCATATTCTTCTATGTAATAAAAGTGAAGAACAAAATATACTGTATGTTGGAAGTCCAGTCGGGATGGCAGCTTTGGCTGCCTCCATAGATACAGTGGAGAAGTAGGTATAGAGGCAGAAAGGGTGCTATTTGTAGAATTACCAGGTGAAAACTAGGGATGAGCTTTGAGTTTGAGTCAAACTCATGTTCGACTTGAACATTGCCTGTTCACCGAACAGCAAACAATTTGGGGTGTTCGCGGCAAATTTGAAAAGCCGCGAACACCCTGTAAATGTCTATGGGAGAAATCGAAAGTGCTAATTTTAAAGGCTTATATGCAAGTTATTGTCATAAAAAGTGTTTGGGGACCTGAGTCCTGCCCCAGGAGACATGTATCAATGCAAGAAAAAAGTTTTAAAAATTGACGTTTTTTCGGGAGCAGTGATTTTAATAATGCTTAAAGTGAACCAATAAAAGTGTAATTTCTCTTATATTCACCGACCGACACAGCTCCTCTCTTAGCCATTGGGTTGTTATGCCACCTTTAGGAGAATACTAGGCATTACTTGTTATGTAACACACAGAACTTTCCAGTTCCGCCCAGGGGGCGGTCCCTTGGGTAACAACCCCCCAGCCTGCCCTGCAGTCATCAGTTTTTTTTTGCCTAGTGAAGGAGAAAGACCTAGGAACCCTGATGGGCCCATCGGTCTGTCTTTTTTCTGCAGAAGCTTGGTTTTTTGCGCAAGATGATAGATCCTGTGATCTGCTATCAACAGCCGGCTGGGTGACAGGCTGGATACCCTTATCCTTGTAGTCTCCCCAGTCCGGCCATCGAGCGTGTGCAGGTCGCAGCTACGGCTCGGCAGGCCACGACGAAACCTCAGCTCCAGAGGTGGTCGGTGAGCTTTTATGCTCCGGGGCGTACATATGACCGGGCTACTGATGTCTGAGTCACAGTACGCCGAGGCCTAGCAACTACCCTATACTGATTAGGAGTAGTCCTGCTGTGGAATGTCTCCCAGCTCTTCAGGATTGGTAAGTACAGCTCTCCCTGCCTCGGTGGGGCTGAGCAGCTGGGCATTCCCTGGGAGGTCGATTCGGGGGTCCCTCACCTCCCTCTCTTCTCTCCCTGTCCCCTCTCCCTCCCTGTATGCTGCTATGGGGTGTGTGTGTCTGTGCAGGGCTCTCACCTGGTGTTTTTTAGCGCTGGTTGTGTCCTGGGCCCTGTTTTCTATGTCCCTGGAGGTGCCTGTGAAGTGTTTGTCTCCTCATGGTTTCACATTCGGCGGCCATCTTAAGTGTGGGCATAGCTTCGGCGGCCATTTTCCCTGTGTTTTTTGTCAGCGGCCATTTTCCCTGTGCTTTTGTCAGCGGCCATTTTCCCTGTGTTTTTGTCAACGGTCATTTTCCAGAAGCCTGAAACACGTTTTTCACTGGTGCTCTAGCAGCAGCATGTGCTCCTGTGTTCTGGCGGCCATTTTCCCTGGGATTTCTTTGACCCTGAGCACACTACAGGACGGTTTCAGTGCCATTAGCAGCTGCTTCACCGACACAGGGCCGTTTTTTTCCTCTGCACCTGGGAGCTAACAGGGACTACAGGCACTACCTGCTGAACAGCGCAGAACTCTTCAGGGTGGTGAGTCTTGCGGGAAAGGGCCCCTCAGCCGGCAGCAGTAAGGAGGGTGGGACTGTCACTGTCCTAAGTCCCCTTTGGGTGGCAGACAGGGTAGGGTCAGCATGGCTTCAGAAACTGGTGTTTCTTCCCCCGAAATCCAGGCAATTGCAACCGGGTCGCCTGCAGACGGTGCAGTACCCTTGGACACCTTGTCGGCAGTCCTCAATTCGTTCGTTGCCAAGATGGAGGCGGTGCGTGGGCGCAAAGGTGCTAAAAAGCGGCCCATGCCCCCCCCCGTCCTCTGGGGAGAGTTCTGACACAGACTCGGGACCCGCTGAGGCAGGTGGCCCCTGCTCTGTCATGTCGGAAGACGCTGACCAGGACCTTTCGGACAGTGAGGATGAGTCCCCGTCCGGGTCCGTGCGCGACAAAGCGCTTGTTGGAGCTCTTATAACGGCTGTGCGTGATACCCTGAAGATTCAGGAGCCAGCAGATTCCTCTGCTGAGGTAGCAGTCCCTTTTGGGTCCCGTAAGCCAGCCCGTTCTCCTAGGGTGTTCCCGTATCTGACTTATTTTGACAAGTTTATTTACAAGGAATGGGGTCGACCGCAACGGACCTTTTCGGTCCCCAAATACATGGCGGTGCGTTACCCTTTCGAGGAGAGCCTTCTCAAAAAATGGTCGGCTCCTCCGGTCGTGGACCCCCCAGTATCCAGGTTAAACAAAGTAACCACGATCCCTGTAGAGGGGACTCCTGCCTTTAAGGATCCCACGGACAGGAAGGCCGAGGCAGTAGCTCGTTCCTTGTTTAGGGTGGTGGGGTCAGCCGTGCGACCAGTACTGGCATCCGCACTGGTGTCGCAGACACTAACTGAGTGGGCGAAACTGTTGCACCGCGAATTGGGTGAACAACAGGCCTCCCCGGTCTGCGTGGAACTAGCAGACCAATTAGTGCAAGGCCTTAAATACGTTTGTGACGCGGCCCTGGATACGCTTCCCCTGTTATCCAGGGCTTCAGTGTCAGCAGTGGTGCTGAGGCGCTTGATTTGGTTAAAATGCTGGTCGGCTCGGTAGCCGCGGCACTCCATCAAGGGGACTTTCTGGCGTCCTTGGACATTCAGGATGCGTACCTGCACATACCCATATGCCTCCGGCATCAAAGGTTTCTGCGGTTTGCAGTCGGGGAAGCCCACTATCAGTTCGTGGCTCTCCCTTTTGGTTTAGCTTCAGCCCCCAGAGTCTTTACCAAAGTACTGGCTCCAGTTTTGGCATTGCTGCGGCAACGTGGGATCGCGATCGTGGGATACTTGGACAATCTCCTTCTGAGAGCATCTTCCGCCTCAGAGTTAGAGGAGGATGTTGCGATCACCGTACAGACCCTGCAAGAGTTTGGGTGGCTGTTAAACCTAAAGAAGTCGGTGGTAGTACCGACCCAGCGTTTGGAGTACCTAGGCTTGATACTGGACTCCAGGGAAGCAAGAGTTTTTCTCCCTTCAGACAAGCTGCAGACTCTCAGAGTTGCAGTAAAGCGGCTGATGGACCGCAAGCGGTCGTCACTTCGCTTCTGTATGCGAGTTCTGGGTCTCATGGTGGCCGCCTTCGAGGCAGTGCCGTATGCCCAGTTCCACACCAGAGTCCTACAGAAGGAGATTTTATCACAATGGGACAAATCTCAATTGACCCTGGATCGACTGATCCAGGTGAGCCAGCCAGTCAGAAATTCGCTGGTCTGGTGGCTGAGGTCCCCGGTGCTTCAATCCGGGAAGTCGTTCCTTCCTCTGAAATGGACAGTGATCACTACGGATGCCAGTCTATCCGGCTGGGGTGGAGTGATGGGGGTTCAGTCGGCTCAGGGCCTCTGGTCGACAGAGGAATCCAAATTGCCGATCAATCTGCTCGAGCTGAGGGCGATCAGGCTATGCCTCTCCACATGGTCAGTAAGACTGCAGGGGTGTCCGATCAGGATCCAGTCAGACAACGCCACTGCGGTGGCGTATGTGAATCACCAAGGAGGAACAAGAAGCGCAGCCGCCGCACAGGAGGTCGCTCACATACTTCGGTGGGCAGAGCGACATGTACCGGCCCTGTCGGCCATTTACATCCCAGGAGTGGAGAACTGGCAGGCGGACTTTCTGAGTCGCCAAATGCTGGACCCAGGAGAATGGGCGTTACATCCGGAGGTGTTCAGGCTACTGTGCCTGCGGTGGGGCACACCAGACGTGGATCTTCTGGCCTCCCGTCTCAATCGGAAGGTGCTAAGATTCATGTCCAGGACAAGAGATCCTTGGGCAGACGCGTCAGACGCGCTGGTAGCTCCGTGGGGTCAGTATCAGCTGATCTATGCTTTTCCTCCGTTGAAGCTGCTACCACGTCTGCTCCGCAGAGTAGGAGTCGAGGGGATTCCAGTGATTCTGGTCGCTCCAGATTGGCCTCAGCGACCTTGGTACGCAGACCTAGTGCGCCTGGTGGCGGACGCCCCGTGGCGACTGCCATTAAGGGAGGACCTTCTGTCTCAAGGCCCGATTCTCCATCCTGCTTTACCATCGCTGGCTTTAACGGCATGGCTGTTGAGAGCCAGGTACTGAGGGACCGGGGACTGTCGGACTCGGTGATCCCCACTATGTTGGGAGCACGAAAATCTTCTTCTCGGAAGATATATCATCGCACCTGGAAGGTTTACATCTCCATGTGTGAAGAGAAAGGGTGGCATCCGCGCTCTTTTTCTATATCCAGAATCCTGCTTTTTCTTCAGCAAGGAGTAGACCAGGGGTTGGCATTAAGCACCATTAAAGGACAAATATCAGCCCTGGCTGTTTTTTTCCAGCGACCCCTGGCGTCTCACTCGTTAGTGAGTACCTTTGTTCAGGGGGTGCGACATGTGGTCCCTCCGGTGCGTCCACCGTTGCCTCCGTGGGATCTGAACCTGGTGTTATCGGCGCTTCAAAAAACGCCGTTTGAAAATATCAGGCAGATTCCTCTGTTGACTCTTTCCCAGAAAGTGGTTTTTCTAGTGGCTATCACATCAGCCAGGAGGGTTTCGGAGCTGGCAGCCTTGTCCTGCAAGTCTCCCCATATGGTTATCCACAAGGATAAGGTGGTGTTGCGTCCGGAAACATCTTTTCTGCCGAAGGTGGTCTCGGCGTTTCACATCAATGAGGACATTGTGTTGCCATCCCTGTGTCCTAAGCCGACACATCCTAAGGAGGTGGCCCTTCATGCGTTGGATGTGGTTCGGGCTCTGAAGGTGTATTTGTCTGCCACAGCTCCCTTCCGGAAGTCAGACTCACTGTTTGTTTCGGTGGCTGGTCCAAAGAAAGGCATGGCGGTCTCGTCGGCCACCATTTCTAGGTGGATCAGACAGATCGTAGTACAAGCCTACGCCTTGAAGGGGCAGGTGCCCCCCTTTCTGGTCACGGCCCACTCCACGAGGGCAATCGGAACGTCTTGGGCTTTCCGACACCAAGCGTCTGTCGCTCAAGTGTGTAAAGCGGCGACCTGGTCGTCTGTCCACACGTTTACTAAGTTCTACAAGGTAGACGTCAGTGCATCGGCTGATGCCTGTTTTGGGCGCAAAGTTTTGCAGGCGGCCGTATAGTTGCAATGAGTATGCAATACTTTTGTTTTTCCTGGTTTTCCGATGAAAAACATAGTACCGTTAAGTTAATGCACTGTTGCATTACATTCCGCAGTTTGGTGCGGTTGTGGGTACCCTGTTTTTGTGGTGGTTATCCACGCACTGTGTTTTTTTTTTGGTGGGTGAAGTTTCACTAGTTTCCACTGGCCTGGTGGATGAAGTTTTTGTGCTGTGTTTCCCACCCCTCGTTTGGCACTGCTTGGGGACGTCCCAATGGCTAAGAGAGGAGCTGTGTCGGTCGGTGAATATAAGAGAAAATAGGATTTTTTGTACTCACCGTAAAATCCTTTTCTCTGTAATTCACCGACCGACACAGCACCCGCCCCTCCTATTTTTTCTTTACGTTATACTGCTTGTTGACGTACTGATGACTGCAGGGCAGGCTGGGGGGTTGTTACCCAAGGGACCGCCCCCTGGGCGGAACTGGAAAGTTCTGTGTGTTACATAACAAGTAATGCCTAGTATTCTCCTAAAGGTGGCATAACAACCCAATGGCTAAGAGAGGAGCTGTGTCGGTCGGTGAATTACAGAGAAAAGGATTTTATGGTGAGTACAAAAAATCCTATTATTCCTTTAAATTTCGTACCTGGGGGTGTGTATAGTATGCCTGTAAAGGGGCGCATGTTTCCCGTGCTTAGAACTGTCCCTGCACAAAGTGTCATTTTTGTAGGAAAAAAAGTCATTTAAAAGCACTCGCGGCTATAATGAATTGTCGGCTCCCCAAAATACAGAAAACAGTCATTGAAAGTCATTGATAAAAAAATAAAATAAAATATGCGTGGGGTTCCCCCCAAATTCAATTACCAGGCCCTTAAGGTCTGGTATGCATATAAAGGGGAACCCCGGATCAAATGTAAAAAAAAAATGACGTGGGGTACCCCCCAAATATCCATACCAGACCCTTCAGGCCTGGTATAGATTTTCAGGGGAACTCCACGCCAAATTTTAAAAAAATGGCGTGGAGTTCCACCCAAAAATCCATACCAGACCTTTTATCTGCGCATGCAACCTGGCAGGCCGCAGGAAAAGAGGGGGGGGACTAGCGGGCGCCCCCCTCCTGAACCGTACCAGGCCACATGCCCTCAACATTGGGAGGATGCTTTGGGGGTCTGTGAGCTATGACTAAGCGCCTTTGAGGCGTGAAACGCATAAGCTACTGTTGCTGTTTTTCTGTATCGCATGAGATGTCACTACTTTGGATTTTATCTTTCGCCTAATAAAGAAGTTTTTGCTGAAGTGCGGCCATCCAGATTTCTCTTTTTCCTCTCTGTTGTGAGCAGAGCCTGCACCAGCTGTACCGAATCAGGGTGGACATCACTTTGCCTCCAGACTCAGAGCGGTATTCATATTCTTATCCCTCAAAGCACCATGTCCCCATGTTGATAGGGACAAGGGCCTCATCCCTACAACCCTGGCCGGTGGTTGTGGGGGTCTGCGAGTGGGGGGCTTATCAGAATCTGGAAGCCCCCTTTAACAAGGGGACCCCCAGATCCCCCCCCCTGTTTGAAATGGTAAGGGGGTACAAATAACTTGCATATTAGCCTTTAAAATTAGCACTTTTGATTTTGAATGTTCGAGTCCTATAGACTTTAATAGGGTTCTAAAGTTCACACGAACTTCGCAGGTTCTGGAGTGAACCGAACAGGGGGGTGCTCGGCTCATTCCTAGTGAAGACAATCTAAACATATGAAGGAAACAAATACAGTGAAATACAATAAAATCAGTAGGTCAAGATTTTCAAAAACTGATAATGGTTTAGGCATATCTTGACTATTTCTGTAAGTATAGTTTGGCCTCACCCCTATCATCCTTTCTTGTTAATTATTGACAGCCCCTTTACACTTTTGATTGAAAGTGTTGCTCTTAATGAAAGCTCTGGTGTCTTGCAATCTTTCTTTTTATGTTCAACTATTGTAAAACCAAGGTAGACATTGTTAGAATTTACAAAAATGAAATTGACATGGACATGCAGGTGGTTAACATTGTACATATGTACAGTCTAGGACATGTTAGGTAAGTGCCCCTGTTTTAAATTCAGTCTGAAATTAAAGATATGTGTAGGGATCTAGAAACTAAGTTCATGGTAGTCTCCTGGGTCCTATGGGGCAGAAATATAAGAATCAATAAGGATAGTTTAGGGAATATATGGCGGAACAAAATGTTATACCTGGGAAGAGAATATTGGCGCTGCATAAGTGAAGAGAAGAGAAAAGGGAAGGGAAAGACATTGAAAAGAGGACAAAGGAATAGAGGAGGGGAAGGCTAGGGGGTGGAGGAAGGGGGAGGGCCCCAAGGGTAAAATGTTGAAGCCTTGCTTAATCTGTGAGCCTCTCAGCAACCAGCATCGGGTAGCAATTAAATGGGCTCTGCTGGCTGTTGGGAAACACCATTACAGCATTTAGATCCAGGAACCTCAGCGCCACCTCTTGTCAAGTTTCAGTTTCCTGGTCATCTTCCCAAAATTGCTTCTACAAGTTGGAAGTGCACAAATGTTTAAAATGTGTTTGCATGTTATTTGTCATTAGAGATTGCATGCCTATGTGCTAGATTTTGTGTGTTTGGCTTTGGAATAAAATATATCTAACAAGCTCCTACAGGTCAAGTGTTCACAAACTTTTAGCCATATAGTGTATTTCATTTTTTCGTAGCTGCTAGAATGTTAAACCACCCAACAGTTCTTCCCTCTCTCTGGGACCTGTGATGGTGCCCCCAAATTGGAACACCTGCCGTGGGTCCTGTTCCATGCAGGAGTGTCAACTTGTTTTATAATGTAAAAAAAAATAACATAATGACATGCAAAACTCCAAGATTTGGTGACTATAATAGAGCTTGGAATTATGTAGGGGGAGCTCACTGCTCGGGGCCCTCAAGAAATATATCAGGTTGCCCCTGTAACTGAAATCACATTGGGGAGGAATTACTTTTGTAACTAAACTATTTTAGGTGGAATGGTTTTTAATGATATTTATAGCTTAATTTACTTGAAAATGTATTACTTTAGTATTTTAGGTCTTTGTAACCGAGCTGATACTGTCCAGAATGCTTTCAGTGATTGCTTTTTTCATATATATATATATATATTTTTCTTGGATGGCTATAGAGTGCTCAGACAGAGGGAAGCCAATAAACAGGAGCTGCAGCCAAACTTTTTCTTTAGTTTTAAAAAAAACGAGAAAGATTTTGGACTTCTGTCAGGTTCTAATTGATGCATTCCTTGTTTGCAAAATTCACTCCCACTAGTGAATGTTAGAATTTGCAGTTGTCACCAGTACAGTGCTATAAGGAAAATTTCCCAATGGGTACACACCCAAAGATGGGATTTCAACTAATCTAATGTTGTTTTCCTAGGAAAGGAAGAAAGAGGAAAGCTCTACAATAGGGGGGGGGGGGGGGGGGTGCATAGACAGCATGCCTTACCTATCAGAGGATCTAAGTTATCGCTATCTATGCAACTCTAAACAAGTATGACTATATTTCAACTTAAAAAGAGTCTGCTTACAAATATAAACTGCATGTTAACTTATGTAAAACAGTTTTTACTAATATTTACAGAGAAATACATAAAACATGAATGCTTAATAGAATGAAATACATAAAAAATGAAAAGGAGGTAGACGAATGGAGGTAAGAACAACACTGGTCCAAATGACATACACTCCTTACTATCTGTAATTCACATCTTAAAACTGCATTTATATTTTTAAAATAAGACCTCCAGGTTCCGTGGTGTTGATAGAAGTACAAAGTAGGATTTGGGAGTGAAGGGGTCTTGTGGTAAGTGTCCCTCTAAAGTGGAGATCCTGGGTTGCCTAAGGTTATTGTGAGCCTTTTCTAATCTTGTAGTTCAATTAAATCATATAGTTTGTATAAATTAACTGTATAAATTGTAAAATTGTATAGGGACGACAGTGAGTGCTGCATTTAGGAGAATAGAACAACCGTGTCAAACTCAAATTTAGAAAAGTTGGCCAAATGAAGTGGACAAAAAATCTTCAAGTGGCCACTTTATTCTTACTGAGGGGTAAACTTATTTAATTGCTGAAACAGATTATAGCATTTAGACAATTAACTTTACAATAATTATTGCAACACACACCACTTTACCCTAGATAAAGGGGCATAAAACATTTCCTAAAGGATTCAGCTGCAAAATTATAAAAGGAAATGTACTGCAACCTTCATCAACTAAAGAAAAGCTGAGGCCTTAAATGTATTGAAAGCCAAAACTTGTTTGTTTAATTTTTTAATAGAGTGGCAGGGTTGGGGTTGGGATTGGGATAAAACAGCTCTCAGTTATTTTTTGCCTTTTGGGTTTCTTTAGGTAGATTTTTCTTCACTTCCTGATCTGCAGCCTAACAGCAAAACAGGAAGTGAGAGGATATATTTCCAATGTGAGGGATAGCCTCTCTTGGTTAGTTGTCATGGTAACAACTATCTGCTTTCGAAGGTTACTCCTCTAACCTTGTTCTTGTAGAAAGTCAAGATTTTGAATGTACTTTTACTCACAGTGACATTGGTGATCAGGATAACTGAAGAAAGTGAATCTCCCTAATGGGAACACAGCAATCAAAAAAAACTTAACAGGGTTACCCCCCTCCACCACCAATCTATCTAAATTTAATACAAATGCTTTTAGTTCTTCTTTAACCACTTGCCGCCCGCCTATTGTCAAAAGACGTCGGCAAAGTGGTTGTAAAATCCTGACAGGACGTCATATGACGTCCTCAGGATTTTGAGCTGCTGCGTGCCCCCGGGCATGTGCATCACGGCGATCGTTGTTGCGGGGTGTCAGTCTGACACCCCGCAACTACGATCTTGGTAAAGAGTCTCAGACGGAGACTCTTTACCATGTGACAGCCGTGTCCAATCACGGCTGATCACAGTGTAAATAGGAAAAGCCGGTAATCGACTTCTTCTCACTCGCGTCTGTTAGACGCAAGTAGAGGAGAGCCGATCGGCTGCTCCTCTGACAGGGTGGGTCTGTGCTGATGCCGCCTATCAGTGCCCATCTGTGCCGCCTATCAGTGCCCATCCATGCCGCCTATCAGTGCCCATCCATGCCGCCTATCCATGCCCATCCATGCCGCCTATCCATGCCAATCCGTGCCAGCTATCAGTGCCAATTTGTGCCACCTATCAGTGCCCATCCGTGTCGCCCATCAGTGCCGCCTATCAGTGCCCATCAATGCCACCTCAGTGCCACTTCATTTGTGCCACCTCATCAGTGCCCATTAGTGCAGCCCCATCAGTGCCCATCAGTGAAGGAGAAAACGTACTTATTTACAACGTTTTGAAACTGAAACAAAAAAAAACATTTTTTTTCAAAATTTCGGTCTTTTTTTATTTGTTTAGCAAAAAATAAAAACCGCAGAGGTGATCAAATACTACCAAAAGAAAGCTCTATTTGTGAGAAAAAAATAATAAAAATTTGATTTGGGTGCAGTGTTGTATGACCGCGCAATTGTCATTCAAAATGTGAGAGCGCTGAAAGCTCAAAATTGGTCTGGGCAGGAAGGTGTTTAAGTGCCCTGTATTGAAGTGGTTAAACAGGCTGAGGGCCACAAAGCAGGAGAAAAGGGGTTTGTATGCGGCACAATAAAAGCAATTTTGATATGCCTGCTAGAAGAATAAGGCTGTCATTTTGAAGCCTCCATTAGACAGAAATGGCAGCTAAAACAGAATATTAGACTACAAATCAATGAAGCATGGTTGTCAAATATCTAAATCTTTGTACAGGCATTGCAATCTTACATGTTCTGTTAGTTTTACAGCTGTTTGTCTTAAGTTAACTGGTCCTTTATCTAAATTCCATCTGTGACTTTGCAATTGGTTTGTTATTGGGATTAAAGTAAAGGTTGTATCCATGTCAGAAGATGAGCAGAAGCTTGTGTACCTGGTGTGCATCTGTACAGTAACCCCCATTCCTGAGCTAGAATGGTAGCTTGTAGTCTGCGCTGTTAATTTGTCCTGGCATTTGTGGTTTGACTACCTGTCAGGTTTCTCTGCTTCTTACACTGGTGACAAAAAAGCTGATATCTAGCTCTGACACATGGAGCAGGAAGGGAACGCAGCACACACCACTCTGTCAGCTGGTGAGATACAATTCATTCTCCAGTCTCGGGAGACAGTTTAAAGATATACATGTTATTATAGCAAATTCACTGAAAGCAATGAGGCACTAAGATAATGACAGAAGGTCATTCCTCTGGATATCAACCTTTACAATGGAAGCTACTTATGCAGCCCTAACTGATCCAAACTGAAAGTGATGGGGAGGATCTGTTCCAAGCTGTGACAAATCTTTGTATAACATTGTGCCACTTAATTGAACTGTAGAAATATTAGCACCTATTTTAAATTAGGTATTGAGTGTAAAGTGTGATTATAGTACTTTACACAACTTGGTAAAAAATAGGATATTATAAAAAAAAGCAAGGGCTAATAATTTACGTGTTTGAAAATTAAGATATAAATATTTTATAACTTTAAAGTAGTCACTTTATTATGTACAGTGGTTCATTATCCAAAATAGCCAATTATGTGACTGCAACCTAAAACATAAAGCATGCAGACAAGAGCAGGAAGTTCTGTGGTTGTTTTACCAAAGATAGGAATCTCAAGGGTATTTACATTGCCATACATGCACTGATTGTAGGCAGAGGCGGCTCTCTAATTGGGCAAATTAGGTGGTCGCCTAAGGCCTCACACTCACTGGGGCCTCGCAGCTGCCTAATTTGCCTAAGAGCCACCTCTGAGGCTGTCCCACAGGGCACCCATGGATGAGAGAAAGCCGCTCCTGTCACTCTCTGGCTCCTGTCACATTTGTAAAGACACGGATGCACGTGAGCATGGATTATCCTCCCTCTCTCTCAGCTCTTTCTGGCGCTCCCGCTCAGTGTGCTCCAACGCTGTCAGCAAAAATCTTACATGGGAGGAGGTGGAGCTTCAGCTTACAAGTGCTGAGATGGGAGTGAATGCTCATGGAGTGATGCTGAGTGCTCATTGCCCTAGATCGGAGATCCCCCCGTGCCCCCCTCCTGCACATACCCCCCACCCCTATTCACTCCGTGCCCCCCTCCTACACATACCACCCACCCTTATTCACTCTGTGCCCCCCTCCTGCGCCTACCACCCACCCCTATTGACTCCATGTCCCCCTCCTGCACATACCACCCACCCCTATTCACTCCGTGCCCCTCTCCTGTGCATACCACCCACCCCTATTCACCCCATGCCCCCTCTTGCATATACCACCCACCCCTATTCACCTTGAGGCAGAGCATCTCACTACTGCTGCTGCTTGTATGGGTGGGATGTGTACTGTTGACCCTCCTCTCCTATTCATCCCATGTGATTGGAGCAGTACACATACCACCCACACAAGCAGCAGCAGTAATAATATTCTCGGCCTCTGGGTTCTTTCTTTACCCCTGCAAAGGGGTGTCTAAATTTTACCTAAGGCCTCACATAGCCTAGAGCTGCCTCTGATTGTAGGTGCCAAATGTGGTCATTGTAGGATTTTTGGAAACCACTTATCTGGGGTTTTATTACATTACAGCCTTAATAGTTTATAAAGAATAGTGCAAAAAAGCCATCTAGTATGCTCTAGTTCTATGGGTGGAAACACACAGTAAATTAGAGATGTCCAAATTGACAGGAAGTCTATAAACTGCTTACAAACCATTCTTTACAACAGCAGTAAAAGAATTGAATATCTGACCACACAATGCATTGTCTGCTCTGGTGATCATAAAATGTATTTGCCACATGCAAATAGTATGATCAGAATTCAACATTCAATAAATCCATGGGTCCATTCTATCTTGTGTCAGGAGTTCAAGCTTATGGTGGTGGTGTAATGGTGTGGAGATTTTTTTTTTTTTTTTTTCAGCACACAAATTTAATACTAAGCATTATCTGAATTCCACAACTTACTTACTACTGTTTCTGGCTATGAGCATTCTTGAACGAGTATAAAAACTAACTTCAATAGTCCTGCAGACATGTGTAAGAAATGCTTTTGTACCATGCTATTTAATTTGGATTTTGGAAACTGGGTTCAAAAACTTGAAAATAAATAAAAAACATGACCTGTAAAAAGAGGAGCGTTTTAATCCACCCACCTGTTCCTCCAATCTTGAATCTCTTCATAACCTTTGGGTATGTAGGATACCTGGTCCCCTGCTGCGTGCTGGGGTTCCCAGGACACATGAATGGTAAGGGGGTCAATAGAATGAACCCCAGCATTTGATGGAGAATGCAGCATTCTGACACACCCAGAGAAGTGAGGATAAGAGGCACAGGAAGTTGGGACAGGTGAGTATAAACTCTCTCTTTGTCTTTTTACCCAACTTTACCTTTAGCATCTACATCAATGGGCGTTCTTGTCAAAAAGTAATTTCAATTTGCACTGAGCTGCATGCGTTCCAATGGCAAATGCAGGCTGCTTTCAACCTGCTTTGCCTGCAGTTCAATTGCATCACAATAAGACATACTGGGTTTGATTTACTAAAACTGGAGAGTGCAAAATCTGGTGCAGCTTTGCATAGAAACCAATCAGCTTCCAGGTTTTGTCTTAAAGTGTTACTAAACCCACAACAGTAAAATCAGTCTGTATATGCATGTTATATGCATGTATATAGTATGCTTGTTTTACTCACAGTGGAACCTAAGGGGTTAATACTTTGCATTGTGTATAAAGGCTGTTTGATCCTGTCTTCTATGATCCTCCTCTTCTTTCACCGTCTCCAAAAAAATAACATATTTTTTTACAGAGCCAGGGGACAGGCTGCACATGCTTAGTTTGGTGTGCCCTATTGAGAGTTTTATTTTTATTTTTTCTTGCGAGAGTGCATGTGATCAGCACAGGGCCAATCAGCACTGTCCAGACAGAGGATCAGGGGAGAATACAAACTCCTACAAGCTTTACTAGGAACTGATACAAGTCAAAAGGCTGCTATGTACTGCCGATGAGAAAAGGTATTTATCCCTTTATATTTACTAAAATAATTGCATTTCCATGTTCTGTGTACAGTGGGAGACCAGATATAAAGAATGCAGGTTCTGGGTTTAGTAACACTTTAACCACTTGACCACCGGGCACTTAAACCCCCTTAATAACCAGACCAATTTTCAGCTTTCGGTGCTCTCACACTTTGAATGACAATTACTCAGTCATACAACGCTGTACCTATTTGAAATTTTTGTCCTTTGTCTCACTCAAATAGAGCTTTCTTTTGGTGGTATTTAATCACCGCTGTTTTTTTTTTTTTTTGCGCTATAAAAGAAAAAAGACCGAAAATTGTCGTTTGTGTTATAAAATTTTGCAAATTAGTATTTTTTCTTCATATATTTTGGCCCAAATTTATACCCCTACATATCTTTGGTAAAAATAACCCAAATCAGTGTATATTATTTGGTCTTTGTGAAAGTTATAGAGTCCACAAGCTATGGTGCCAATCTCTGAAAATTGATCACACCTGAAGTACTGACGGCCTATCTCATTTCTTGAGACCCTAACAAGCCAGGAAAGTACAAATACCCCCCAAATGACCCCTTTTTGGAAAGTGGACATTCCAAGGTATTTCGTAAGATGCATGGTGAGTTTTTTGAAGTTGTAATTTTTTCCCACAATTCTTTGCAAAATCAAGATTTTCTTTTCTTTTTTTTCACAAAATTGTTATATTAGCAGGTTATTTCTCACACACAGCATAGGCATAGCACAAATTACACCCCAAAACACATTCTACTACTCCTCCTGAGTATGGCGATACCACATGTGTGACACTTTTACACAGCGTGGCCACATACAGAGGCCCAACTTGCAGGGAGTGCCATCAGGCATTCTTGGAGCAAATATTACACATATAATTTCTTGACTACCTCTTACACTTTTGAAAACCCTGGAGAACCAGGACAATAGAAACGCCCCAAAAATGACCCCATTTTGGAAAGAAAACAACCCAATGTATAATCTATGAGGCATATCGAGTCTTTTGAACATGTAATTTTTTTGAAAAATGTGTAAAGAAAATGAAACCACATTTTTTTTTTTTTTACACAACGTTGTCCATTTACACAATATTTCGAGCACATAACATGTGCATGGCAAAAATTACACCCCAAAATAGATTCTTCTACTCTTCCTGAGTATGGCGATACCACATGTGTGAGACTTTTCCACAGCGTGGCCACATACAGAGGACCAACATGCAGGGAGCGCCGTCAGGTGTTCTAGGGACATAAGTTTCAAATCTAATTTGACTACCTATTACACTTTTGTGAGGCACTGTATTGGCATGGATGAGCATGAATGGGGATAGATGAGCCATGGATGGGGATGGCTGAGCATTAATGAGTATGGATGGGTATAGAGGGGATGGCTGGGTACGGCTGAGTATGGCTGGGTATGACTGAGTACAATTGAGTATGGCTGGGTACGGCTGAGTATGGATGGGTATAGAGGGGATGGCTGGGTACAGCTGACTATGGCTGGGTATGACGGAGTACGATTGAGTATGTCTGGGTATGGCTAATTATGGATGGGGGTGGATGGGCTGGCTGGGGATGGATGGATGGATGAGTATGCCGAGTATGGATGAGGATGGATGGATGGGTATGCAGAGTATGGATAGATGGGTATGCAGAGTATGGATAGATGGGTATGCAGAGTATGGATAGATGGGTATGCAGAGTATGGATAGATGGGTATGCAGAGTATGGATGGATGGATGGGTATGCAGAGTATGGCTGGGTATGCAGGGTATGGCCGGGTATGCAGAGTATGGCCGGGTATGCAGAGTATGGCCGGGTATGCAGAGTATTAACGGTTATTCAGAGTATGGACGGGTATGCAGAGCATGCAGAGTATAGACGGGTATGCAGAGTATGGACGGGTATGCTGAGTATGGACGGGTATGCAGAGCATGGACGGGTATGCAGAGCATGCAGAGTATGGACAGGTATGCAGAGTATGGACGGGTAAGCAGAGTATGGACGGGTATGCAGAGTATGGACGGGTATGCAGAGTATGGACGGGTATGCAGAGTATGGATGGGTATGCAGAGTATGGACGGGTATGCAGAGTATGGGCGGGTATGCAGAGCATGCAGGGTATGGCTGGGTATGCAGAGTATGGACGGGTATGCAGAGCATGCAGAGTATGGCTGGGTATGCAGAGTATGGACGGGTATGCAGAGCATGCAGAGTATGGACGGGTATGCAGAGCATGCAGAGTATAGACGGGTATGCAGAGCATGCAGAGTATAGAGGGGTATGCAGAGCATGCAGAGTATGGGCGGGTATGCAGAGCATGCAGAGTATGGGCGGGTATGCAGAGCATGCAGAGTATGGACGGGTATGCAGAGTATGGACGGGTATGCAGAGCATGCAGAGTATGGACGGGTATGCAGAGCATGCAGAGTATGGACGGGTATGCAGAGCATGCAGAGTATGGACGGGTATGCAGAGTATGGACGGGTATGCAGAGTATGGACGGGTATGCAGAGTATGGACGGGTATGCAGAGTATGGACGGGTATGCAGAGTATGGACGGGTATGCAGAGTATGGCTGGGTATGCAGAGTATGGATGGGTATGCAGAGCATGCAGAGTATGGACAGGTATGCAGAGTATGGACGGGTATGCAGAGCATGCAGAGTATGGACAGGTATGCAGAGTATGGACGGGTATGCAGAGTATGGACGGGTATGCAGAGTATGGATGGGTATGCAGAGTATTGATGGGTATGCAGAGCATGCAGAGTATGGCTGGGTATGCAGAGTATGGACGGGTATGCAGAGCATGCAGAGTATAGACGGGTATGCAGAGCATGCAGAGTATGGACGGGTATGCAGAGCATGCAGAGTATGGACGGGTATGCAGAGCATGCAGAGTATGGACGGGTATGCAGAGCATGCAGAGTATGGACGGGTATGCAGAATATGGACGGGTATGCAGAGCATGCAGAGTATGGACGGGTATGCAGAGCATGGACGGGTATGCAGAGCATGCAGAGTATGGCTGGGTATGCAGAGTATGGACGGGTATGCAGAGCATGCAGAGTATGGACGGGTATGCAGAGCATGCAGAGTATGGCTGGGTATGCAGAGCATGCAGAGTATGGACGGGTATGCAGAGCATGCAGAGTATGGCTGGGTATGCAGAGTATGGCTGGGTATGCAGAGCATGCAGAGTATGGCTGGGTATGCAGAGCATGCAGAGTATGGCTGGGTATGCAGAGCATGGCTGGGTATGCAGAGTATGGCTGGGTATGCAGAGTATGGCTGGGTATGCAGAGTATGGCTGGGTATGCAGAGTATGGCTGGGTAGGCAGAATATGGCTGGATAGGGTAGGGTAGGCAGAGTATGGCTGGGTATGGCTGGGTATGCAGAGTATGGCTGGGTATGACTGGGTATGCAGAGTATGGCTGGGATCGGTGAGCAGGGATGGATGGATGTCTCCCTGAGCAGGCTGTGGGCACTACACATGCAGCCCACAGCGCTGCTGCCACCGATCTCTCCCCTCTCCGCTCACACTGGACGGAGAGGGGAGGGAGGAACCGGAAACTCACGCCGGTTTGTTGACATGTGATCGCGCCGTCATTTGGCGGCGCGATCACGTGGTAAACGGCCGTTCACCGCGATCCGTGATCACGGAAGTTCTCGGGTGTGCGCCCCAGGGGGCGCGCAAGAGCGGAATTCCGGGAGGACGTCCATGTATGCCCTCCCAGAGTTAACAAACCGCCCTGTAGCCGTCATTCGGCTATGGGCCGGTTGTTAACTGGTTAATTGAACAAGCTGAAGTTAGAAGCCGATTGGTTACCATGCACAGCTGCACCAGATTTTGCACTATCCAGTTTTAGTAAATCTACCCCACTGTGCCAAAAGAAACGCAGCACAAAGCAAGACAAACCCAGCCACAGACCTGGTGCCTCGGAATATAGATATAGATCTAAAATTATTGGGCCATGGCACACATGCACAGAGTCAACACAAATCACCCAACTGTCTCAATTTCCACAGGACTGTCCTGGAATTTTAACCAATCTACCCCATGTCCTGTTGTCTGGGATCATTGTATTGGTCTGGTGAATGTACAAGAAGGTGGGGAAAACCTATCCCCACCTATTTTATTTGGTCACATAATTATAATGGCACATGACTCAAAGATGCAAGGGAAGTCTGGGGCAGATTTTCCTTGCTCTATGGCACTGCACACCACTGTCTCTCACACCTGTCAGTCACATACAGGATGATATGATGTGTGACACAGTGTGGGTCTCTTGCTCTCTGATGGTCCCTGCGATTCCTGTAGATGATTAATTCTACATATAAAGTTGTGAGCGATGGCTCAGGTCACAGATCTAGCACCCACAGTGTGTGACTGCAGTGCATCATTGTAGTGTGGTGTGAAGTGAATTAAAGAGCAGAATCTAAACAACAGAGACATCGATTACTGCAGCACACACCCTTCTGTGCCTTTATATTACGCCTTTGGTGGGAGAGAGGATTTATACATACAATAACATAAAACAGCTGCTTATAGCACACATGTGTACATCACAAACACAAAGCATGGGAGTATTTGGATGGAAGCTTTTTTTATATATATATTTTTTAAAGATAAATACATGAATTTGGCCTGCTTTATGGAACAAAATCTTACTGATATATGCAAGGCCCAATATATACATGTTTTAATTACAAAGCAAATAGATGCCAGCATGCCAAAATGACAAGTAATGGAGTCGTACTAGCACAACATATACACTAACTAATATGCATTAGGTACAGCTCTAAAGTCAGTTTTGAAATAGTGTACCGAGTGGATTGGCTTAAAGCGGAGTTCCACCCAAAAATGGAACTTCCACTTTTCCGGTTCCTCCCCCCCTCCGGTGTCACATTTGGCACCTTTCAGGGGGAGGGGGGAGCAGATACCGGTCTAATACAGGTATTTTGCTCCCACTTCTGGGCATAGATACCCGAGCCACCCGCATGTATCTATGCCACTTTGGCGCCTTCTCTGCCCCCCCCGTCTTCTGTGAGACATACAGGTCCCAGAAGACAGCAGGGAGCAGTGGGATAGCGCAGCGCGAGTCGCGCATGCACAGTAGGGAACCAGGAACTGAAGCCACAAGGCTTCACTTCCTGACTCCCTTACCGAAGAGGGTGTCGGCAAAACCAGAGAGCCGATGGAAAGATTGGCTTCGGGTGCCGACATAACGGCCATCGTGACCTTATTTTAAAAGTCAGCAGCTGCAGTATTTGTAGCTGCTGACTTTAAAAAAAAAAAAAAAAAAAAAAAAACGGCGGACCTCCGCTTTAATTAATTATTTGTACTCAGAAAAATGTTCTGCTAGTTCTGAATGCTAGTACATTACATAGACCTGACCCCTGCATGCTATATGTTATGTATTTATATATATATATATATATATATATTATATATGTTAGGTATGTGTATTACATAGTCCTGACCAAAGGATCTATGTATTTATTTATTTTAGCAATTTCTCGTTGCTGTGCAGTATTTAACGAATACATTTCTCTTTTAAGGTAGGCTCAGACAGTATTGGCTCTGTTAATACTGTTTTTTTTTTCCATAGCGCAGCAGTTATGTAGTATGTTGTGGGTATAAGTACTACAGACTGCACACTATATATGAAAAGTAGGCTCAGACTCTATTTAACCATGCTTCCTTAAGCCATGGCCAATATTCAGTACATACAGGCAGGTATGTAAAGTGGAGTCATCTGGGACCTTCACTAGAGGGGAAGGCATCCTTTAAGGTTCAAAAAGTAAAATAATTACTTCATTTTAAAGGAAGGTGAAGGGTGTGAAAAATTGGCTTATGTGTGAATGGGTCACACTTTTTTAGTAGCTTAGCTGCAGTATTTTGTATTTGTTACAGTCCTAAGTTTTTTTTCTTGACGGCGTACATAGAATGCATTAACATTATTCAGTCAGTAGGCTACCGATGCAGTAGTCATTCTGGTATGTCTCCAGAGGGAATAAGATAGAAAATTCTTGCTATGTTTCTAAGATGGAAGAATGAGGATTTAGCAGCAGCTGAAACTGGCTGTTAAACTTCTATCAAGTACAACACCAAGGTTACACGCAGAGCCTAATTAGTGCAAGGTATCCCTACCAATGGGCAGACATAACAGTGCAGGCATTTGTAATCTTTTGTCATATACAGCCCACCCACAAACAAAATCTCAGTTTTCTTAAGAGTTCAGTTTTACCCAGCTGGACCTCATCCAGTCCAGAGGTTCCTCTGAGCTGTCTTTTTATGGTTGATGATGAGGCTGTATTAAAAGACAGATATTGGTAGACTTGTGTTAATATTCCATGGACCTCCGTATCAAATGCTGCCGAGAGGACCAGGATAATAATGATGGAACATTCCCTCTTGTCTATTGCTACTAGTGGATCATTCATTACACAAATTAGCGCTAGTTTAGGATTTTATAGAAAGTATCATGTATACAATATTCTGGGAACCTTGAAACCTACTAGTTTGCAAATGTATTTTTTAACCAATGTTAACAAATGGAATTAAGCAAAAGGTTTGTGAAAAGCCACAGATTCGGGGTCCAGTGAAGGTTTTTTGGGGAGGGTTTGATAAATGCCCTTTTGTATATTGAAGTTTCAGTTGCATTCTAAAGTTGCTTGAGTTGTTGGGCAAGTAAAAATGAATGCTACTGTGAGCAAAAATGTCTACCTTGGTCTCCCGGAGTGAAGGGGCCACTGTTTAGGTTGGACTGCCCACTGAATCTGTTTGAATGTCAGTCATCAAAACTCCTGTAGTAGACACAATGGGACTAACAACCTACAGTAAGTATTTTTGGATAGATGGAGGCAAATAAGATACCTGTGTTAGAGTATACTTCATATTAGCTGATACACATCACGGGGTACTTAACCACTTGAGGACCGTAATTAATTACCCCCTTAATGACCAGGCCATTTTTTGCAATACGACACTGCATCGCTTTAACTGACAATTGCGTGGTCATGCGACATTGTACCCAAACACATTTTTGTCCTTTTTTTCCCACAAATAGAGCTTTCTTTTGGTGGTATTTGATCACCTCTGCTGCTTTTATTTTTTTCGCTATAAACAAAAAAAGAGGGACAATTTAGAAAAAAAAGCAATATTTTTTACTTTTTGCTATAATAAATATCCCAAAAAAATATATATTAAAAAAACGAATTTCTTCCTCAGTTTAGGCCAGGGATCTTCAAACTACGGCCCTCCAGCTGTTGTGGAACTACACATCCCATAAGGCATTGTAAAACTCTGACATTCACAGACATGAATAGGCATGATGGGAATTGTAGTTCCTGAACAACTGGAGGGCCATAGTTTAAAGACCCCCAATAAGCATATATTGATTGGCTTGCGCAAAAGTTATAGCATCTACAAAATAGGTAATAGATTTATGGAATTTTTATTATTATTCTCTCTTATACTAGTAATGGCGATGATCAGCAATTTTTTGTGGGACTGCGACATTGCGGCGGACAGATCGGACACTTTTTTGGGACCAGCAACATTTATACAGCAATTAGTGCTATAAAAATGTACTGATTACTGTATAAATTACACTGGCAGGGAAGGGGTTAACACTCGGGGGTGATTAAGGGATTAAATGTGTTCCCTGGGAGGTTTTCCTAGCTGTGGGGGGAGTGTACTGACTGGAGGAGGAGAGAGATCGCTGTTCCTGATCACTAGGAACAGACAATCTCTCTCTACTCCCTGTCAGTACGGGGATCTGTTTGTTTACAAATACATAAGTGGTCCATATAGTGAACTTGGTGTTGAGTTATTCACTTTAACCACTTGCGGACTGGCTCATGCCAATATACGCCAGAAGAGTGGCACCGCTGCTCAAATCGCCATACCCGTACGGTGGCTCTTTTAAGAGCCATAGCAGGCATGTGCGACGGGCTGAGCGGCACTCAATGCGCGTGGCCAGTGGGCACGATGGCCACCGGCCACCCGCGATCGTGGGCACGCAAGCCAGAATCTGGATTTTTGTGTGTAAGCACACAAATCCCTGTTCTGACAGGGGAGTAGAGAGAGATTGTCTGTTCCTAGTGATAAGGACCAGTGATCTCTCGCCTCCTCTAGTCAGTCCCATCCCCTCACAGTTAGAAACACACCTAGGAAACACACCTAGGAAACACACTTAACCCCTTGATCGCCCCATAGTGTTAAACCTCTTCCCTACAGTAATTATTATAGCATTTTTATAGCACTGATCGCTGTATAACTGTCAGTGGTCTAAAAAAAAAAGTGTCAAAAGTGTCCGATCTGTCCGCCACAATGTCGCAGTCCCACTAAAAATCACAGATCACCGCCATTACTAGTAAAAAAAATCAATATACACTTATTGCAATTTTGTTTTACTAAAAATATGTAGAAGAATACATATTGCCCTAAACTGATGAAGAAATTATTTATTTTTTATTTTTTTGGGGGCTATTTATTATAGCAAAAAGTAAAAAATATTGTTTTTTTTTTTTCAAAATTGTCACGCTTTTTTTGTTTATAGCGCAAAAAATAAAAACCACAGAGGTGATCAAATACCACCAAAAGAAAGCTCTATTTGTGAGGAAAAAAAGGACGTCAATTTTTTTTGGGTACAGTGTCATACTACCGCAGAGTTGTCAGTTAAAGCAACGCAATGCCATATCGCAAAAGTCCGTTCCAGGGGCACTCTTTACATCTAGAGGAAACAAGATTTAATCTCCAAATACGGAAAGGTTTCTTCACAGTAAGAGCTGTGAAAATGTGGAATAGACTCACTCCAGAGGTGGTTCTGGCCAGCTCAGTATATTGCTTTAAAAAAGGCCTGGATTCTTTCCTAAATTTACATAGTATAACTGGGTACTAACATTTATGGGTAAAGTTGATCCAGCGAAAATCTGATTGCCTCTCCGTGGATCAGAAAGGAATTGTTTCCCCTGCTGTAGCAATTTGGATCATGCTCTGCTGGAATTTTTTAGCTTCATCTGGATCAACAGTGGGTGAAGCATTGTGTATATGGGATTGTATTTTTTTTTTTGGTTGAACTAAATGGACTTATGTCTTTTTTCAACCTGACTAACTATATAACTATGTTATGCCTCATTTCCACTGAGCGGATCGGTTCGGGTCGGTACAGTTTGGAAGGGTTAGAATGGTCCGGCCTATTCAGGTGATTGTTTCCACTGCAAGTCGGACCACCAGGGGCCATACAGGGTTTAGAAAAAATGCCTAGCGTGGCGTTACACTGATTGGCAGACGTTTTTCTGTCCGCCAATCAGTGGAATGTATCGTAGCTCTGCCCTAACTGTACCATTTTCTATGGCCCCACATCTGAAGCAGGACCCTGAATGGTGCGGTATGGTTCGGTTGTATAGGCTGCTTTCATAATGGAAACACTCAAAATAGCGTACCGTACCGAACCAATCCGCTCAGTGAAAACGCGGCATAACAGATCCCTGTTCTGGCTCTCTGTGGAGCGATCGCAGGTGGCCGGCAGACTTTGTGTCCGCCGGTCACGGGCATCTGCTCCGGCACCATGTGCACACCCACTGTATCTATTGCATGAAACCAACTTACAGCTACGGCGATTTGCACAATAGAGCCAATCTGCCACAGTATAATAACGGCGGCTGGTTGGCAAGAGGTTAATGGCTTACTTATTTACTGGCTTTCAGAAGGGGGTACATACTTCAATACATTTTAAAAATACTGGTTTCAATCATAAATCTTCTTAAACTAAGTGATTAATAAAAACATTTATGAATTCAGTCATACTTTAACAAATGACAATGTACAAAACAGGCTTTAATTGCTTTAAAATTATTTTATGGCGAAGATGATTCATCTTTTGAATGTAGATTTTTTTGACGCTGGATGAAGAGAATGTGTTGGTCTGGCACTAAATTACAGTAAATACAAGAAAAGTTGCGCTGTGAATATTAAACAAAAAACCTATAAATGTCAAAGATGAACATGTGAGTGATATTATGTTAATAAATATACCTCAACTTAGTACGTGAAAAGATCTTTAAATTATACCAATAAATTTATAATAATAAATCCAGGACAAATGCTGTCCAAAGAAAAGTCCATGAATTAAAAAAAGAAAGTCCCAAATTGTGCAATGCTAAATAGCAATTCAGCTTGTGATGACATCCATAATGATAAAAGTGACTTTTGTGAAAAAAAAATCCCATCCCACCGAAGGGATTTATTTAAAAAGTATAAACGCCATAGGCATATAAAACAAACAGAAATAAGAACGAATCTATAGTTAAAAAGTTGCGGGCAGACAGCGGGACGTTGCGAGCGGTGACGTCAGCACGTCGCTCCTCCCTGCGCGTTTCATCACCGGTATGACGTAGTCATGGGGCACAGGCGGCGTACTGACGCACCGCTTATTATACAAAGACCAAGCCTCGATCTGAGTGGTGAGTGGCTGGTTAGAGAGACACCATCTTGGAACAGGGCAAAAATCCACTGTAGCCAGAAAGTTTCTTAAATCACAGGGCACCAACATGTAAACGTGTTAGCGATGTGAACTTAAATAGGACTACCTAATATCTAAAAATCTGTGCCAACATTGAAAGACTCGAGGGGAGAGGGGGGGGGGGAGAAAAGGCTAGCATGAACCCAGATAGTCCGCATCGCTGCAGCAAAAACTAAAGCCGCAGCAATGTCGGTCCCAATCCAGGAACAGTCAGCATTGCTATTTATATTTTATCCATACACTCATATGTATGGGGATTTTAAAACACAATTAACATTCTATTTGGATCATACAAAGATTTGGGTGAGTGATAGAGTATCCACCGTCGACTCTGGTCTTAGCTCGTATCACCAAGGGGACACTTTGAAATAAGATATTATTACAAAAAGAGCCCATATCGGCAAATAATTAAATTCCCAATCAGGGAGAGGATATAGCTCATGTATGTCGTGCTGCAACATCAAATTGCTAAACCACGGTTGACACTTCAAAAGCACCCTAACCCTATATTATTTGGTCCTGCCAACATACTGCAGGCCACAAGGGCAATGCAGTAAGTAGACCACCCCCTCAGTGGAGCATGTGACAAAAGATTCAATCTTATAATTTTTAGATGTGACCATGGATGTAAAACTAGTAGTTCTCCTAGCTCTACATCCATTCAGAGAGCATACTTGGCATCTCCTGCATTGGTAATACCCCGTAAACTCCCCAAAGAAACGGGGTTTGTTATCAGGGGGGTTCAACACATTAGGTGGCAGTTTGTCTCTTAGGGACGGAACACCCCTAAAGACAACCTGTGGTCTGCTGGGTAAGATGGTTTTTAGTACTTTATAGTTCCCCAAAATATGCCAATGCTTATTCATAATGTGGTTAATACTGTGATGCTGATTGGAAAAATTGGTGATAAAGGGAATACCACCATTATCCATAGCACCACGCAAAGGCACTCTTTCTTCTAAAAGAGTTGCCCTATCCATCAGTGTGACCTGATTGAGAGTATCCTGTAAAGATTTTTTGTCATATCCCTTTTCTAAAAATTTGGAGGTAAGGGTTTCAGCTTGTATAAGAAACTGGTCGGATTCAGTACAATTTCGCTTTAGCCTCATATATTGGCTTTTAGGGACAGAGCGAAGCCAAGAGGAGTGATGACAACTCTCTGTCGGAGTATAACTCTCTGTCGGGGTATAAACTGCGGTCAGTGGACTTGAAGAATGTGGAGGTGACAAACTTCTCATCACCTACCACTATCCTCAAATCCCAAAAAATTATTTCACAACTAGCCTCATAGGTCAAATGAATGCCCCTATTATTAACATTGAGCGAGTCCATAAACTTGAATGAATGACTAAATGACTTGTATAGCGCTACCTGTGCGAACTGAATCGCCTCAGGGCGCTTTTTGTCACTGGTGTCCATCTGTGGTATAGCGCGGTCCTTGCCCTGTGGGGTCCCAACACGCTTACAAACACATACACATATTTGGCCAATTTTAGCGACAGGATCTAATTAACCTACCAGCATGTATTTGGAGTGTGGGAGGAAATCGGAGTACCCAGAGGAAACCCACGCAGGCACAGGGAGAACATGCAAACTCCAGGCAGAAGGTGTCGTGGTCGGATTTGAACCAGCGACCCTATTGCTGCTAGGTGAAAGTGCTAACCACTACACCACTGTGCTGCCTGTTACCATGCCAAAGGAGGAGGATGTTGTCTATATAGCATGCCCACAGGGCGACCTCAGGTCTACCCCGGGCATATACGGCATCCTCCTCCCACTGGGCCATGAACAGATTCGCCAAGCTAGTCCATTAAACCAAAAAAAATTATGAGTAGCTGCAAACTCTAGAATTTCCATAATGTACTCACTTTGTTCTACCACAAGGTGTGAATCTCTATACAAAAAATGTTTTACTGCACCAAGGCCAAGCTCATGGGGGATGATGGTATACAGTGACGTGACGTCGGCTGTAACCAACCACATACCTTCACGAGGTTTAAGGCCTGCCAAAAGGTTGATAACGTGACGCGTATCCTTAACAAAGGAGGGCATCGCACATACCAAGGGTTGTAAAAAGAAGTCTATATACTTGCCCACCCGGGACGTCACGGAATCAATTCCACTGACAATAGGACGTCCCTGGGGGGCAAGTAAGACTCTTATGTATTTTAGGGAGATAGTATATAATCGGTACCCTTGGTGATTTGGGGACCGAAAACAAACTCTCCTTTTTATTTAAGATACCCAAATTGGTACCCCTCTGTACAATGTTTTCAAGTGTAACTTTATATCTACTACCTGGATTAGAGAGCAAGGGGGTATAGGTGTCTACATCTCCCACAATCCTATTCATTTCCAACATGTAGTCACTTTTATCCAAGACAATAATCCCCCCGCCCTTATCAGCGGGGCATATTACCAGTTCTTTATTGTCACATAATGACTGTATTCCCTTCTCCAAATCTTTTTTGGTTTTGGCCTGCTTCAGTTTAAGGTTATCTAAGTCTCTTAAAACAATGTCTCTAAACCTCTTCAGGGACGGAGCAAGGGCACCTGGGGGATTAAATAGTGAGGCGTTCGACAAAACAGAATGTTGATATTCCGTTGTCCTCTGCCTATTAGCTCCAATTGGGTTAGAAATAAAATATTGTTTAATATTTAACTTACGGACATATTTGTGGACGTCCATATAGGTCTGGAACTTGCTCAGACCTTTCGTTGGAGCAAACTTAGTTGAAGGACGCGACCTGGAACATCCCTCATATGGTATCGCCGGATCGGCTGAAAGAACCTGGTACCGTATGACAGTTACTTAAAGTTCATCTAATACTTCAGTGACGTTAAAGTGTAACTACAAGTCTGTGGCAGAGACTTTACCGAGTATCCTACCGGCTGCTAGGCCTAGTGAGAGAGACCTTTCCGGGGGTGCTGAATCCAGCTGTGAAACAGTCTAATCTCTGGATTCATCTGATGTCTACACCCTGAAATCTAAGTACCTGAACTCACCCCTAAACCCTCTACCCTTAATTGAGAAACTGTGTTCTATTTTCTGAATAAAAACCCTAAAAGAGGATTCAGTGTACTTTCCATGGGATCTCCAAGACGGAGCGACAACAGGTGAGGTAACGTTAAGCCCATATAAAACCAGCAGCTACTTCGGGGGTCAGTGGTACATATGCAATTAGCAATGTGATTTAATGTAGATATTAAGGCAAAAAACATATTTCTTATTTTATTTTGGATATAGTAAGCAAGTAGCTCGGGGACAGCCCCACTAGACCTGGTGTATGAACGATTGTTCTGAGGATTGATTCAATGTTTACCACTGTTTTTGTTTTACTATTGCAATGTATGAGGAAAATGATTATCTATATGTGCGTCTATAACAAATGCTCAATAAAAACCTTTTATTCGATAAAAAAAAAAGTAGCTCAGGGAGGACAAGAAATTAGAACAGGCCGGCACAGACACATGAAACTGACTCTCACAGTAGCAGTGACAGCACAGTGCACCAGCACAGATCACCGACACGACACGTCTTCCGCTCTCTTGCACCATAATATCACACGACATGCTCAGGCACCACCTCCGCATTGCATAGCTCTGAGCAAGCATCACAGCCATATTTTTTACTGGCAACCTTTTCCTGTTATTGGCAGGAGAAAAGTGCCTGTTTTTTACTGGCTGCCAGTAAAAAAACACTGACGGTTGGCAACACTGTCTCTCACTATTTTCTGTGAATGGGGCCTGAAAATTAAATTGGTGTGTTTGCACCCTCCCTGAGCTGGACCTGGATTGCAAGAACATTGGCAATTGAAAGTCTCCCTTCTATGTACTTGTATTGAGCTGGCCATGCACTATGCAATCAATTTTTTCCTGCCGCTAACCAGCAATGTAGGGGCAGTATATTGCATATTCCTTACCACTGCACTCCATATGCTATTTTGTATATTACATAATACATAAATACATACCCCTGAGCTCAATATTATTTTTTGTAAAATACATACTCCTGACCTCACAACTTTGAAAAGTTTATTGTACATTACATACTACTGATCAGTGTGTTTATTGTCTTTACAAATGCTGATTACTAAGTAGTTTTAACACTTTTAATCAATTGCTTCTTTGAAAGGACACTGTCACTTTGCCAAATAAAGGGTGCAGTGACAGTGTCTCCTATCAGCCCTTCCTTACTGCTCTCTTCTCCTCCGAACCAGCGACAATACCTGTTCCCCTGTAACAGTGCTTGGTCCTAGCAGCCAATCACTAGCCATGAAACAGTCACATGATTGTGAGAGGGGTTGGGCAGGGTGCCAGGATGTGCAATGCTAGTTTTCAGTAGGTAAGGTTTAAAGTAGAACTATAGACAAAACTTTTTTTTTCAATTTGGATAGAGCAAAGGAGGGTTATAACCCCTGCCAGAATTTTTTCCCCCACCATCTGTGTCCCATTGCGGAGATTTCCCTTCACTTTACTGCCTGTCCCATGGCCAAACAGGAAGTGAAAAGAAATCCCTACAAATTGAGAAACTTTCTTGGGGACACCCAGGTCACCAGAATTAGTGTCCCCATTTCAGTGGCGGCTAGTGCTCAAAATTATTTGGGGGGCGCAAACAAACTGAAAAATACTGAAAAAAAACTCCATCAATTGCAGCCTTACTGTGCCCATCAAATGCAGCCATTGTGCCATCAATTCCAGTCATTGTGCCTATCAAATGCAGCCACTGTACCCATCAAATGCAACCACTGTGCCCATCAAATGCAGCCACTGTGCCCATCACATGAAGCCACTTGTGCCCATCAAATGCAGCCACTTGTGCCCATCAAATGCAGCCACTTGTGCCCATAAAGTGCAACCACTTGTGCCCATAAAGTGCAGCCACTTGTGCCAATAAAGATTTAAAGTAGAACTATAGGTCACTAATTTGGAGCATTTATAGTAAGTAATGGTGACAGTAATAAGAAATAGTCAAATGTAAAGCAGTATTAAACCCAAATTCCCAAAAGTTTATATACTGCAGCTTACCAATCATTAGATACATTCATTTCCTATTTTGGAGCTTTTTCCCTCTGTGTTCACCTGGTAATCTGGCCAGTAACACACTTCCTTTCTATTAGGGTTGCTCCACTCTGGATGAAGGAGCAGCAGAGGCCCTTTTGGACAACAGCATCAACAATCTAGGGGGAGGGTAGTGTAAAGCCGGCCATAGACTGAACATTTTTCTTCACTCGATTTCCCTATCAACACTGACTGTGTTGCTGGGGGAATCCCTCCTGCCGAACCATTGTGTTCTCCCGGCGGGGAAAACTGTGATTATTTCTAGCGGCTAGCAATAATAGCATGTAAAATCCAACAGGCTGGTTGTACCCAAGTTGATCCATTGATCGATCAACTTGGGTACCTTTTAGCCTGCTCATACATAGTTTGAATCTCGGCCGGTTCAACACCGTCTATGGCCGGCTTTAGACGCACTCGCAGATTTAGAGAAATTAAAAAAATAAAGCTAAACTCCAGCTAACACTTTTAAGCAGTTACATCAACAGTTTGTTCCTTTGTAAATAAAGGCCTTACATAAATAAATATAAGCTGATCCCTGTTATCACCCCTGTCAGTGTTAAATGTTTTTTCTCAATCCTCTAACTGCTACATCTGCAGGAGAGATTTCCTGTTGAAAAACAACAACTTACTGGCAGGGTCACCAAGTGAAAATAAAAAAAAGAAAACCTAAAAAAGAAAACAAATGCAGTCATCACATCTAAGAATTGGTAAGCTGCAATATAATAAAAGCATTTTTTTGTTTAATTTCACTTTAAAGTGGTTGTAAAGGCAGACATTTTTTTTTACCTTACTGCATTATCTGCAGTAAAGTAAAAAAATCTTGTGCAAACAGCTTGATCCAGTGATGTGCACAAGAGCAGAGGCTCTCTAAGCTCTCTCTCTCCTCATTGGCTCACACACAGCCAGCGAGGAGGGAGTGGGGGGGGGGTGGGGCCAAGCTGCTCTGTGTGTGTCTTATGGAGACACAGAGCAGGCTCAGGAGTGAGCAAGTACGAGTGTCCCCATAGCAAGCAGCAGGGCTGCCGATAGGGTGGTACCCGCACAGCAGGGGAATTGGTGTGGCAGGGAGGGGGGGGGGGGCAATAAGAAAATAATGCACTGTGTCCGTCTCCTTCCCTGCAGCAGCTGTAAGCCGGTGGGAGTAGGGTTGCCACATAATCCCTTTAATCCAGGACACATATGAATTACACAGGTTCTGAGGCTGATTTAATGCAGATAAGGCACCAAGTGAGTTTAATTACCACCTTAATCAGCCATAGAACCTGTGTAATTAATGTGTGTCCTGGATTAAAGGGATGATGTGGCAACCCTAGGTGGGAGGGAGAGGGGGAGAAACCGTCTTTCAGCTGCTGCTGGAGGCAGAGACACAGACACAGTGCATCGTTCTGTAATTGTTCCTCCACCCAGCCTCATCGATACTACCAGCTTCCCTCTCGTTGTCTTCTGCGTGTACACGGGGGATTGAGTGTGGGGGACGGGGCCGGTAAATATGAAATTCACCACCCCTTACCTTTTCTGAATTGGACACAATGCTCCTGTGTCCATTCCTAATTGAACATAATAAACGGAGCTTACTATACTTCCTGTTCATTCATTGTCAGTGCAGCTCAGGCTACAGAAAAAGTAATTGAAGAATTTGTGTCCAAAATTCCTTTCTCTGTCTCTCTGGCCCATACAATGTGAATGAGCAGTTTGTTTGTGCGGCTGGAGACATCTTTTACTACTGAGGATGCAGTGGCTGTATGAACACGTCCTAATTTGATAAATGTGCAGGTGTGGGTGAGTGGCCCCGAATGCATACGGTCTGTGTTCGGGGCCGTACACCTGCACCCACACGCCTGTCAAATTAGGACCTGTGTCCGTACAGCTGCTGCATCCCCATGGAGTTACACAGGCTTCCAGCAATAGACATATTAAAAAAAAAAAAACACTGATTCACACTGGATAGGACACAGCACCTATGTGAATGAGCCCCAATACCTCATTTACACAGACCTTTATTAGCTCAATGCAATTTTATAATTTCATCTTTTAAATTTAGCAAGAATTTTGTAATTTGTGTCAGGTTTGTGTCCGCTATTAATGCTTTTTTGTGTATTTTTAGTGTAAATCTAATTTTGATTATTTTTTGGAAGGGGGGGGGTCTGTCAGGTAGGCTGTATGGGGCCCCCGTGATTTCTAACAGCAGCCTTGGCAAGCAGCTTGCTATTGAAGCACTTGTCAAGGAAGGAAGCTAGGAGTATCACTGGGGACCTGTTTTTTTTTTTTATAATTTACAATCACTTTAAGGTGTCCTTTTATGAAGCGGTGAAATCTATTCTTTGCTTCATTCTCCGGAATTCACAGAGGAGATCTTTCTCCTCTGTGTGCCAGTTTATGAAGCGGAGTAGATCGCTTCACCCTTGGAGGAGTGGAGCGATCTACAAATGCTTCCAACACTGGAGAACGGCCCCTGATACTGGAATCTCGTGAGACTTTACGAGGTTACAGCACCAGAAATTCACAGAAACACAGAGATGTCAGTTTATTAAGCAGCGATAGATTATCACCGCTCAGTACACAGACAGACAGTGTGATTAATGTTAATAAAATAAAGAGTCCCCCTACATAATATATACATGTATACACACACACACATTATATATACATGTATATACACACACATTATATATATATATATGTATACACATACATATGACAGGGGGACATGGTTACTGTCTTGGGGGGGGGGGGGGGGGTCTGAACGAGGCATAAGGAAGTTAATTATCTTCCTCTTTCCTCAGATCCCCCAAGATTTCCTCTTCACTCCCCGATTCTCCACCTCTGAGATGGTGAATCGGGGAGGGTGAATTCTGACACTGATCACCAGTGAAGCGCTCAGATCGCAGCTTCATAAACTGGCCGTTACTGTGTCATTCTATAAGGATTCTCCATGTGTTGAGATAATCGTCGGGAGAACAAGTTCAAACACTCCTCCCCCCAATTATCTCTGGTTCATAAACTGTTTATAGGCTGTGATCAGCGGCGATCCTCGGGAACACTGCTGATCACTGCTTCATAAACGGATACCTGAGTCAGAAATTATCTTCATATTTGTTGCGTCACTCAAAGTATTGAAGCCAGAGGGTCAGCATTACAGCCAGGCACCAATAATAGATTAAAAGTTGTGGCTGAGTCAATCCCATTATGGAAACCGGGGCTAGTAAGCCTTACAAAAAAAAATAAAAAATCTGTGTAAAATTGGATCCAGTTTAAAGCGGAACTTCAGTCAATTTTTCCTCTTTCCATCTATTAAATCTTCTGCCCTTTAACTTTGGATAGTAAATAATTTTTTTTCTGCCAGTAAATACCTTATACAGCTCACTTCCTGTTTCTTGTCTGGTAAAAAGCCTAGGCTTATGACATCATGCACAGCTCTCTCTCTATCATTCTTGTGAGAGTTTGCCAGAAAAGGAGGGGGGGGGGTGAGTGAGTCATAAGAGGGCCAATGAGAGCTGCAGAGCTGGAGGCGTACCTCTGTGTAAATCCAGGAAGTGTACAGGCAGCAGCTTCAGCTGCCCACAGTTAAAATAATTGCAGCCAGACTCAATGGAGGGAGATTTCTGCAGCATATTTGGCAAGTACAGAAGCACAGTATACTGTATATAAAATAATATGCAAAGTGGTTGGAGGGAAGCTTCAGAATGGCAAATATGTTTTTATTACAAATTATGTGAGCAGACTGCAGTTCCTCTTTAACATAGATATAACATTAAAGAAATATTAGAAACATCATAAAAAATCTACAAAGACTTTTGCATATTTGTTAATCTTTAATCATAAGCAGATATTAAAGAGATTGTTTCGCTCAATTATTGCAGTAAGGGTGGCATCATCATCCCTATGTTAACTCTGACACCATCTGACAAGGGGCTTAGATGTGGTAATTTGCAGCTGCTGTGATGGGCGAGGAAGCATCAAGGAAGTGCTGCATAGGTAGGTATAAGTGGCTCGGGGTAGGTGGTTGTGCTTTAAAGATATGTTAACATTGCCCTAAATGGGAAAAGTGACAGTCTCTTTAGTACGATACTAAATGTTTGGTTAGGGAGCTTTAGCTTTACACAGACTAACAGGACTTCTCCATCTGCCACAATTTAAGAAATGTATATCATTTCCAGTATCATGACTTCTACAAGTTTACAGAACTGCACACTACATAAGATCTGAACCTTTGAGATTCACCACATGGAAAGCCTCACGGTAGCACTTAAGGGCACTGAGGAACAATTCAGGAACACCTGGCTCCATTGGACTCTCCATACATGTTCTCAGGACCAGTGGCGGCTAGTGGTCAACATTTTTTGGGAGGGTGGCAAACAGACCTGGCCAGCCCCCTCACTCGCACTAGCAACCCCCCCTTTCTGAGAAATGTGGCCAGGACAATGCTCGTAGAGGGCGCCTTGATTTGTGGACTACCTACAATGTATTTGGTGCCAAAATTGGAATCAGACGTGCATAAACCATCTAATTTCCCCTCATTTAAAACACTGTGCCCAAGGCTAAAGTTTACCAAGATCTCAATTACAAATAATGATGAGCAGAGTGTACCCACAATGACAGCACAAGGCAGTGACTATTATCTGTAGTTATTGCTGTCAGGCACAGCCTCAATCTCATTAACCCATTCACTGCAGACACAGGGTCAGCAAAGTACTGTCTCCCTACAGACTCCCAGCAGGCCATTTGTATGTCATTGAAAGGAGGAAACAGACACTGGCTACAGTAGAATACTTCACCTTCAAGTCTGTCTGCAAACAAGTTGTGGAAAGTGTTTTTTACATAAAAAGGAGTGTAGTTTATGCTTTAGAACATGGGTGCCCAACCAGTGGCCCGCGGCGCCATCCGAGGTGGCCCGCCACGTCTTGCTCTGAGATGGCAGGTCGGCAAGCCCTGAACGCGGGTTCCCGAACCGCCATCTCCGAGCATCATCGTGAACAACGGAGCCACCGCTAAAGGAAGCAGAGTCGATGCTTCCTGTATAGCGCCGGCTCCTTCACAGGCGGAGTGATACCAAATGTACTCCACCTGTGACAGGAAGCAACGGCTCTGCTGTCTACTGCAGCCGCATGCTTCCTGAGAATGAGATCACAGACAACAGCCAGCAGTGCCAGAGCCAGCAGTGCCAGTACCAGTCACCAGTACCCACCAGCAGTCCCAGTCAGCAGTACCAGTACCCACCAGCAGTACCAGCCACCAGTACCAGGTACCAGTCACCAGTACCCGCCAGCAGTACCAGTACCCGCCAGCAGTATCAGTACCCACCAGCAGTACCAGCCAGCAATACCCGCCACCAGTACCCACCAGCAGTACCAGTACCCACCAGCAGTACCAGCCACCAGTACCCGCCAGCAGTAACCCGCCAGCAGTACCAGTACCAGCCAGCAGTACCCACCAGTAGTACCAGTACCCGCCAGCAGTACCACTACCCACCAGCAGTACCACTACCCACCAGTACTAGCCACCAGTACCAGTTACCAGTACCAGTCACCAGTACCCACCAGCAGTACAAGGTACCAGTACCCGCCAGCAGTACCAGTACCAGCCAGCAATACCAGCCACCAGTACCCGCCACCAGTCACCAGTACCAGCCAGCAATACCTGCCAGCAGTACCAGGACCCGCCAGCAGTACCAGTACCAGCCAGCAGTACCCGCCAGCAGTACCAGTACCAGCCAGCAGTTCCCACCAGCAGTACCAGTACCCACCAGCACCAGCCAGCAGCAACAGTACCTACCAGCAGCACCAGTACCCACCAGCAGTACCAGTACCCACCAGCACACGCCAGCAGTACCAGTACCCGCCAGCAGTACCAGCCAGCGGTATCTGCCAGCATTACCAGCAGGCAGTATCCAACAGCAGTATCAGCCAGCAGTACCAGTACCCACCAGCAGTACCAGCCAGCAGTACCATTACCAGCCAGCAGCACCAGTACCCACTAGCAGCACCAGTACCCACCAGCACACGCCAGCAGTACCAGTACCCGCCAGCAGTACCAGCCAGCGGTACCAGCCAGCGGTATCTGCCAGCAGTACCAGCAGGCAGTACCCAACAGTAGTAACAGCCCTGGAGGACAGCCAGCAGCAGCCACCAGTTATAACCACCTGGGGGACAGCAGAAACCAGCTGCAGGAATCCTAAGGAAGAAGTGAAGATTGAGGTCAGTTGAGATGCAGGTAAACCGCTGTGCTTCAGTGTGAAAGGGGCCTTAGTCCCCTTTGACGCGATCGGCCTGATGGGGTCTGCCTGTCTGTTTTTTCACCTCTATAGAGCGGCAGATGTAAACGGACTCGTGTCTGCTTACACCCGCCTATCTGCAATTTGATCTGCTTAAAAATACAGAAGTGGATTTGTCCCCTTCTGTCTGGGCAGATCGGAGGGCCCTTAGGGTAGAGCGTGCTGCATCTGTGTCTGCTCTACATATGCGGAGTGGACACAGACCTGCCATCCGCCTGCTACGCTCATTGTGGCCCGCAACCGGTTACCAAGTCGCTAAAGTGGCCCTCGCTCCTCAAAAGGTTGGGCACCCCTGCTTTAGAAGGTATAATAATATAATAATTATCGATCCACTAGCACTACACCCCAGACCCCCCACAGCGATCCTCTCACCCTTTCAAAGCCAATTAGAGCCTCCAGCTCTAATCACGTGCTTCAAAAAAAACATTGAAATCCATGTGTCCGGCACCCCACATGTAGATTAGGGGCCGGGCACATGGATTGGGGGGGCGCCACTGCTTGGGACTAGAATTCTTTTATGACAACAAATATGTGAATTGTTTAATACTTTGGGGCCCATTGTTTGGCTGTTCTTACACTGTGGACTTGGTAGCTTTGAGCTTTCCCCATCCCTATTCCTTTCCCTTCAACTCTCAACCCTCAGCCACCCCCATTTTTTAATTCTCTTTCTCCTCTCTTTTCCAGTTTTCTTTGACTCTCTCTGTTTAATCTCTCCTTGATGTGTGCAGTTGTTCTGAATGTTTAGAGTCTGGGTAAACCATGCCATTAATGTCGACTCGCACAGTTATATTGACAAGTGCGTGTCAGTGGGCTGATTCAGTGGCCAGACATTGCATGTGATTCGTGCCACATTGCTGTTCACATCACATGCGATCTCTGTGCGATGCGATTTCAGCCATACAAACAATCCCGATCTGGAGGTGTCGTTAACTTTAGATTGACACTCGCAGCGGTTCACAGATCTCAGTGTGAACCACTGTGTGATTCAGGTGCGATGTGGCATCCCGCACTGGATTCGCAGTGTTCTCGCATCATACCTATGTGAACCGGGCCTTAGTGCTATTGTCATTGCATTTTGTATTTTGTATCTGTGCCTCTTTCAAAGTTGGTTTGAGTCCTGCTGTGTATCCTGACTCTTGTTGCGTACTTATTGTAAAAAAAAATGTTAAAGAAAGAATAAAAAAAATGCATCTGAACAATGACCGGTTCCTGCAAAATGTACACCCCATTACCAGGTTTGCCATTTTCAGGTTTGTTGTCATATTTATTCACAAACATCCAATGGTGGTCACTTCTATCACTTGCCATTTGCCTAAGAGTACCTTATGTCCAAAACAGCCCAGCAAAAGGAGATTTGTACAGCCATAGTAGTAATATGACATTAAAATAAAGGCTTTTATTTCCTGATGACACCTATCAGATTTTAGAAAGATAGGGAGTCCCTGGCTTGTCCCGCTGCCCTCAGATCCTCGATAACAGCTCACAGCTGTTCCTCAACAGCTTCAGACAGCATGCTGAGGACGGATCTGCTCTCCAATTTGCCGAGACTGAGCTGTGCCACCTGCGCTGTGTGTGTGACAGGACTGACACACCAAAGCAAGAGGATGGAGGAGTGCAAGTGACACATTTTATTCATGGTGCTGAACGCCCTTGTAATGATCAGCCCTGCTGGATGTGTGTCTCTACACCCGTTCCTCACACAGGAACATAGGCAGCTCTTTCCACTGGCTTATTAGGTACTTCTTGCAGCCTAACGAAGAGAGCAACTGCCAGGAAATCTGACTGCCAAATCAAATCCTCCAGGGCAGCTCCTATGCACAGCATCCCCTCATTTATACAGCAGAGTGGTATTAATATAAAGGTGGAGAGCACCTGGGACTTGCTGTTGGTCATTTCTGTAGCAAGGCAGGCCCAGCACCGCGTGTCATTCACTAATCATGCTGCTTATGGATTCGTGCAGCTGCTGTTCTAGCTCACATAAAAAAGGGCGCATGGGAGACATGAGCACTTCCCACGGTGATGTGTGCATTCAAAGTGCTGAAACAAACGGAAAACATACACAATATGTTTCCTCCGCAAAAAAACAGCCCCCTGCGTCTCAACATACTATGAACATGCAGCATCAGCACAACGAATGCCACTATGGAGGAGAATACTGCGTCAACAAGATCAGCTTTCATTTCCAAGGAAGCCATACCGATCAGAGAAATTTATAGATTAGAAAACAGCCAGGGTTTTGTTTGGTAACTTCACTCACAGACAGGGCCAGATTAAGAACATCATGGGCCTGGTGCTGAGGATTTTGGTGGGGCCTTTTATAAACAATAAATAAATAAATAAAAATGCAAACATTTTTTTGTTATAACAAATTAAATTAGAGAGCGAGAGAGAGAGAGAGAATGAAAGAGGTGTTAGGGGTAAGGGAAAGACGATGAGAGAGAAAGGGGGGATGAGAGAAAGAGGATGCACATGAGCATGCATGGGAATAACATCAACGCAGCCCAGCCAAGGCAAGTGACTGAAGGCACAGAACCCAGAAGGAAGACGGGGTGAAGATGGAAGCGCCCGGGCCCCGCCGGATTGATCACAGCACAGCACTGGAGGGCTCAGTCTGACAATTTAAGTGTACCCTAATGTGCTAATATGCTGTGCATACTAGTACATTATGGCATAACCTACCTAAGGGCCTCTAAAAAATAGTAATGTTAGAAAAGTTTACTACCGCTTTAATATCATTGGAACCCAGGAGCCTCTCATGGGGCCCCCTACTGACCCGCATAGTTGCCAACATTTCAAAAATATTTTCAGGGACACTTTTTTACAAGCTATATTTAGAGTAGCTGACATCCCCTATGTTCATCTATACATCAATAGTAATTACAAAATTAAATAAGTACTAATAATGGGGCAGAACAAATATGAGGACTGAGATTTCCTTTAGTTGAACTAACAAAAGTGTGCCCATTCTAGAGCTGGTAACATTGAGGATATTCAGTATAATTTTAAAGAACTGTTTTTGGGGGTAAGAGGCATAGGGGAGGAGAATGGATGGTATAAAAGTGGGAAGTATGTGCAGGTGAGGGAGAGGAATGTGGAGGGTCTAACAGTGTACAATGTACATGGGAGGAGTGCGGAGGGTATGACAGAAGGCACTATGTACAGGAGAGGAGTGTGAAGAGTATGACAGTGGGCAGTATGCACAGCAGAGGAGTGTGGAGGGTAGGACAGTGAGCAGTATGTACAGGAGAGGAGTGTGGAGGGTACGACAGTGGGCACTATGTACAGGAGAGAAGTGTATGACAGCGGGCACTATGTACAGGAGAGGAGTGTGTAGGATATGACAGCGGGCGCTATGTACAGGAGAGAAGTGTGGAGGGTATGACAGTGAGCAGTATGTACAGGAGAGGAGTGTGGAGAGTATGACAGTGGGCACTATGTATAGGAGAGGAGAATGAAGGAATCTGGGAAGGAAAAATGTAAAGGTTTGTGGAAGGATGTTTAGGGACTGTGTAGTGGTTAAGCGGGCCATACATGGATTGAAATTACACCAATTAATCAGAGACCAGCCATAGTCGATCTATGTATGGGCTACCTGGTTTTACACAAGTCAACCTATTAACCGACTTGAGTACAACCAGCCTGTCAGGTTTTCCCCAAAACAATCAGTGCTGCCAGCTATAGTTAGCAACACTGATCATTGTATTCACTGGCAGAACACAATAACACTGCAGGAGTGATTCCCCCATCCACAGGTCAGCAGGTGAGAGGGTGTGTGGGGACAGGCTGGGGAGAGATACTAGTCAGTGGCTGGGTAGGCACTGGCTAGTATCAGAGCCAGATACACTCAGGTTACATATGCCGCGGTCGTTAGAGCGAGAGCAATAATTCTAGCCTTAGACCTCCTCTGTAACTCTAAACATGTAACCTGTAAAAAAAATTTAAGCGTCGCTTAGTACACAAAAACAATCGTGCTAACTTTAGTGTTTTTTTTTTTTATGAATGAAACAGTTTCTTTCCAAAAAACGTTTGAAAAATTGCTGCGCAAATATCGTGTAACATAAAAAGTTGCAAAGACCACCATTTTATTCCATAGGGTGTCTGCTAAAACAATATATATAATGTTTGAGGCTTCTGAGTAATTTTCTATCAAAATAAAATGATGATTTTTACATGTAGGAGAGAAGTGTCAGAATTAGCCTGGGTGGCAAGGGGTTAATTATCATAAGTAATATACAAATAATTATTATAAGCCCTGTGAGCTCATCCTCTCTCTCAGTCTGCTGCAGAGTGTGCCAGCTTGTATTTAAACTGGCCGCTCTCTATGTAGCTTCTGACAGGCTGCGCAAGCAGCCATGTATCTCCGGCACTATAGATGATAGCAGCCCCATATTTTAACCAGTGCTGGAGTAGGTCTTTAGCTACATACCCCCCAAATGTGGGGTCTCTGTGACTGACCTGATCGCTAAGCTACAACCCTCAAAGTCGATCTTTTTTTTTTATTTTTTTTTTATTTTTTTTTGGGCAAATGGGCCTATCTTGAGAAAGGGGCCTGGAGCTGCAGCTCCAATAGCCCCTATGTTAATCCGGCCCTGCTCACAGAATACAAGCAAGTTATAAACTTGTAGGCCAAAGAAAAATGTTGCTGTCTCTTGCAATGCATGTAAAGCTATCCGAATTAAAAGGACATTTTACAGGACATTCTGAGAATACAATTTCAGTTTAATTTGCCCTTGCTTCAGTAAAACTGGCCAGCTAAACCTTTATGCCCAAGTTACTGCCTGCTAATGTCATATTTAATAGACTGTAAACAGATTGTACCATTCCATTCTCTTCTGTAATGATAATAAACCTTGAACTGGAAACGCTTACCTACAGTATATAAAGCAATTGGAAATGTACAGTGACTTCAATTATAAATAATACAATGCAGATGACTAAAATAAAACATTATTTTGATTTTAGATGAGTGAAATTAAGCCAATATTTTTGCATAAATAATACCCTTGACGCCGACGTAACGCAAATATGCGGCCTTTGGCTTTAAGGGGTTGTACTGGGTGATGCCTGCAGCTGCACGCATTACCCTGGTACCATTTTTTAGAGCAAACAGTTGGCTTTCTTGTAATAACTTTCAACGCAGCTAATCAGTCACTCGGCTGTTATTACAAGTTCCCCCCCTCCTGCCACCTTCCGACACTTGCCTGGGCTCTCCCATCTCCCTGGGAGGCCCGAGCGGCCAGAGACCCGAACAAAACTGGAATCGGCTTTGATCTGGTCTCAAATCTAGTAATCCATGACATCACTTCCGGTTTACTGAAGACTTAGGCTGCATTCACACCTGAGTGCAGCGTTTCAGTCAGAAAATCGCGCAAATTGTGGCGTTTTTTGCAGCATTCTTTGCAGCGTTTTTTACTGCGATTTCGCATCGTTTTTTACCGCGTTTTGCCGCGATTTTGTGCATAGCAAAAGGTCACCAATGTAAAAATAATTAAAACGCCCAAATCTGCCCGATTCGAGCGACAAAAAAAGGTCCGGAACTTGTTTGAGCTTCAGGAGTTTTGGAGTGGAGATGTGAACCATCTCCATAGAGAATAATGTATTTTTTCCCCTCTAGCGTTTTGTAGCTTCAGGCTTCAGGCGACAAAACGCTCAGGTGTGAATGCAGCCTTAAATGTGCCAGAGTAAAAAAATAGACAGTATTCAAAACAGCCAAATTTGGCGTTTTGAATGCTTTTAAGTGCAAAGGAGGGCTATTGGGTCTTTTAGATCCCACCATAAAGAGTACCTGTCACTGTCTATTACTGTCAAAAGGGATGTTGTGACAGCAATAAAAGTAATTACAGAAGCAAACACATACCTTATATACTCGAGTATAAGCCGAGTTTTTCAGCACACATTTTTTGTGCTGAAAATGCCCCCCTCGGCTTATACTCGAGTCAAGCACTTTTCTGCAGCAGAAAATTAAATTTTCCGACCCGACTTTGGGGCCCCATATCTTGGGGACACTTGGTGCTAGGAACCCAAAATTTGGTATTCAAACCCAGTGGAACTAGCACTACAACATATCTAAATGGGGTTCCTATCACCAAGTGACCCCGAGATACAGGGCCCCAAATTCGGTCAACTGTGTCCATCTGCAGCAATGTCATTTCAGGACCCTTAACTACCAAGTTTGAAGTTTGGGGGACCTATGGCTGCAAATGGGCACAGTGAGGCATGCAAATGGGCATTGTTGACCCTCTTTTCTACTTACAGTAGCTGCACATTTCTCTCCCTAGGCTTATACTCAAGTCAATAAGTTTTCCCAGTTGTTTGTGGTAAAATTAGGTGCCTTGGCTTATATTCGGGTCAGCTTATACTCGAGTATATACGGTACGTAAGTCGAGCCTACAAATGTAAACAGTGTTCAAACCACACGTGAGGTTTTGCCACAATCGTTAGAGGGAGAGCAAAAATTCTAGTACTAGACATCTTCTGTAACCCTAAACAGGTAACTTGTAGACATTTTTTAAAGCGTTGCCTATGGAGATTTTTAAGTACTACCGTTTTTTGCCACTCCACGAGTGTGCGCAATTTTGCAGTGTTGCCAGATTAACATTTACTGACACAACACCCAAAATTTACTGGCACAGCCAAGTTTTTACTGGCATTTCCCAAAGTTACAAAATTACAGTTTTAAGTGCAAATGAGAGTATTTAGGCTACAAATAAATACAATATGCAATTAGCAATATGATTTAAGGTAGATAATATTTCTTATTTTATTTTCAATATAATAAGTAAGTGGCTCAGGGACAGGACTCAGGAGGCCAAGAAATTAGAATGGGCGGCACACACACATAAAATTGACTCTTACCGTGACACTGACAGCAGTGTGCAGCAGCACAGATGATGATGACACCTCACTGACACATCCCCTCCTGAGTCACAGTGACAGTCTCTCTCCAAGCCAAACAGTCCCTCCAGTCCACTCCAGTCTAAACAGCACTGACAGTTCCGTTCCCGAAGGGAAGGGTGTCACCGTTCCAGGTGGGTATAATGAAGGTAAACCTCTTCACCAGTTAGGAAGCCACAGGTGCTGGCTATGCATATAGCAATAAATAAAAGATAATTCTGGACTGCCGCACTCCAAAAAAATATTTGCCTTTTATTCAAAATATAGCATCACGAATACAAGCCACAGCAGAATGGACAGAAGAGCTGACGCGTTTCACACTACAAACAGTGCTTAAACACAGCGGATGGTCATAACCATGATTAAGCACTGTTCTTAGTGCGAAACGCATCGGCTCTTCTGTCCTTTCTGCAGTGGCTTGTATTTTTGATGCTATATTTTGAATAAAAGGCAAATATTTTTTGGAGTGCGGCAGTTAAGAATTATCTTCTATCTATTGCTGCCTTGCTCCCATACCGCAGACCCCCACAAGAGGCCCTGGCCGCTCTGCTTGGCTCCATTGCACCGCGACATCAAACAACATGCTCAGGCACCGCCTCCGCCAGAGCCGCCCGATCACACTATAGCAGGCACTCGGATGGTCTCAGCCGGCTCCGGACCAAGCCGAGCGTCACAGCCATATTTTTTACTAGCAACCTTTTTTCTTTTACTGGCATTTACGGGCAGGAGAAAATTGCCTGTTTTTTACTGGCTACCAGTAAAAATACAGATGGTTGGCAACACTGGTTAGGTATCTAGTTACTCTGCCTAACATCATTGTGACAGACCTAGCCAGGACACGGGCTTTTTGAGAGGACTAACTACGAGCCTCCTGCCCACCGATCATGGGCCCTGGATTTTGAGGGGCACAGGGTGAAGGAGAACATTCAATGCTGTATATATGTGTATATATATAATGTGTGTGGTCTTATGCTGTTGGGACATACACTCTGATGCTAGTGTCATGAACTCAAGATGTTAATTGAGTTAGTTGATCCCATTGTCCTCTGCACAATGCAGGAGACGCTCCGTCTGTTACTGGTGGTCTCCTGCTATTGTGATGAGATGTCTTGTGGTGGTAATTATGATAATTTATAATCAACTGTGTTTAGCTCGGTGACCACAAGTCTGACTTGTAGTGAAATCCTGAGTCACATCAGCTGCTTAAAGGAATTAGCTAATTAGTTTATGTTAAGTTGTTACAAGTGTATTGTTAGAATAATATGAGCAGGAGGGGGGATCTCCTCTTCTACTGTATATAAATGTCATCTTTGTAATAAATCTTCAGTCCATGTTGGCACCAAGCAAGTGTTGTCTCGTTTGGTGCTTGGGAGCGGTTGAAATATCTTATACCTATATCCAGACTGAGAGGAAGTGATATATGACGAACGCACTCAAGAGGAGTGTAGGGACGTTCCGTCACATTGTTGGCAAGCAGTGGGACCATACTTCCTGCAGTCTGGGACATCCAAACCTCCACTGGATCCAAGGTCCGGATAGCAGGAGAGGAGGAGAGGTACAGATACCAGCCGCCATGGAAGAGGAATTCAGGAGGAGGTTGCGAGAGATGCAGCTAAAGCACAGAGGACCAGTATCAGAGCAGGTCCTGCTGGGATGGTTTGATTCTATTCGCTGCGAACTCTGGAAGGAAGCGCTAGCCTGTGAGCGGCGTCACCAGGGAAAAGTTCTCCCCTCCACCCAGGAAAGGTACTGGTCGCAGTATGGATTGCGGGTGCTGTTTTTGGGAGCGAAACCGCACAAGGAGCAGACAGCTGAATTAAGCAGGCTGATCTGGGCAGAGATGAAGCTGGATGAAAGTTACAGAGCCCTCCGGTGGCATGTATCCCAAGCATGTCCTTGGATAGCAGATGACAGCCCAACGGAAGGCTTAAGCTACGGCGGCCTGGGACTGTTGTATGTGAAGCTGACAGGGGACTCTAACTTTGGGAGTGATTTGGAGTGGCGGTTGGATGAAATCATGGATTTCAGAAAAGGGCTACTGAACATCTCGGAAGTGCACTGGGCACTGGAAGATTTGGAGTTTCTGGCCGATCAGGAATGGGAGCTGGAGATCGCCTACAGACGGCTGCTAGACTCTGCTCAGCGCCAGGGCTGGGCTCCCTTTGCCTGGGACTATCAAGAAATACCAGTGGACAACTCTGGTCTGGCTGAAGAGTCGGCAATGTGGCAGAGTAACAGTGTGCTTTGCCAACCTGCCCCTGCAGCTATGGATGCGGAGGTCTTATGGCGGATGCAGCAAGTGCTGACTGACCTTGATGATCCTGTTTCTGCATGGGATGATCTTGGATGGAGGAATGTGCCTGTCCAGCAGCATGCCAGGGAATCGGCAGTGGAAAATCTGGAAATTGCCACCCCAGAAACTGAAGTGCTGACAACCGGCCAGAGCTCTGCCAACCTCTGCTCAGCACTGATAGCATCTTCTGGGTTCCATGGACAGGAGATGGTGAACCTATATCCCCAGACACCAGTTACAGAGACTGGGGATTTGATAGACTTTTCTGCTGAGGAAAAACAGCCTGATGAGCCTCCATCAGAAGAGCTGGTATTAGGGCCAAACTTCACTGAGCTCTGCCCAGCACCAACAGCAGTATCTGTGGAGTTCCAGGAAGCCGGGGTAGTTGGCCCCTCTCTCCGGCGACAAGCTGATGTAGTGAAGCTGCTACTCCCAGCTGAATCACTGGCAACAGGGCAGAGCACCGCTGGCCTCTGCCTAGCACCTACAGTGTCTCTACAGCTTCAAGAAGCTGGGGCAATCGGTCACACTGTCCAGCAGCAGACGGCGCCCCAGAATGATGACACCAACCCAGCTAAAGTGCTGGCAACCGGACAGAGGGTCCAAGACCTCTGCCCCACACTTGTGGCAGTTCTGGAGGCCCAGGGTGAGGAGGTGGTGGTCACTCCCGAGCAGCAGCTCAGGATCCAAGGAGAGGATGCAATCTGCACTTCACAACTGCAGCTTGAGCTGATATCGGTGGATGGGACTTCAGTCTCCACTGGTATACCCCAGGGATGCAGGGCGGTCGGCCCAGATCCCCAACAGTATGATGGAGTGAGCCCAGTCACCCTGTCTTCTCTCCAGCGGCTGAAAAGACTCCAGGGAGAAGGGCCAGTCCAGGCCTCTCCCCAGCGGCGGATATGTTCTATGAGAGAGGCAGAGGTTGGCTGGGTGAGTGCTCTGTTTGAAACAATTTGTTTGGGGTACTGTGTGGGTACAGGCATTAGAGGACTGGAACTATGGACTAACTTCAGAGTCAACCCGTCTGGGGTCTCCTCCTGTGTTAGTCTCCTGCCGAAAGGGGAGAAATGTGACAGACCTAGCCAGGACACGGGCTTTTTGAGAGGACTAACTACGAGCCTCCTGCCCACCGATCATGGGCCCTGGATTTTAAGGGGCACAGGGTGAAGGAGAACATTCAATGCTGTATATATGTGTATATATATAATGTGTGTGGTCTTATGCTGTTGGGACATACACTCTGATGCTAGTGTCATGAACTCAAGATGTTAATTGAGTTAGTTGATCCCATTGTCCTCTGCACAATGCAGGAGACGCTTCGCCTGTTACTGGTGGTCTCCTGCTATTGTGATGAGATGTCTTGTGGTGGTAATTATGATAATTTATAATCAACTGTGTTTAGCTCGGTGACCACAAGTCTGACTTGTAGTGAAATCCTGAGTCACATCAGCTGCTTAAAGGAATTAGCTAATTAGTTTATGTTAAGTTGTTACAAGTGTATTGTTAGAATAATATGAGCAGGAGGGGGGATCTCCTCTTCTACTGTATATAAATGTCATCTTTGTAATAAATCTTCAGTCCATGTTGGCACCAAGCAAGTGTTGTCTCGTTTGGTGCTTGGGAGCGGTTGAAATATCTTATACCTATATCCAGACTGAGAGGAAGTGATATATGACGAACGCACTCAAGAGGAGTGTAGGGACGTTCCGTCACAATCATCTTTCACATTATACAAAAAAAATTGGGCTAACTTGACAGTTTTTTTTTAATTCATGAAAGTGTATTTCTTTCAAAAAAAATTGCATTTGAAAGACCGCTGCACAAATACAGTGTGACCTAAAATATTGCAATGATTGCCATTTTATTCTCTAGGGTCTCTGCTAAAAAACTATATATATATATTGTTTGGGGGTTCTAAGTAATTTTCTAGCAAAAAAATGCTGATTTTAACTTGTACGCAACAAGTGTCAGAAAGGCTTAGGCCTGAAGGGGTTAAGATAAATACCCTGTATTTGTACAGCAAACCTTGATATGCTATTTTTTATATTAGAACCATATTGCAAGGGCATTTATACTTTCCATTCCACATTCCACAGTGTAAATGTCAACAATGCCCCTATTTGGATGATGTAAAACGTAGCAAGGGTGCCACAGCAATAACACAGCTTCACACTGCATTCACTTGCTGATACTAATGTTAATGTGAAATCTAAAAATATTTTCAGACTGCTTTGAGTCCAGGCTTTGCTAAAGTCCCTGATGAAAGTGTGTGTGGGGGGGGGGGGGTGAGCCCGTAAGATGTGTTGGATCATTTACATAATTTTTTTGAGAAGACATTACATAACAAATAACAGTCAGGCAAAACATTTTGACGTACAAAATAGCAAGAAAAATGCATAAACTATATCGTACAGTGCATGAAGTGGTGTAAGCATTCATACATAATATTATCTATAGGTAAGGTTAGACTATTCAAGACATTCCCTCGTGCAACCATACCCACGTTTCATAGCAGGAAGACAGTGCCCTGTATTTCATATCACAATCCGTTCAAAATTGCTCCAGCCACGGTGTCCAGATAAGCTCAAACTTTTGTGGGCAACCTCTATTAGTATAGGTCAACTTATACAAGGGAAGCACGGCATTAATAGCGGAGTCCCAGGATTCTACCGTGGGGGGCAGGGCGAAATCCAATTTCCTTCTTGGCGTAGAACACCAAGAGCAAAATCAATAGCTTGGTGTACCTAGGTCTCTGCTCATCTTCGTGGATTCCTAGGAGTGCCAGTTCAGGTGACAGGGGTAGAGTTAGTTGTAGGCGGATATTAATGCATTCAAAAACTGCTGACTAAAAACTTACAATGGGAGGGCATAACCAGAACATATGCATAAATGTGCTATCAGGAGACTGACACCTGGGGCAGTCTGGCGACCTGTGGGGGTAAATTTTGTGCAATCTCTGCGGTGTATAGTAAACACGGTGCATAAACTTGGTATGCAGCAACTTGTCTCTGGAGGATATCATTAGTTTTGCCCCATCCTCAAAGTATTCTTCCCAGGTTACCCTGTCAAGATTTGGGATGTCAGCGTGCCATTTATCCCAGAGGGTGTTCATTTTGGGCGAGTCTACCCCTAATAGTGCCAGATACATAGTAGAAAGGGTTTTCATAAGGGTTTCTTGTGCTAGGATCGCCTCTATAGGGTCTGTTTGTAGGAGTACATGTTCAGGTAATTGAGCCCCAGCTGCATGCCTCAATTGGAAGTACCTGTACCTAAAGAGCATTCTACCCAGGAGTCCAAATTTCGCTACCAGGACTTGGAAGGGGAGTAGTGTCCCTGCCTGATAAATGTCTTGAAGAACCATAATTCCGTATCGGGCCCAGAGTTGTGGATCCGGTATCGTCCTGAAATGTGGAAGGGATGGATTGCCCCATAGCGGGGTAAAGGGGGAGCGCTGGCCCGGTTGTAGGAATCTCTTCCTAGCAGTAGTCCAGACTTTGAGAGTTACTTTAGTGGTACTCGGGAGGGAGGGGTAGGCAGTTGGTCCTCTATACACAAGATTCCCCAGCTCTGTTAGGGAGCCCAGAATAGCAGCCTCAAGACACGTGGCCGCGTTTGACCTGGATTGTTCAAACCACCACCTCACCGTGACTAGTATCGCCGCCCAGTAATAGACCATAAGGTTAGGAAGTGCTAACCCACCACACCTAACAGGGAGTTGTAAAGTCAACCTAGCCAGTCTGGGGGATGCACCCCTCCACAAGAAAGAGCCTATGAACCCCTCTAGCTCCTTGAAAAAGGAACCAGGGAGCCACACAGGGCTATTCCGGAATATGTAGTTGAATTTGGGTAAGGGATCATTTACATTATTGATCATTCACTAAAATATGCTTCAGGACTCTGTCATTGTTGGTGTGACATTCTTGCGATGTTTTACATATCTGGATCTTTCTCAAGATCCCCTTCTCTTTGTAGGTGCGTTTTTCTCACATGTGAACAGCCTCACCAAAGTGATTCAGCTTAATAAATTAGATGTTCACCCACAATTCTGGACAATAGTAATAGAAGATCTGGCATCTCATATGCATAGCTCCCAACTGTCACTGATTTCAAGGGACTTTCCCTGATTTAGGACAAAGTTCCTCTGTCCTCCTCATTTGTCCCTCATTTTGGTCTGAGCTATATTGTATATAAAATGCACTGTTTATCTTTCAAAAAGTGTTTCCCAGTGCTAAACCTTTCATCCAAATTCTAAATTGCTGCATTTGTAAGTTTCAAAAGACAATATAAAGGAATAGTAGTGGTAAACAAAAGAACTTTTGGGTTTAACTAATAATTTTTTTTGTATAATTCTCCTGCAAGGGTGTGTCCTATGCTTACATACTTTTGCTAATAAGTGTCCCTTGTTCCCATCTTAAAAAGTTGGGAGGTATGCATATGTAAGCATAGTATTGATAATCTGGTCAGGCAGTCTCTAAAGAGTTGGGACATAGCAAGACAGAACAGAAATATGGGCATATTTTGAGAACAATGAAATAAGCAACTTTAAAGCATTGCCATCTACTGGTTGTTACCCAGCACTGAAGCACAGGGCTATGCAGCCCACACATTTCTTAATCCGTAAAGCTCAAAAGAGAAGTATGGCCAAAGCCTTTTTTTGCCATATTTCTCTTGTGGGTCACAGAAACTTTTGCTCTACTGCGACCCAGAGTCAATTATTGCCCACTGTCTGCTGACATAGCAGAGCCCCTCCGAGTTCTTGAAGGATCCCCACAATATTGTCAGGATCTACCCAGTTGCCCAATTGACAGTTGGCTCCGGCTCTCAGTGTGCGGCTGAGAGCCGATGCCAGCTGCGCCCAACCTCCCCTTTCCAACTCAGCACTCCAGAGAGCGCTGGAGAAGAAGAGCACGTGACTGACAGTTACTGTTCTCTGCTCTAAGCAGAACGAGAAATTAGCAATCGTCAGTTCTCAGGCTTAGAGCTGACATGGGCCAGCTACAGCAGCAGAGGTAAGTATGTGTGTTTGTTTTCTTCTTAACCCCATTAATCTCTTTTAGATACACCTCCTGGCTGCTGTATTGGTAAAACACACCATTTTGCATATGCTCCACTGTAGAAGAAATGTGGGACTCTGCATGAACAAATCACAAAGCACAGAAGCCAGCAGAGGCAATAAAAGCAAAAAGCATGGGAAAACAAAAGGTGGAGTTTTACTTTAAGGAGCAAGTGTAATTTTCAGTGGCAGAGTGTACTTGGCTTGTAAATTGCCAAGGACTATGACAGGACCTCCCTCTATAAAATAATTGTATTTTATTAAAACAAATTTGCAGTATTTTTACAGAATTATATTTTCCTCTTACCAATTTTGTATAAATATAATTTTTTTTTTAAAAGAGAATCAGTTAAAGGCAAATTTTGTCTATAGAATGAGCACAGTCTCTAGGTCCATTTAGACCAGTGGTTCTCAACTCCTGTCCTCAGGAGCCACTAACAGGCCAGGTTTGCAAGATAACTAAAATACATCACAGGTGATATCATTTGCTGCTCAGTGATTGCAGTATTCTAGTCTGCAGCTCCCCAAGGTAATACTTAAAATCTGGCCTGTTAGTGGGTCCTGAGGACAGGAGTTGAGAACCACTGATTTAGATTATAGGGTTTGAAAACTAAGTTTCAAAAAATTGCTGTCATAGTTTTGATGCATGACATAATGTCTTTTGCAGTATAGGATTTTAAGGGTGTTAATACAAAATATTCCTTTCTTATTAGGAAAAATACTGATACTTGAATATCATATTTCTTGACATGATACAGTTCTTAAGCATCCTATTATAAGACTATCCAGCAGAAACCACTTTATTCAGCACCGTGCTAAGTACAGGGTTACAGAAACTCGTAGCAGTGAACAGATTTTATTTTTAGGGTTTCTTTTAAATAAAATGGCCTACCTCCTACCCCGCCCATTTTATAGTCAGACATTGCAGCACAGTATACATGAAAGTAAATATTCTTCCATACTGTAGAGCTGAACAGAGTAATTATATAACAACGAGACTGGAATGAGACCCTTTTCACACTGATCAGGTGGACATCTCCCATGCGGATGCAGCACACTGTACCAGCAGTTTTTGTGCGTGTTAGCTGCTAGTGCAACAAAACCGCGGGACATAATAAAAGACTATGGCAAAGTGCAGCTAACACAGGAAACTACATGAAAACTGTGGGTACACTTTTTTTCTTTTTTGTAGATTTGTTTGGGATAACATTACATACCGTATATATTATATATATTATACAACTAAAGTCTTTAAAATAAATTTTAGCAGCTAAGCCTTGTATAAGAGCCTTGTATGTCCTTTTCTGCCTGCCGGCAATTTTCTACTTATTGTTCATTGCACAACTTAGGCAGGCCATAGATTATGCAATTCCGCCACAGCTGGAAGGAAAGAAAATAGCTTGTTTCTCCAATCAACACAGTATTGTGTTCTGCCGGTGGGGAGCGTGAGGAGCCTTCCCTGCAAGGAAAACACAATTATAACTGGTGGCGGCTATAGCTGGCAGCACTAATCGTTTGGAAAAAAAAACACAGGCTGATTGTACACAAGTTGATCGATAGAGTGCACATACATGGTTTAAAATTCTTCCAGTCCCTGCTCAACTGACTTTCACAGCCCATGTATGGCCAGGTTTAGTGTACAATCTTTGTATGCCATTACCCCGGGCCTGCCAATCAAAATGGTTGAAGACTCCACCGAAGAGGTCAGTGGTGATGATGAAGCGACAAGGAAGGCTACAAATTTCTTTATGAGCGCTTTAAGAGGTAAGTGTACTATAATGTACAATTATGACAAGAGCCCTGAAAAACCTATACATTGAATTCCAATTTAAGAATGAATGTCAATGCACCTCAACATGATGCTTTGTGCAATGGCGTGAACTAGTGTTATATCTAGGCATTGATGTCCTGCCTCTGCACAACCCACTCCCTAGAGCATCCCCATTTGTGATTCTGAAATATTCACTTTAGGCTGCTTGTTGTCATTCACTTACAGAAGGCCTGATATAAAAATACCAATAATAACTATCACACAACTACCAATCAAATTTAAACCTGCCTTGAAAATGTAAATGTGATTAGTAATTGAGGAAGCGAGAAATAGGACAGCACTGGCTTCAAGTACACTCCTATGGCCTCCTATTGAACAATGTGTGCTGTGGTCAAAAAGGATTACCCTAACTGAGATAACGGTAGAATGAGTAGACTTTCCAACTTTAAACTTTGTGCAAAAATCTCCTTTGCTGACAGCTCCTCGCCCCCTGAATAAAAAAACACCTAGTCAATGCTGCCAAAGTAAAAGCTTCATGAGGTAAAAACAGAAAAGATGTGACATTACTGCTGCCTGCTACCTCCCAGAGAAGCTGGGTACACAAAACACCACAATAATGTGTTTCTACAATGTGCTAGTATAATTTTTTTGCATATCAATTCTTCATAATTTACAAAACTAGAGGGGTGGCCAGGGATATGTCGTTTGATGACATACCGGTACTTTTTTCTAAAATGTGCTCCCATCTCAGCTCAAAAAGTTGGGAGATAAGCTATAAATTGTATATGTACCATAAACAATATGCCATTACCAGTCTAACTTTTAGTGGATGCATATTTATTGTTTGCAGGTATTTCCCCTTCTTGGGTCCCAAGGGGTAAACAGTTAACTGACCTTTGTTTTGGCTAGGACTAGGGCCAAGTAGGCTGTGACACATATTGTAAACCTGACTGCTTTGAAGGGGTTGCATAGTGAATAAAGATAAAAAATGGATTATATTGTTGTGCGTTGGACTGGTCTTCTTTGTATGGATACTTTGCTCACCATAGAGAGGTAGTGACTTGCAATTAAGGATTTACTGGGAGAAAGTAGCAGCAGGGTTAACCAGTTTCTATTTGGCTGTGTAAAGTAGATAGTAGTAATTCCTGCAGTGAACATTTAAAATTAATTTTATTTCTTTATCCTTTTTAAACTGTCACGGACATCTACAGTATATATATATATATATATATATATATATATATATATATATATATACCTGTATATACCAGGGTAACTAGACTAACATTATAATAACCTTTATTGTGCGCATCTGAGGTTACTACAGGTTACTTTAATTATTCAAGAACCAAAGCAACAAAAATGTTCAAACTAGCTGGATAATATAGGGGGGGGGGGGGGTTTGTGCATATATTGTGTGGCGCTAATACATATGTTCATGATATGTGCAGTACTTCCACAAGCCAGTTATGTGGAATGACGTGTGTAACCTCATGCAGATTTTATATATAGATGTCAGCGTCAAGCCTTTTTCCATATACAACTAAATAAATACCTAGGCTGAGAGCTTAGGCTTGCCATAGACAGGCAGAGAGGTGGATAGGTTTGCTTGCAAGCAATAAAGCCATTATCAGAAAACCAAAAATGTGTTTTAAAGACATACCCAAGAGTGACAATGACTCTCTATCTTTATTCAATACGTAAAAGAGAATGTCAACTTTTTTCTTTCTTTCTCTAGGTTCATGCATGTGTAACTCCAGATTTTGGCACGGCAATGAAGACATGTCATATAACTACAATGACTGTGATATATGCATACATGGGCTAAGTTTAGCTTTGGCTCCAATGATCCACGCCATTTAAAAGCATACCAGCGCTTATTCTCAGGCCTCTTTCTGTTATGAATGTTATCATTGGTTGATCTTGATGGATAATCATTCTATTAGGCCCCTTTCACACAGGCTTTCCTATCAGGTCCGTCTGTCAGTTTTTCAGGTGGACCTGATTGGAGCCTCCATTCACTCCTATGGGGCAGCGGATATCAGTGGTGACATTTGCGCTGACACCCGCTGCTATCCGATCCTGTCCGTGAAATCCAGACGGATGGTGGTCCTATTTTCCATCCGTCTGGCAGATCGTATTGAAAAAAAACGGACATGCGATCCGTTTTCATCCAATCTCCCCAAAGAAGAGAGCGGGGCTCTGACAGGTTGATCTCTGCACAGTAAACAGAGAAGGACCTGTCATCTGCCTGCTCAGCAGGGATCAGCAGATCGATCCCCCGCTGGGCAAAGCGGAGTCCGTCGGGCTGGGACCGCCTGTGTGAAAGAGCTCTTAGTGAACTGCAGTCACTTTTCCACCCAGTGGCAGTTTACACCCCTATTACTAATGTTTCTGTGATACATCAGTTTACCTCTTTTCTTTATTTGACCCCCAAGCAAGCTTATTCACTCAAACATTACAGGCTGGAAAATTAAAAATCTGTGTGCCAACAAAGCTGTTGCAAAGGTAAACAGCGACAGAAAACATTCAGAAAGCAAACAAAAGAATCTATATAATAAAAACAATGACAATTCACCTGACATAAGAAGTAAACAACGTCCCTTTCGCCTACTCCGTAAATGGAGGGATTTTCTAAACAATATCCAAGATCTGAATAGGGCTCTTCCAAAGTGTAAATCAGAGGGCATCACTTCCTACAGCCCTCTATGACTGAGACCTTGTCCCACTGCTACTGAATGTGCTTGGCCAACTAAAAATAGATTATAAAAATATGACTGCCCATAAAGAAACTTTATTTTTCATCATTCCACAATACAGCAAGCTGTTCGGAGAGATCCCAGGTAAGGCAATAAGGTTAACTATTGTATATAATGGGAGTCAGAAACAATAGGCCATTTCCAATTTGACCAAATTTATTAAAGCCTATGTTTAGTCAAAACCGTTTTTTTTTATAAACCAGCACTAGGGGAAGTACTTACAATCAATACACAGTGTCACTTGTGCTGGTGGCTGTGGATTTAGGTGAAATCCTCAGTCTTCACCCCTCCCAAGACCACAACCCTAATCTTACAGTGCCATGGGGGCTAATAGAGCCAAGGGACCTGTTATATGCACTCATCAAGAGTGCTGACAATGCCCACCCTCTCCATCTCGTCCTCAATTCATAGAAGCTGCACTCAACTCTCCATCTAATAACAATCTATGAATGGAGAATAGGCGGATGAATGAAAAATCTGCCTCTTCCATTCATACAGCGATTTTCATTGATGGAAACTATAGTACAACTTCTATAATTGAAGGAGGTGGGCAGAAAGGGCCGACATAATCGTCGCACTCGATCAGTGCATATGATTGGTCCCTCAGCTTTATTAACCCCCACAGCACCACTGTGGGGGTAGGGGGTAGGAGGGAGATCAAAGGAATGAAGATTTCAAATAAATCCGCAGTCAGCAGTACAAGGGTCACTTTACAGTATAAGTACCATCCCTTGTTCTGATTCTTCTTTTTTCTTTGTCTAAACTTAGGCTTTGAAAAAGAGCTCCAGATTTAGTTTAAAGAGCAATATATGTTTGTGTGACCATGGTGTAAGTATGTGCAAATATACTGTAATGAAAAATGTTCATACATAGTGAGCTCTGCCTAAGTCCTCCATATGCACATGAGTCTCCTTTTAACCCTAAGAACCAGATCATAAGTTATATGCATTATTTCTTGCTCCTGGGGAGAAAAAGCTGCATATTTCGATATAGTCAGGTAGCTTAAAAAATAACACGCATAAGCAAAGGAAAAGGAGTTATGTAAATTCCAACATTTCTGATGCATTTGACACTTTTTTAATGATGCTACAATTTATAGACTTGCTTTATGTATGGTACCATTTAGTTTCCTAAATTTGAGCAGCAGCTGGGTAATAAAGTAATCTCTCTGCTCATTCTGCTCTCCCCTTCTATTAAAATAACCCTTCATCACATTTGCATACCCCTCCCTCTACCAGTCTAATGTTGCAGTACATGGTAATTCGTGTTGCAGTACAGGATAATGAAAGACTGATATCAAGTCAAATTTAAGTTTGTACATTAGGTTCATAAGCTGAATTAAAAAAAGGGAATCAAGGCATGCCAGATTTCATCTAATTTTGTATGACTCAGAGCTGCATGCTGTGACATACAGGAGCCAAAATCCATACAAATACGCTGCCCAGCTAGAGGAATACGAATAATAGTTTGGGGTTGCAAATTATTATAGTTTTTAACGAAATATACATATGAACATGGTAGATCAGTTTCCTTACGAAAACAAAGCAACACATAAAATGCGCCATGACAAAGAGTGGGTTTGGCTAAAAAAAAAGTACATCAACTTGATCAGGAATCAAGCCATTTCTTATCTTGGACTGGAGAAGCAGTGTCAATATATTAGGCATATTTGGTATATTGAGGTCAGCAATTTAACAGATTTTATTTTAGCACTGATTTTGTATTGCTAACAGTTAGTAACACTATTTAACAATATATTGAGATATAAATAAATAGGGCATTAACCTTGGATGTATGTGGATTTATTTGACTTATCAACAAAGAAGTGTGAATTTTATGAATATGTGCGATGGAGGAAAAGTATTAAGTTTACTTCAGTTTATCTTTATTGGCAGATTGATAGACGTGTTACAGTCTGTTCTTGGCTACCTTTTTCTTTTTTTACTAATGTTCTATTTGATTTTATACTTTGATATTATAAATTATGCCATTTATCACATTTACCATAGCTTTTTATTTAGGCTATTTAATACCGAAATTTTTAGGTGAAATTAGTAATTGGACTTTAAGGAATGATTCTAAAGCTTATTACAGAAAAGATAATTAAACAAATATATATTTTAATCATTATATGCACATCATTTGATATATTATGAATATGCACATGATTTTGTAAACATTGGCATAATACTGTATTACTTTAGATTGACTACATATTTATTGTGTATGTTTGTAGCCCCGAAGTAGAGGTCCCTTGCAACCCCAAAAAATGTGTTAGCTTGGCTCACTGAATATAAAAAAATGTATAATAGTCATCTATCAGTGGAGAGTTGCTTTTAGTCTGCAATCTTCTTACGCAATTCCACAGGGATCATTCAAAAAGGTCTCCCAGACCAAAAGGGCTGCCTACCAATTTCCACATACCACCCATCACAAATTGCATCTTTCCATTCCAAGCAGTCCATCGCTCTTCATCTCGAACAGCATGGCAGAAATATCAACCTGGTAGACTGATTTCTTGCCACCATATAAACTAATGTAAAATGAATGTTGCTAAAAGAAAAAAAAAAAAAGCAATGCTTAATTCAAAGGGTGTGGTAAAGTCATCATGTGCATGATAAGATGGGCAAATAATCACACCCATCATCCAGAACATGGAAGTTTTACTATTAGAATTAGAACAAATACCCAGAATTATGGGGAAAAAACCCCACAAAAATTATATTCAGCTGATATCGATCTAATCCCACCATCCCCTATAATTATTTTACTGTGGCGGATACTGTAATTCAAAACGTACTTATATTTAAGGATTTGCATATCTGTAATGCTAATATGTTATTACAAAGCCTATTCAAAAGGCAAAGATTTAAGTACCATGTTGCTGCATTGTATTGATATCATGCATCATTTTATTTTGACTTCATGTAATATTGCATGCTCTTGTATGGGCTGGCCTATGTTGGGTCTACTGCTGTGGCTTCAGAGTGGGTCACCCCAGTTATTTTGTTCATTACTTGGGAAACTGTTTACTCGCTACTTTGCTTTGTCACATGTGCACTGTTATGTTGCAGTGATTTTTGGTACTAATGGTATGTCACTATCGATTCTCTTTTTCCTTCTCATACTATTATTATTTCCTGTGAAACCTGAACATTCTTCTTTAACCACTTTAAGACCAGCCACCGCAGTTGTACTGTGGCAGGTTGGCTCTCCTGGGCGAATCACCATCATTGTATGTCAGCTTGCGCAGGCGCAGTTGCGGGTCGGGTGGACTCTATGTCTGTCGGTGACCTGTGATCGCCTAGCAAAGAGGCAGAATGGGGATCTGCCTTTGAAAAAAAGGACATCAATTTTGTTTGGGCACAGTGTCACACAACCGCGCAATTGTCAGTTAGAGCGATGCAGTGCTGTATCACAAAAAATGGCCTGGCCATTAAGTGGGCAAATCCTTCCGTTCCTCAACAGAAGGATTTGCAATACTCAAATACACAGTTAAAAAAATCTAATAAAAAGATAAAGATGGTTCATAGAACTACTGGATATTACTGATAATAAAAATCCTAATCGATATATAGCAGTCATATAACCCAGATCTTTCCCAGCCTGTCTGCAGGGAAACATAGAGGATCTTGTAGTCCTCTGTTGCTGGTTACAAGTTTAAATAAAAAAAAAAAAACAGCCTTTGGAATACAAAGTAAAAATAAATAATTAATATCAATAAACAGTTTTTAAGCGTCATACAAACATATATTTGAAATCAAATCTTTATTATTTTTTTGACAATAACATGGTGTAGGCAGATTTTCTGCCAGTCATAGGCTGTGTCACGCCACTCCAGCCTGTGTCTTAGAATAACAAGGAGGTGAAGCCACCATCAATCAAGATGTAATATCCTGTCCCCATTGTGTTTGGCTGGTTAGTGAGCATGGAGGAGGAAGGAGGGAGTGGGCTGTCATTTACCACTCTGTATACACCCACATATTGACTCTATAGTAACATGGGCTGCTCTAATGTGATAGAGAGGAAATTCTCGGCATAGAAACTCACCGAAAACCGAGCATGTGCAGAGTTACCACCACAATTGCAAAATCCCTAGCTGAATTGGGGGCAGCGGGATCAACCAGTTTTTTGCAGAAAACAAATCTTATAGTGGGTATGAACAGCATGTAATACAGCATTTATTGATCGTTTTTTTATGATTTGGGTTTAGTAACACTCCAAAAATGTTGGGCCTGTAGCTGAAACAGAAGTTATTCTGCTACAGTAAAAAACATTTGGTTTATGTACATCTCAGCCCTTTATTTAACCGCTTCAATACAGGGCTTTTAAACACCCTTCCTTACCAGAGCACTTTTTGCGATTCGGCACTGCGTCGCTTTAACTAACAATTGCGCGGTCGTGCAACGTTACACCCAAACAAAATTTACGTCCTTTTTTTCCCACAAATAGAGCTTTCTTTTGGTGGTATTTGATCGCCCCTGCGGTTTTTATTTTTTGCGCTATAAACAAAAGAAGAGCGACAATTTTGAAAAAAAACACAATATTTTTTACTTTTTGCTATAATAAATATCCCATTTTTTTTAAAAAAAAACTATTTTTTTCCTCAGTTTAGGCCGATACGTATTCTTCTACATATTTTTGGTAAAAAAAATCGCAATAGGCGTATATTGATCGGTTTGCGCAAAAGTTATAGCGTCTACAAAATAGGGGATAGATTTATTGAATTTTTTTTTTTTTTTTTTTTTACTAGTAATGGCGGCGATCTGCGATTTTTTTTTCGTGACTGCGACATTGCGGCGGACACTTCGGACACTTTTGACACATTTTTGGAACCATTCACATTTACACAGCGATCGTTGCTATAAAATTGCAATGATTACTGTGTAAATGTGACTGGCAGTGAAGGGGTTAACTCTAGGGGGCGCTGGAGGGGTTAATATGTTCCCTAATAGAAGTGATTCTAACTGTGGGGGGAGGGGACTTAAGGGGAGGAGACCGATCATGTGTTCCTCCGTACTGGGATCACATGATCGGTCTCCTCTGCACTGACAGGACGTGGAGCTGTGTGTTTACACACACAGCTCCACGGTCCCGCACGGTCCCGTTGTTTTAACGGGCAATCGCGGGTGCCCGGCGGACATCGCGGCCGCCGGGCACTCGCACCGTGTCCCGAGCAATGCCGCGGGCGCGCGCGCGCGCCCCCCCAGGCGGCCGGGAATGCGAGGACGTCATATGACGCCCACCCAGGATGGTAGATCCACCTTGTGGGCGTCATATGTACATGGGCGGGTATTGAAGTGGTTAAATATTGTTTATCGAGAATTAGCTGGTATCATTCCGTTCAGCAAGCTGTCCTTAAAAATTAGGAATAATGGTACGACTATGACATGGCTAAGTTCTCTGAGAACTCTCAGGTGTTCGACAATAAGCAGTTCAATCTTAAACTGTGTACCAAATTCTTTACTGTTAGAACGGTAAGGAGGTGGAACTCTCTTCCACAGTTGGTGGTGTCAGCAAGGAGTGTAAACAAATACATTTTTTTAGATGCGTTTCTTGGTGAATGCAATGCACAAGGATATGGAAAATAGTAGTGACATAAACACCCACTCGGATTGAACTGGATGGACTGGTACCACACCAACTATGTAAATCATTGACATAAATTAGCTACAATACATAATGCTACTTGAACCACTAGTGAATCCAACCACACCCACACAATGCTGTCTATCAATCTGTACAGATTTACTTTGTAAATCTTAGTACAGGCACTACTGCAGCTCCAACATAGGAGTACACTTGGGTGAATGGGACTGTCATGGTTATGCAGTAATCTTCCTCTGTTTGATTACCTCTCCTCATGTGTTCAGACTAAGAGGCCAGCCACTTCCACCTGGTGGTTTTTATAACCTCTCCTCTAAGCATGGCTCCACCCCAGGCCCTATCAGGGAACCCTATATTAACCTGTGCACTGCAAGCCAGTGGTGCTGATAAACTATTGTGTATCCATTGTGTATTCGGCTTCCTGTTTCCTGCTTGCCGTGTGCTCTACGTTTGTCTCTGTTACCGACCTTGGCGTGTTCTCAACGATTCCTGTCTGCTTGTGACCTTGACCTTTTGGCATGTCCCCGATCATCCCTGTCTGCCTGTGACCCTGAACCTTTGCCGTGTACTCTGTTGTTCCTGTCTGCTAGTTGCCCTGACTTTTGCCTTATCCCCTTACTATCTTTGTCGTTCCAGCCTGCTGCTTCCTTCTCCTGGAGTCTACTGTGAGCGTGAGCTGTGAGACCCTAGGGGCCTGACCTGGAGCCAGACTGCAGCGAAGTCCATCCTCACCACTGGAGGCTCTGGTGAACCCCTGCTGGCTTCTAGACTCCGCACCCTGGGGAATCTATGCTCTAGCTCCCACTGGGATCTGTGTTAGTGATCCAGTAGACCTGTGTCCTGAATCTCCCTGGGTACAATCTGCAGCACTCAGTCCTAATGTCCACTACCTAGCGGTGCACTTCCGACTCCTACGGAGTGCATCTGTCACCTGGTCTCAGGTGACCTGACAGGGATAGAGCATTGTCACACATAACACGAAGTGCCTGAACAAGGGCCTTCATGCCATTATGTTAATGAAAGCAATTTAACAACATTAACAAAAACATTTAAAATTACACTGGCATGTTAACCACTTGCCGACCGCCCCATAGCAGTTTAACCCCTGATTGCCCCTAGTTAACCCCTTCACCCCCTTTTGCCAGTGTCACTAAGCGATCGTTTTTTCTGATCGCTGCATTTGTGTCGCTAGGTAACCATTTTTTTTTTTATTTTAACCGCCATGTTTTATATAGGTTCATAAATAGTTTTATAGGTCAGGTACCCCCATATTACAACCTAAATAAAGGTTTTTAACCCCCTGATTGCCCCTAGAGTTAACCCTTTCACCAGTAATCACCGTATAACTGTCACTGGTGACGCTGGTTAGCCAGTTAGTTATTTCGTTATTTAGGTTCCCCGTCAGGTTTTTATATAGCGTCAGGTACCCCCATATATTACCTAATAAAGGTTTAACCCCCTGATTGCCCCTAGTTAACCCTTTCACCCCCTTTTGCCAGTGTCACTAAGCGATCGTTTTTCTGATCGCTGCATTAGTGTCGCTAGGTAACCAGTTTTTTTTTAGGTTAACCGCCATGTTTATATAGGTTCATAAATAGGTTTATAGGTCAGGTACCCCCATATTACAACCTAAATAAAGGTTTTAACCCCCTGATTGCCCCTAGAGTTAACCCTTTCACCAGTGATCACCGTATAAAATGTCACTGGTGACGCTGGTTAGCCAGTTAGTTATTTCGTTATTTAGGTTCCCCGTCAGGTTTTTATATAGCGTCAGGTACCCCCATATATTACCTAATAAAGGTTTAACCCCCTGATTGCCCCTAGTTAACCCTTTCACCCCCTTTTGCCAGTGTCACTAAGCGATCGTTTTTCTGATCCCTGCATTAGTGTCGCTAGGTAACCAGTTTTTTTTTGTATTACTGTTATGGGTGACGCTGGTTAGTTAGCTTGTTTTTTATACTGTCAGGGCACCCGCCATTTATTACCCAATAACGGTTTAACCCCCTGATCGCCCGGCGGGTGATATCAATTAGGTTTTAGGGTCAAATAAGGTCTGCGTCGCCCCAGGTTAGTGCCAGTACCGCAAACACCCACGCGCAAAGCATACACCTCCCTTAGTGGTATAGTATCTGAACAGATCAATATCTGATCTGATCAGATCTATACTAGCGTCCCAGCAGTTTAGGGTTCCAAAAAAACGCATTGTTAGCGGGATCAGCCCAGATACCTGCTAGCACCTGCGTTTTCCCCCTCCGCCCAGCCCAGCCCACCCAAGTGCAGTATCGATCGATCACTGTCACTTACAAAACACTAAGCACACATAACTGCAGTGTTCGCAGAGTCAGGCCTGATCCCTGCGATCGCTAACATTTTTTTTGTGGTAGCGTTTTGATTCAGTCGCTAACAGTCAGGAGCTTTTTTACCTGTGAATCTCAAAAAAATAAAAAAAACAAAAATAGTTGTCGTTTTATTGTTCTCTCTCTCTCTCTATTGTTGCTCTTTTTTTACTCCATTCTATTCTGCAATGTTTTATTATGTTTTATCATGTTTTATCATGCTTGCTTTTCAGGTATGTAATTTTGTTTACTGTGTTTTAGTGTTAAGCATTTTTTTGTTTTCAGGTGCGCCATTCAGTTGCAGCGCGGATTTATTTATCTTGACAGCAACAGCGTTTGCTCCCACGATACATAAAGCCGCGACTCCAACGCTGTAGGAGGTGATTTCACCACCACAGTTAAAAAAAAGAGCATATGTGCCGAAGCATGGGGGCAGCAGGGGGGGCGGAGGAGCGATTGGCTCCTAATGCCACGTACATACGGTCGAAATTCCGACCGTGTGTACACGGCATAACTTTTGCGGGAGGATGCCCCCATGCATCGGCATATATAAATGGTGCATGTATGCCCATCATTAGAAGTGGGTGGATGAAGGGAGGTATTCTAATGGTGGGCATACCCACCAATCAATCTCTTTTTTTCGTTCAGCCAAGAGGCTGCATGAAAAAAAAAAAGATTACAATATATGTCCAGTATGTTGCTGGACTTTGAATGGTTATACCAGAATGATGCCTGCAGGTTTAGGTATCATCTTGGTATCATTCTTTTCAGCCAGTGATCGGCTTTCATGTAAAAGCAATTCTAGCGGGTAATTAGCCTCTAGACTGCTTTTACAAGCAGTAGGAGGGAATGTCCCCCCTCCCGGATATAAACCGCGCCATTGGGAAATTGGGAAAGCATTTTATCACACCAATCTTGGTGTGGTCAGATGCTTTGAGGGCAGAGGAAAGATCTAGGGTCTAATAGACCCCAATTTTTTCAAAAAAAGAGTACCTGTCACTGCCTATTGCTATCATAGGGGATATTTACATTCCCTGAGATAACAATAAAAATCATAACAAAGAAAAAAAATGGAAGGAACAGTTTAAAAATAGAATAAAAAAGCTAAATAAATAAAAAAAAAACTAAAAAAAAAAAAAAAAAAAGCACCCCTGCCCCCCCTTCTCTTGCGCAAAGGCGTACACAAGCGTTGGTCTGGCGTCATATGTAAACAGCAATTGCAGCATGCATGTGAGGTATCACCGCGAAGGTCAGATCGAGGGCAGTAATTTTAGCAGTAGACCTCCTCCGTGAATCTAATGTGGTATCATGTAAAGGCTTTTAAAGGCTTTTAAAAATGTATGTAGTTTGTCGCCACTGCGTGTTTGTGCGCAATTTTAAAGCATGTCGTGTTTGGTATCCATGTACTCGGCCTAAGATCATATTTTTTATTTCATCAAAAATTTGAGCAATATAGTGTGTTTTAGTGCATTAAAATAAAAAAAAGTGTATTTTTTCCACAAAAAAATGCGTTTGAAAAAAATCGCTGCGCAAATACTGTGTGGAAAAAAAAAATGCAACACCCACCATTTTAATCTGTAGGGCCTTTGCTTTAACAATATATATAGTGTTTGGGGGTTCAACGTAATTTTCTTGCAAAAAAAAAATATGTTTTCATGTAAACAAAAAGTGTCAGAAAGGGCTTTATCTTCAAGTGGTTAGAAGAGTGGGTGACGTGTGACATAGGCTTCTAAATGTTGTGCATAAAATGCCAGGACAGTTCAAACCCCCCCCAAATGACCCCATTTTGGAAAGTAGACACCCCAAGCTATTTGCTGAGAGCAATGTTGAGCCCATTAAATATTTTTTTTTTTTGTCCCAAGAGATTGAATAATGAAAAAAAAAAATATATATATTTTTTTTACAAAAAGTTGTCACTAAATGATATATTGCTCAAACATGTCATGGGCATATGTGGAAATACACCCCAAAATACATTCTGTTGCTTCTCCTGAGTACGGGGATACCACATGTGTGGGACTTTTTGGGAGCCTAGCTGCGTACGGAACCCCAAAAACCAAGCACCGCCTTCAGGCTTTCTAAGGGAGTAATTTTTTTATTTCACTTCTCACTGCCAATCACAGTTTCGGAGGCCATGGAATGCCCAGATGGCATAAAACCCCCAAAATGACCCCATTTTGGAAAGTAGACACCCCAAGCTATTTGCTGAGAGGTATTGTGAGTATTTTGCAGATGTCGCTTTTTGTCACAAAGTTTTGAAAATTGAAAAAAGAAAAAAAAAAAATTTTTTTTCTTTACTTTCTTCATTTTCAAAAACAAATGAGAGCTGTAAAATACTCACCATGCCTCTCAACAAATAGCTTGGGGTGTCTACTTTCCAAAATGGGGTCATTTGGGGGGTTTTGTGCTATTTTGGCATTTTATGGCCTTCGAAACTGTGATAGGTAGTGAGGAGTGAAATCAAAAATTTGCACCCTTAGAAATCCTGAAGGCGGTGCTTGGGTTTCGGGGCCCCGTACGCGGCTAGGCTCCCAAAAAGTCCCACACATGTGGTATCCCATACTCAGGAGAAGCAGCAAAATGTATTTTGGGGTGCAATTCCACATATAACTATGGCATGTGTGAGCAATACATAATTTAGTGACAACTTTTTGAAGAAAAAAAAAATTATTTTTTATTTTTGTCTTTATTCAATCACTTGGGACTAAAAAAAAAAATATTCAATGGGCTCAACATGCCTCTCAGCAAATAGCTTGGGGTGTCTACTTTCCAAAAATTTGGGGGGGTTTTGTATTAGATTTTTTTTCATATTAAAAGCTGTAAATTCCAGAAAATGTACTCTAGTTTGTAGACGCTATCTTTTGCGCAAACCAATAAATATACGCTTATTGGCATTTTTTTTACTAAAGACATGTGGCTGAATACATTTTGGCCCAAATGTTGACTAAAATTGAGTTTATTAGATTTTTTTTCTAACAAAAAGTAGAAAATCTCTTTTTTTTTAAAATTTTCGTCTTTTTGTTTATATCGCAAAAAATAAAAATCACAGAGGCAATCAAATACCATCAAAAGAAAGCTCTATTTTAACTTTGGATAGTAAAACCAGTTTTTTTTTTTAACTTTGGATAGTAAAACATTTTTTTTTTCTGCCGGTAAATACCTTATATAGATATGAAAACATATATCCCATTGCCGATAAATAAAAACGTCTCTGTTAAAAAAATATATATACCTTTTACAGCCCACTTCCAGTTTCTTGTCTGGTCATTAGTGTAGGCTTATAACATCATGCACAGCTCTTTTTCTCACTCTTGTGAGAGTTTGCCAGGAAGGGAGGGGGGATGAGTTATAAGAGGGCCAATGAAAGCTGCAGGGCTGCAGAGCTGGAGTTATGCCTCTGTGTGTCTGTGTAAATCCAGGAAGTGAACAGGCAGCAGCTCCGGCTGCCCACAGTTAAAATGGCTGCAGCCAGACTTGGAGGTAGATTTCAAATGATGGCAAAGATGTTTTTATTTCAAATTATGTGAGCAGACTGCAGTACCTCTTTAAGTGATCAGGTGCACAAATACTTTAATAAGTAACTTCCTAACTGCAGAAAGAAAACCCTGACCACACTTCAACTTCTACCTTCCAAACTTCGGGCTGATGTGAGCATCAGGCTGCGTGTTAACTTATTCCAGCCAGCTGTGCTCTAGGGACTGCCCAATATCCAATCCTGTCTCACAGACACAGACACACGAAAGGCACTGTTACAGTCAGGATATTGCAGGGAAATAGGGCTGAGATAGAGATAAAGAAACACGTCTACAATTATACATCTCAGCTAAAAACATGTCAAATCCAATAATGAGCAATATAAAGATATTTTACAGTAAACGTCATATTTCTTTATCTCTCCCGTTTGATACCTGATCTGCTGAAGGAAACGTCTATCAAAATCTATTAAACTATTTGCTATTGTAAAAGGATCTTTTAGAACATTTCCTCTTCAATCAATCAGAATTGAAATCTAAGCTCTAATTTTCCCACAGATCAATCAATTAGGTGAACGTTGAAGTGGCACAGCCCTGGGGCTATTTAATATGAAGCTTTGCGTCTCGCTGTGAGCACTGGATACCGGTTCAATGATGGGAACTGAGAGCAGTGGAGAAGGCATGTAATTCAGGCAGCACTAACGCACATTTAGAATGGGAGAAATGCTAGGAGACGCTTCCGATTTAGAAAACCAGCCTCCTACACCGTCTTGACTGTGAAAGGATGATATTAAGGAAATTGCACAAAGCAAGACTCTGAACACAGCTTAAGGCAAAGAAAAAAGAACTTCCATTTGGCTTAAAATCACAATTTAAACAAATATTTACATGCATATTCTCCAGGCGAAAACAACTGTTACTGGTCTGTCAATGCCTAACACTGCCAGTGTGTCCCCTTTACTGACACAAGGGTTAATAAGGTTAAGTTATTTCAAGGATGAAAACCTGGGCAAATTTGGTCAGCTACATACATAGAAACACATAAAAAATAAAGCATTGCATCCTGGGAGTTAGTCATATAAAACAATGCCTGCAGCAAAATATTATACTTTAGTTCCTGAAAAAAATAAAAACTTAAAGCCCATTTGCAGTTTCCCAATAAACGATATGAATCAAATCAGGTTGGATAAAAAAAAAAAAAAAAAATGTAATTGTTTATTTACTATTCATTTTTATTTAGTTTTTAATGCTCCCCAGCCCAAAAGTCCTATGGACCGCAGAAATGTGTAATTAAAGACCGCTGTGCTGTGTGAGAGCAGCAGCCCCTCTACAACAGTGACACACACCTCCATGCTGAGTCACTGCTACAATCGGCAGTGAGCATAGGCCTGGGCGCACCCTAATCACCCTGTGCCGCGCAGATTCCCCCTGTTTGAACCCCTGATATTTCACCAAAGCCCCCTAAGGCCCCTTTCACATGAGGCAGATCCACTCAGCGGAGTCCGCCAGATAAGCGGGAGATCGCTCCGTTAATCTCCACTGAGTCGGCAGATGACAGGTCCGTCTCTGCTCACTGAGCAGGGAGGAGCCTGTCAGAGCCTCGCTGATTCCTATGGAGAGATCAGAAGAAAATGGACAGCATGTCTGTTTTCATCAGATCTCATCTGATCCGCCAAGAGGGATGTCGAACGTATCGCCATACGTCTGTCTTGAACGGATCAGATAGCAGACACATCTCCGCGGACATCCGTCTCCCCATAGGAGTCAATGGCTGGCCCACTCGGATCCGCCTGAAAAACGAACAGCCAGATCCGAGTGGGCTTGTCATGTGAAAGGGGCCTAACGAGCTTCCTACAAAATTTGTAAAAAAAAAATTGAAAAGAAAAATTGTAAAAAATAAAATAATAAAAATAAAAACTACTGACAACGTCAGTATATACACACACATATGTGTTTGGGCTTTGAGGTGCACACCCTAATACAATAGGCTGCGCACACCTATGGCAGTGAGTATGAGCTTTTCTGATTGAAGCACTTTTGTGGTGACCAGTGGGGGGGGGGGGGGGGGGGGGGGGGCGTCTGACCACTACTGTATAGAGACAACTGTTCTTACAAAGTAAGGCATACTTTACAAAAGGATGTAAGTAGTAAAAGGTCCTTGACACAATTCCAAGTTCCAAAATGCATTCATAGGCTAGAATGCACTAGAAGACTTCTGTATCAGCTGTTTGCCTTCATATGAATACATTTTGGAACTCAGAACTGTGTGCAGAACTTTCACTGCTCACATCATTATGTGGTTCACAGAGGTTATCCCACACACCCGTGTTTCCCATAGAACTTGGTTGAGAGGGGTACATGTTATGGGGATACTGCAACTAGACTTTAAGAGTCAAATTAACACTTTTTTGGACAATCTAGAAAGACAAGAAACAACTTTGCACCCAGTACAGCACAGATATACAGTAGAATAATAATAAGCATTTATTTTAAACTGTACAAGTGTTAAGTGTAAATTAGTAAATAAGGGTTTGTAAAGGCAGAAGTTTTTTTTTTTATCTTAATGCATTCTATGCATTAAGATAAAAAGCCTTCTGTGTGCAGAAGCCTCCTCAGAACCCCCTAATACTTACCTGAGGTCCCTCTCTGTCCAGCAATGTTCACAAGTGTCTCAGCCTACTGAGATTCTCCTTCCTGATTGGCTGAGACACAGCAGCGGCGCAATTGGCTCCCGCTGCTGTCAAAGTCAGCTAGCCAATCAGGGGAGAGAAAAAGGGCGGGGCCGGGTCAGGGCTACGTGTCTAAATGGACACAAGGAGCTGTAACTCAGCTCAGGTGCCCCCATAGCAATCTGCTTGCTGTGGGGGCACTGAAAAGGAGGGAGGGGCCAGGTTCACAGAATAGGGACCCGAGAAGAGGAAAATCCGTGCTGCTCTGTGAAAATCCACTAAACAGAGCAGGTAAGTATAACATGTTTGTTATTTTTAAGTGTAGATGGAGTAGAGCTTTTTTAAATAATAAACATGATATACTTACCTGCTCTGTGCAATGGTTTTACACAGAGCACCCCGATCCTCTTCGTCTGGGGGGAAGCTGTACACAGAAGGTTTTTACCTTCATGCATAAAAAGTGGAACAATAGAAAGGCATAAACCACTTTTTTTCTTGGATTTGTGTTGGAAGTGAGACAGGTAGACACCTTCCATTTTAAGTAGGCTTTATTATGCGGTTCAGTGGAGGACTTTTAAGTCCACCTCAGAAAAAGCTGAGTTTTAGCACTTTAGAACTGTATGCATAGGATGCATTACTGTGTATATACTACTTAATTACAATACACTAACCTAGAACTGTCCCGGGAGCCCAAAGGCAGAGAATATAGTAGAATGTATCACCTTACTCTGTATAAGAAAAGATATCTGACTTTTCGTATTGTTCATGTGCAAGGTTCTCAATCGTGTACAGAAAGACACTATTGAAATACCAATATCTCTGCCAGTAATCCATCTTTTGCATCTGGCTGTGTTCACATAAATGTACTTATTGAAAAAAAAGAAAAAAAAATTATATGGATTGCACGAAAAGCTTTTTTCTTCTTCAAATCTTAGAGCAGGAATATGACAGATAAGAGAAAAGGCAATGGCACCAATGGTCATAGAAACACAGAAAACTCCAAAATATTACAAGCTGTAGAAAGTTTCAGTATGACAAATTGTGATCATAAAGTTGGGTAACATTATTCTACTGAAATATTATTGAAGAAGGTATGGTAGTTTAAGCACTGGTGGTGCCTTAGGGTATGCAAGTGGGAGAGGGTTTTAGTTTTTATGACAGGGTTTCTTTAAGATCCAATTGCAAGTGTATATAAAGCAAACTTTTTTTTTTTTAGCTTGTTAAAACCTCTCATGGGTCTTTATACCATTGGGGAGATTTCCTTCACTTCCTTTCCTAGAGACACAACAATAAGTAAGGATGAGTTCTCTCCAAAGCAAGGTGATAGCCCCTTTAAGGCTAGGTTCACACCTTGCCACTGCAGGACCACACCTGTTCCCGCAGTCGCAACCAACCGCACAGAAAGACTTTCTGCCGCTCAGGAAAAGTGTGGGGGTACCATTAATCCTAATGGCACCCCCACGCACTGGCAACCACAGCACATCTTCCTGCACTGGGAAATGCACTGCACTTGCTTTTTCCATGTGGGCAATGTTTTTAAAAATGGAGCAAGGTCCTTTTTCCTGCATTTTAAGAAGGCACAGCAGCCCATACAAATGAATGGGCTTCCATGCCCACACAAAACATGGCTCCAATTGGAAGATTTCCCCTAACCCCCTGTTCCTATGACAACACAAAAATGGATGTCCTATCACTTTTTTATCACTATACTGTAGACAATGGCCAATAGCCAGGGCTAATAAAGAGAGTGAATCTCTCCAGCAGGGATGCTGACAGCGGATCTTACTCCCCATTAACCTAAAACTCAAAATCAAGTTTTTGGCTGAAGGGTAAATTTAAAGTGATTCTAAAGTCAATTTTTTTTTAAATTTAAAATTAATAAACATGTTATCCTTACCTGCTCTGTGCAATGGTTTTGCACAGAGCAGCCCAGAGCCTCATCTTCTTAGGTCCCTCTTAAGCGCTTCTGGCCCCTCCCTACTGCCCCCACAGCAAGCAGCTTGCTATGGGGGCACCCATGCCAATCCACTGCTTGCGTCTCTATTCAGACACTGAGCTGCAGTTCGGCCCCACCCCCTCTCTCTTCTGATTGGCTCACTGACTTTGACAGCAGCGGGAGACAATGGCACCCCGCTGCTGCCTCAGCCAATGAGAAGGGAAGTCCCAAACAGTTGAGACTCTCGTGCAACATCACTGGATTGAGATGGGGCTCAGATAAGTATTAGGGAGGCTGAGAAGGGCTGCTGCACACAGAATGTTTTTTATCCTGATGCATAAAATGCATCAGATTAAAAAAAAAACTTCTGACTTTAGAACCATTTAATTCTACAGTACAGTCCTGTTTTTAACTATAGACAGACCTATTCACTAAGGCAAACAATATACAATATGCAGTAAGCCATAACAAACAACAATTCATCTATGACCAGCGTGACCGCAAAGTAAAATAGAATTGGTTGTTATTACTTATGTTACTTTGCACATTATTATTATTATTTAAGGTACTTATATAGCGCCGTCAATTTACGCATCGCTTTACATATACATTGTACATTCATATCAGTCCCTACCCTCAAGGAGCTTACAATCTAAGGTCCCTAACTCACATTCATATACTGGGGCCAATTTAGACAGAAGCCAATTAACCTACCAGCATGTATTTTGGATCAGTATGGTTCCTATTGGGCAAGCATGTGTGAATACTGTGTGTGAGACTTTAGTATTGCAAACATGGAAGTCAGAGCATATTCTTACAAAAAGGATGAACATAGCAAAACACTATGGCTCAAAGGGTTAACCAGGCAAAGTAATAGAGATGCTATGAGGTTTACACTGGGTGACTGATGGACATGTATTTCATTAGCATGGAAGGGTTCACTGGAACGCCCACTGATGGTAGTTCTGCTGCTGTGGAAGACGTAACGTGAGAAGAACCCAATTATACCACCGCTGAACACTGTTTACTGGATTTTCATCTGCCTGCTGCCTCTATTCCCTTTCATTCCAGCACAGTGGCTGGCCATTATCACTACTCTTTGTGGGGTGGCTCATGGAGGAGGGCGCGGGGGGAGGCACAGAACCTGACAAAGAAAAATCTCTGTAGCTTCTGCTTTCCCTGGTGACCTCTGTCAAGCTTGCAGGCCTTCAGAATACTGCCACCAACATGCAAGATCAAAATAACAAAGGAACCTTCTCCCATTATGAATAATTCTGTCTGGACAAAGTCTCCCACATTTTAAAACATCTCTCTCTACGGTTTTGGTCTCACCTCTCACAACCTTCCAGCGGTGGAGCCCAGTGTATCATTAAGTACAAAGCTATGTACATGTCACAATGTCCTCTCTCCCAGTAACTTTTTCCAGCTCACCTCTGATTTAGGAAAGGAGATTCCTCCCCCCCCCCCCCACTAGACTTTAGGGCTTAATTAAAATAGAAAAAACAGCGCACACAAATCTCATTTTTGGTGGCTGATTAGGCAGCACTTAGGTTTGTCATTAATGCTTTAACAGTGTGAGTGCCACAGCATTGCAATTCTCAATTACATTTTTTTTTTTTTTTAAAGAAAAGATTAACAGTTCACAGAAATAATAGCCAAATATAGATATGGCCAAAAATGCAAGTAATGTTAAAGTGATATCATTAAGTGACCAACTAAAAGAAATAATAAAATGCAAGCTTTCTGACACTAGACATTGATATAGACTCAAAAAACTAAAATTTTTAAGATTTTGTCTTGTTATCACTTTGTATCACATTACTTGACCTTTTAACATACATCTTTATTCCTGGCTAATATAGTACATTATATCTTCTGATAAGGAAATAAACCAAACATTTGGATGGAAATGGTCATTAAAAATAACTTCTGTTAAGCAGCAGATTAGTGTGAAAACATATGTTCATTATGATATAGTAATTCAAAAATAAACGCCTAAATGAAATATTATATGATTTATAATATAAATATATAAAAAAATAAATGTATTGAACATTAAAAAAGTAAAAAAAAAAAAAAAACACCAGAGCTCACTACAAGTCAAAAATACTTATTATAGCATATACTTTTTACAAGAGGTTCCTGGAAGCCAACAAATGAAAAATATAAAATTTAACTCCTGTACTTTTTTTCTTTTACTATAGTCAAGGTGCGTCTCTACCCATCTCCATTTTCTCTTTTAATTTTGGATAAAGCAAGGAATGGTTAAAACTCCTGTCAGTTTCCGGTGACTGGGTACCAGATCAAAGAGAGAGAATCTCTGCAGTGTGTGTTTGTGTGTGTGAGTGTGTGTGTGTGCGGGGGAGGGGGGGGGGGGGTCTTGTGGGGCACTGAAATAAACCCCAACAAGGATTCTGAACCTGCCCTACATCATTGAACACTTTAAAAATAGCAACATAATACACTTTAAAAGAAATGTAAAAATAAAACATGCCCAATCAATTCAATTGTTACTTTTCAGCTCCTTAAAATAATACTCTTATGGGGAAAGTATGGAAGCTGGCATTGCTGACCTGAAAATGCTAGTTGGCTGGCTGTGTCTGACTTAAGTACGTTTGAGTCACAGATCCAGAACAAGCATGCTGTAAATGAGTGTCAGAATTCCTTAGCTATATACTCTTTTTCCTTAGCTCTATACTAGCACTGAAGTCAAGGCATCAGCATGACAGCCAAGGCAACTAGTGTTTTCAAAAGGAGAGCTTAACTGGCAAGCCTCTATTATCATTTCATGACCGATTCGCTGCAAAGGTTTAGTCATAAACCTGAAATGATAATACAGGCTTTTCTGACTGTTTTTGTAAAACGATACAAAAAAAGCTCCTTTTTCCAAAAATGAACATGCTTTATGTTTGTATAATACATGGCTATTAGGGACTGGGCATTGCAGTCAAGAGAAATTTTGTGGTCCCCTACCTGAACTTTTGTACTTTAACTTTAAAAAATGTGGACTTACCTCCTATAAGCAGTTGCGGCTGGCGATATGTGTATATATATATATATATATATATATATATATATATATATATATATATATATATATATATATATATATATATATATATATATTTTGGGGGGGTGAGGGGCGGCAAACAATGCACCCACAGCCACCCCCCCCCGTTCAGTCAGGTCACCCACACCCCCGATCAGTCACCAGCCCCGCACTTTAGGTCACCAACCCCCTCCATCTAGGTCACGGGCAGCTCTTCCTCTGGGTGACACAAACAAAATCCATGCGTCCAGCACCCCGCATGTAGATTAGGAGGACGGACGCATTCTTTATGTAGAGCAACAATTCTTTTTTCAGATCCTCAGAGAGTTCTTTGCCATGAGGTGCCATGTTGAACTTCCAGTGACCAGTATGAGAGAGTGAGAGCGATAACACCAAATGTAACACAGATGCTCCCCATTTACACCTGAGACCTTGTAACACTAATGAGTCACATGACACCGGGGAGGGAAAATGGCTAATTGGGCCCAATTTGGACATTTTCACTTAGGGGTGTACTCACTTTTGTTGCCAGGAGATTAGACATTAATGGGACACCAAATTTACACTGTTCTACAAGCTGTACACTCACTACTTAACATTGTAGCAAAGTGTAATTTCTTCAGTGTTGTCACATGAAAAGATATAATACAATATTTACAAAAATGTGAGGGGTGTACTCACTTTTGTGAGATACTGTAGATAGAGACACAGCTGTGGAGGGGTGGGGAGTGGCCGTCTCAGGCTCTCGCTGAAAGGCTGAGACGGGTATCAGTCCAGGCACCTGGGGGATCCAGACTTTATTGTCGTGATGACACAGTGCCAGGACTGATTCCTGTGACGTCAGCAGAGAGCGGACTTCAGCGCGCTCTCTGCTGAAAACGGGTCACAGGAGTGCAAAACGAATTGCACTCCTGTGACCCATAAGAGAAGCCCAGCCAAAAGAGCTCAGGCTGGACTTCTCCTTTAAGTCAGATCATAAGAAAAAATGTCCTATATGATTCTCACAATCGTGTTGTATTGTTTGCTTAGCGCATAATCATTTATACCGATAATGTAATTTGCATTATCTTATTACTTAACAAAACATCATTTTTGATCCCCTGCAGATTTTGTAAGTTTGCCCTCTTATAAAGAGATGACGGCTCTATAATTTTTATCATAGGTGTATTTTAAATGATAGAGACAGAATATCAACCAAAAATCCAGATAAAACACATGATGATACAAATAAGTGAGTTGCAGCTCAGTGAGTAAAATAAGTATTTGATCCCCTACCAACCAACAATAATTCTGGCTCCTACAGGCTGGCTACAGTATGTGCTCATGTGGTATACAGATTAGTCCTATCTATTTAAGAAGGTGCTCCTAACTCGTTATGTGTATAAAATACACCTGTCCACATTCACTTTCTTCCATTCAAACCTCATGACCATGGGCAAGACCAAAAAGCTGTCAAAGGTCAGGTCAGGGACAAGATTGTAGACCTGCACAGGGCTGGAATGGGCTACAAGACCATCAGTAAAAAGCTTGGTGAGAAGGAGACAACTGGAGTGATTTTCATAAATGAAAAAAAATACAAAATAACCATCAATCGCCCTCGGTCTGGCGCTCCATACAAGATTTTGCCTCATGGTGTAAGGATGATCATGAGAAAAGTGAGGGATCAGCCGAGAACTACAAAGGAGGAGCTTGTGAATGATCTCAAGGCAGTTGGGACCACAGTCACCAAACAAACCATTGGTAACACAATAAGCTGCCATGGATTGAAATCATGCAGTGCCCACAAGGTCCTGCTCCTCAAGAAAGCACATGTACAGGCCATCTAAAGTTTGCCAATGAACATCTAAATGATTCAGAGAAGGACTGGGAGAAAGTGCTATGGTCAGATGATACCAACATTGGGCTCTTTAACTCGACTCTCTGTGTTTGGAGGAAGAAAAATGCTGACTAAAACCCTCAGAACACCATCCCTACAGTCAAGGGGTAGAGGTAGAAACATTATGCTTTGGAGCTGTTTCTCTGCTATTAGGCACAGGCTGACTTTGCTGCATTGAGGAGCCAATGGACTGGGCCATGCATTGTAAAATCTTGGATGAGAACTTTCTTCTCTCAGCCAGAACACTATAGATTGAGTTGCCAAGTGACAGCCAAGAAACCGTAAGGATTTAGAGAAGATCTGTAAAGAAGAGTGGACCCGAATCTCTCCTGAGATGTGTGCAAACCTGGTAACCAACTACAAGAAACGTCTTACCTCTGTGCTTGCCAACAAGGGTTTCTCCACCAAGTACTAAGTCATATTTTGTTTGAGGATCAAATACTTCTTTTACTCACTGAACTACAACTCAATATATAGGATTTGTATAATGTGTTTTTTCAGGATATGTGGTTGATATTTGGTCTCTAGCATTTTAAATACACCTATGATAAAAAATAGACCCTTCATTTATTTGTAAGTGGGCAAAATTACAAAATCTGCAGGGGGTCAAATAATTATTTTCCCCACTGTATGCTGCATCCTTGTAACTTCCTCTAATTTGAACTAACATATCAAAAATTTTACTTTAATGTTTTTACTCTGAACTACAAAAGTCCAAATGAAGACAGCAGCCTAGTGACAGCCATGGCTCCCTCCATAGATACAGTACAATCAGTAAGCATAACCACTCTAGAATTAGAGTTATTAGTAGAATTGAAAGGTGAAAATAAAGGTAAACATGCCAGAAATAGAGACATGTATTGCAATCAACCACATCTTAGGACTGATAAAATACAATATATTACATTCTTGTTTTTTGTGATAGATCAAATTTAATAGGGTATTGTAAGAGATGTGTAAAGTGCAACTGACAACCAGATTTCAATTTACTGTAAAATTATCTGTGAGAATTAAAAACAGAACATATTATATATTTTAATTAGGCAGTCAATTCAAATAGTAACTATTACAAATATTTACTGTCATGAGCAATGTGTAATTGTGGTGTGGCTACACTATACACTACACTGCTGAATGTGTGCTATTTGATAGTTATCGGTTATGGACCTTACAATAGTATGCAGTGTGTGGACCTTAGCATTATCAAAGGCCCAAAGACTCTACTAGTCATATTAGTAGGGTTTTAGAAATAAGGGTTTTCAGAGATTAGGAGAGTCAAAGATGCATAAGCTTGCATGTCATAAAAAAAAACATCCATTACCTATCATAGATAACACACAGTTGGTGTGACCAGTTCCCTCCTTTAAAAATTACTTTTACTAACTAAACCTACCAGACTTACCACAATTCTTGGGCACTCTCATCTTTAAACTATATATTCCTAACATCGAGGACCCCTTAACTTCAATAGGGTTTAGAGAACTGCCTTTACTTTACAATTGAAGACTACCTTAAAGCGGAGCTCCACCCTAAAGTGGAACTTCCACTCATCGGAACCCTCCCCTCCCTCCGGTGCCACAATTGGCACCTTTCAGGGGGGAGGGGTTGCAGATACCTGTATAATAAAGGTATCTGCTCCCACTTCCGGGCATAGAATCTGCAGCTATTACGCCACTTCCTGTGGAGCCCCCGCTGTCTGCTGGGAAACACACGGATCCCAGAGACAGCAGGGACCGTCCTTATTGCACAGCGCAACTCGCGCATGCGCAGTAGGGAACCGGTAAGTGAAGCCGCAAGGTACCGAAGATGGTGGCGGCAGCACCCAAGAGCCGATCGACAGATCGGGCTTCGGGTGCCGACATCGCGGGTGCGCTGGACAGGTGAGTGTCCATATTTTAAAAGTCAGCAGCTGCAGTATTTGTAGCTGCTGACTTTTAAAAAAAAAATTATAATTTCGCCGGACTTCCTCTTTAAGATTTGGGTCCAGCCTTCCAAAAACACTTCTGAACTAAAATGTAATCTGAAGGGTTTGTATGTCAGTGATCTGACAACCAGGTCCTGCTCTGTGCATTAGGAGTGCATAAAGTGGGTCCGGTATAAGGGAAGCCAAGCAATTGTGGAAAAAAAGACATTTAAAAAATAATACAATTTACTCCTATTTAACCCCTTATAAATCTTTAGTTATATCTAAATAGTTCTTAAAGTGATTGTAAAGGGAATTTTTTCTTTTTAAATATCTCTATACTTACATGGCCTGCACCTCTTCTTCTCGGGTGCCCCGCCAGCGCTCCTGGCTTCTCCTCTCTGTCCAGTGTTCCCATGGAAAGCTGCTTACTCGGGCGTACTTTTTACCGAGCCTTGGCCCAGCCCCCCGCTCCCTCATCACTGGCTTTGTTTGATAGCACTGGTAGTCAATGGCTTCCAGTGGCCCAGCAAAGTCAGTGAGGCTCGGAAGTGAGGGTAGAGAAGAGCTGCAGACAAGCACAGCACTGGATGAAATGAGGGCTCAGGTAAGTAGAGGGGGGGGTGTGATTCCTAAACATTTTTTACCTTACTAACATTAGGGTAAAAAATGTTTAGGCTTTTTCTGATTGGTTTTTGCTTTTTTTTAGCAGCACATTTAAAGCCTTAAATTCATTGATAAATATCATCCCCCATACTTTATACCACAAATCCAATTGTATTAAATATAATTTTATAAAATTGACAGATCACAATGACATTTTCACTTTTGATGTATTTTCTTTGTTCCCAGATGGGAGAACAATTTTTGTTTACCAAAAAGTTAATGAAAACCTGGCTGTGTTCTACCATAATCCCTACTATTAGGATATATTGGTTGTAACACTCTCCATTTTATTATGGAACAAAAGTGTCAACCCCAATGTTAGCAGGCACTTCATATTGAAAGATCACTGTTGCCAGAAGATTTGTCCTGACGCTGGATGATAGCATTGTCACCCATTGTGTCTTGGCCACCATCATTTGAAACCTTACTCCATTCTTTTATCTGCTTCACAAGACTCCTCCAAACCTTGTCCACATTTGTGTCTGTTTCAGAGTTAAGTCGGTTAGAGTTGAGACATAGGAGGGGAGAGAGAGTTTCTACAGGCTGAAAACCTGCCTGGAAATAATACAGAAGAAAAGTAAGCTGGATCTTTGTGATCTCCTTACAACAGAAATTCTTGCAGACAAGCTTGGAAGACTAAGAGATTTTACCAATTTGTTCCTAAAAAATGAATAAGCTTTGCTGGAATTTCTCAGAGTAATAGTTTGGGAATGTCTGTATTTATGCCATTTATTGCCTGGGGCATCTGAATAGTACTTGCAGAAATTGAATTTAGGATAGTTAGTTGTGAATCAAAGTTTGTGGGCTACAAAAATAAAGGGGTGAGAGGCTTGATTTTGTATAAGGAAGAATATTTGTTCATGTCAAGTTTAGCGGCACTGTATACGTGACATTTTCTTTGTATTTTATATAGAAATGTCATGCTAGTACCAAGTTTTTTCCTCTCCTTCAGAACAATATAGCTGACTATTTGGGCCGCTGGTTGATCTTTCCTGCAGCCCTATTAAAAAAAATAAAAATTGAGTCAGGAGGCAGTAAAAAATAAATAAAAAATTACTTGGAAATCAGAACTGCTTGTAGTGCTGCTGCACTGGCATGTCTGTTTTTTGTAATTAATTTAATCAAATAAAATACATTTTGGAAGATATACCTTTCATCACATCCAGCCTGATACATTGCATGTAGGATATATTTTTGTTCAGGACTTGCTGACACTATAAGAATCCTTCTACTTGACAGTTGGGCATATCAGTGGGGTAAGTAGTAAAGCTGTCCATTCTTTGTTAGTGTTACTAAACCCACTACAGTAAAATCAGTCTGTATATGAAGTAAAGCATGCTCGTTATACTCACTGTGGAACCTAAGGCGTTAATCATCCGCATTGTGTAAAAAGGCTGTTTAATCCTGTCTTCTCTGATCCTCCCCTTCTTTTACTGTTCCCAATCTATCTGCTGATAGAACAGAGTCTCAGGAGGCACTCTGCACATGCTCAGTTTGGTGTGTATTGCTAGAGAGTTTTTTTTATTTTTTATTTGAGGGTGCATGTGTGCAGCACAAGGCCAATCAGCACTGTCCAGACAGAAAGTTAAGGGTCATGCAGCCTAATAGGACAATCAAGTCAGAGGAGAATGAAAACTCCTCCTATAAGCTTTAACCAGTTCTCAGCCAGACACTGCTAGAAGTCACAAGACTGCTATATACTGCTGATGAGAAAAGGTATTAATCAGTTTCTATTTACTAAAAAAAAATGCATTTCCATGTTCTGTGTACTGTGGTAAGCCAGATATAGTGAATGCAGGGTCCTGGGATTGGCAACACTTTAAAGTTGAGTTCCACCCTAAAGTGGAACCTCCACTTATCTGCTCCCTCCCCACATCCAGTGCGACATTTGACACATTTAGGGGGAGGGGGGAACAGGTACCTGTTTTTGGCAGGTACCCTTACCTACTTCTGGGAGACTGCACTGCAGTGCCGTTCCTCGGAAGTTTGGCCCATCCTCCTTCCTCCACCACTGGGCCAGTTAGAAAGCACAGCGTGCTTTGCATATGCGCAGTAGGGAATCGGCTGTGAAGCCAAAAGGCTTCACAGCTGAAAAGGCTTCACTGCCTGTTTCCCTTACCAGGATTGGTGGCGGCGGCAGCACCTGGGAGCTGATCTGAAAATCGTCTGGGTTCCCCACATTGTGGGCTCCCTGGATGGGTAAGTGCCCATATATTAAAAGTCAGCAGCTACAGTATTTGTAGCTGCAGACTTTTAATTTGTTTTCACCAGGCGGAAGTCCTCTTTAAGTAGTGATGAATTTTTTTTTCTGCTTACCTGTTAGAGAAATGCATTTGCCAGCAGTTCGATGATGGGTTAGTTCTTCTTTAAAATATTGGACGATATAACAGTTTTTTTTTTTTAACAGTAATCAAGGATCCAGAGAATATTAAGTTCCCCCCTTTCAAACCTCTTTGGTCCATTGCCACACGCATGTTAATGTGCATTATATTGCCCATTTCAACAAGGCAATCTATTATTGAATGGGCTGCCAATACAACTCAAATGTTGGACTTCATGTCCAAAAAAATAAGCATCACCCTTTTTAGGAACGCTTACATCCAAAAAATGAACATGGACCTTTTTACAATGAACATAACATGTGCACTGAGATACCATTCAAAATAAATGGCACAGCACAAACTGCTGGTTGTCATAAAATGTTATGGCAAAACAAAGGTCTGAACAGGGCCTAAATGAAGGATGGATGCTGTAAGTATGTGATATGCCAGGGAGCCCATTCAGAAACAGTGGTACCTTGAGTCTCATCAGTATGAAACCAGGATCTGCTCTCCAGAAAATACATCTAAGCTTTCCTGCTTGCTTGTTACCGTGAATGTAAATGTGTATTATATACATCCACCATGCCCTTTAAATCTTTGACTTTACATATATTTGCAAAGTGGATAACTGTTTACATTTGCAAAGTGTGTTAATCCAAACCTAGATACTTGGATGTGTACAAAGCTATTTCTCTGTATGAAGTATAGGTCAGAGGGTGGGATATGCACCAGTGCCTCTGTGCTGCTGTATAATTCCACTTTAACAACGATTAGAGCATTTTAACAGATAATGTCAGGCAAGAACTATATACAGTTAGGAATCTCATGTTAAAAGGTTTAGCTTTCCATGGAAAAGCTATAACGTGTAAACACTGCATTTCAAGAATGCCAGACTTTGCAAAAAAAAATAAAAAATTATTTTTTCTTCTTCAAACCAACTATAGTTTAGAAACTGTGCATAATGATGCTTCCAAGTCGAACAAAGTTTAAAAATTGCAGTGGAATTGTGCAAAAAATAAATCATTTTTTATTTCTACTAAATACCAATTGAAATGTACAAATTAGGAAACATACTGTCAAATCTAATACCTTGCATTGTATAAAGTCTAGAGCTGACAGTCTTAATACTTAGGACTTCAACGTTGAACTTGTCTAATTTAGAAAGTCTAAGGAAAACTATATATAGCATAGACCTAAGACAAAAAAAACACCATTAAAAGAAATTATTCAGATTTTTGTCTCGGTTTTTAAACCCATACACCACAATGGGCATTTATTTTAAGCACAGATTTTTTTTTTATACTAAGCACTCTACTTGCACAGCACTTTTCAAAACACATGTTAATTAAGGATGAAATTGACTGTTGTAATGGGAATGCACCAAAATGAAAATACTTGTTGTTAAGTTTACAAAAAAAATGTACACATGGCGAATATATAGATAGCATGAACCACAAACTCCCATCCCCCATCTAGTTAACCTGTCAAATAATAAAGAAGCAGCCAAGACTAGGACAGCTAGCTGCCGGCTCGCTAACAGAAAAGCTGATTAAAAATGTTCAAGCAGCAGCAGCTTGCAGACCTTTCCAGCGAGAATAAATAGAGTGTATGCAAATGTGTTTGTCACTCTGACAGCGTGTCTCAATTAAGGCATCTTACTGCTGTTGCCGGATTCAGGAGCTGCAGTCATACGGCTAGGAGAAACTGCATTAGTGATACACGGGGCTTGACCTTAATCCGCATGCATGCATTTTAAAAAAATCTGCTTCCTCTACATAAACTAGCATAATGCCATGAGATATGTAAAACGAGTGAGAAATGGAGCTAGCGACATCTCCTCCTCTCTGTGTTAGGAATGTGCACAGGAAAAGCTCCTGTATCTTTTAATTGCGTCCCCAGCTCGCCTGCATAGTAATGCTATATGACTTTAAATGCATGTGCGACTAATGATGACATTAAAGTATGGTATGTCGCCTAAAACCGTGTTTGTTCTCTTCCTTGCGGTGCTACAGAACATGAATTCCTGAATACTGGAGAAGCAAATTATATGACAGCAGTGAAATAGATAATTCATTAAATACGTCATATAGGATATACATAGGTTTATCTTTACCGCTTTAACAAAAAACAAAAAAAAAATCTAAAAATACAGACGGAAACAATGACAGATAGACATATGATGAGAACAACACAGTCTAGGATTTTTCAAGGAACTACTATATAAGGGTTCCTTAATGCCAAATGTATGTACTTTAATGTGCATTTACATAGGATCAATTTAGACTGATATGGTCTTACACAAGTAGAGAAGATCCTTTTAAAGTACATCTGTCATAAGAACAATACAAGGGCTGCCATTGATGACCTCTATCAAAAAATTTTAGTTATCAAACTAATATTCTGACTGACTGGCTTCAGTCCTGACCTTGTATATCAGTGATACAAAGTATTAAGTATTGAATCAAGAGAGTTAGTATGACATCCAGGAAACTAGCATTTTCAGAGCAAGAGGGGGTCATTGGGGATAAATTAACCGAAAGTTTTAACTTCCCTGGCTTCACACTGGGGCGGTGCGGGGCGGCGACGGTAAAGCAGCGCTATATTTAGCGCTGCTTTACCATCGTTTTTCCCGCGGTATGCGGCCGCTAGCGGGGTGGTTTTTTTCAGAGTTCCAAGGAGCGGTGAACACACCGCTCCTTCACCGCTCCAAAGATGCTGCTAGCAGGACTTTTGTTGCGGTCCTGCTAGCGCACCGCTCCAGTGTGAAAGCCCGCCGGCTTTCACACTGGAGTGAATGGGGCTGGTTTTTTTTATTTTAACTTCCCTAAAAGGATAGTGAAGATATGTATATTTAGTCAATATGCCTTGGAGTCAAAAGAGAATGAAAAATTGAGCTGGAGATTTAATAAAGGATGTAATGGGCCACAAATGGCTCGTGCGGGTTACAAAAGCTTCTTTCAACTATCCTGGACGTGCTCTTTCCTTGGTTCGTCAGCCTCATTATTTCCATTTGTTCATAGATAAAAAAAAAAAAAAAAAAAAAAACCTGCAAAAAACACTAAGTGAAGTAACCTAAACTACCCTATATTCATGAAACAAATTCCTATTAATAAACATTTAAAAAAATGATTTTTTTTAGCAGGTTTAGCCTAAGAAGCTTAGGGAGTATAACTTGCTTGGCAAAATTGGTATTTTTCTGGCTAAATGGATTTCACATAACCACTCTGCGCGTCTCGTCAGCTTTCATGTTTTTCTAACACACACCATTGTTGCTCAGCAAATGTCACATTGTTACTCTATGAGAAGAGTTTAATACTGGTTCTAATACAGATCTGAGAGGTTATTGTTTTCTCTGAGTCCACCCAAGTGTGGAGCCTTGATGAAGGAGGATTGGTGTTACCCCCGAAACGCATTGGTTGCTTTTGTATGACCAACAATTAAAATGATCTTGGACTCCATTTGTTTCTAGCCTGGTGTTCTTTCTGTATTTTTGTGGTTTGAGCTACTGTTTGATGCCAATGGATCGCTACATGGGAGCAGCCTCACCATAGCTTGTTTGAAGTTTTCCTTCATATGACTGCATGTATAGGTTTCGCTCCTCTTTAAACACTTGGATTTCCTTCTGCTATTATCCTATGAACTATGGTGTCTTGCTGTGGCAATTACATGGAAGCTTGCATTTTCAATTTGATGAACTTGGCTAGTTTTTTATATGAGATATGCTAATATACTTGTACTGTAAGCTGCAATTTTCAAAACCAAATGAGGCTGTTTACTGCAGGTGTGAATCCCAGACATGAAGCTTGTAGACATTTGTGAACCCTATTTGGTCACCCGATTACTGTGAACTACTTTTTTGGCATATGATCCTTATATGAAATCACCATACATGCATCATGGCCTTACAAATTAAGCAATACAGTAATTTGCAGGTTTGAAGGATGATTTTTCGTGCATATTGACTTCTTATGTTTGTTAAAGTATTACTAAACCCACAACAGTAAAATCAGTCAGTATATGCAGTAAAGCACTCAATGTGGGACCTACGGGGTTAATCCTTTGCATTGTGCAAAAAGGATGTTTGATCCTGTCTTCTCTGATCCTCCCCTTTTTCACTTGTCCCCAATTTATCTGCTGATAGTACAAAGCCGTGGGGGCAAGCTGCACATGCTCAGTTTGTGTGTATTGCCAGAACATTTTTTTTTTTTTTTTTGGGAGAGTGCATGTGATCAGCACAGGGCCAATCAGCACTGTCCAGACAGAGAATCAGGGGTCCTGCAGGCTCATAGGACAATCAAGGGAGAATGAAAACTCCTCTTACAAGCTTTAACCAGTGCTCTGCTGGACAATGATAAAAGTCACAAGACTGCTATATACTGCTGATAAGAAAAGGTATTTAGCAGTTTATATTTACTAAAACTATTGCCTTTCCATGTTCTGTGTACTGTGGGAGACTATATATATATATATATATATATATATATATATATATATATATATATATATATATTCACTTTGTCCTGGGTTTAGTAACACTTTAACCATATTGGAATATTACACTTGAAACTTTACTTCAAGTTTTTGGGATTTACATCCTGTTTGTGGTGGGGCCATGTTTACGATGATACACTATAACTTTTCCTTAGCATAAGGTGTGTCTTTCACCAGTGGACTATTTGGATTCAACTAGACTCTATTCTTTACAACATAGTATACTTTACTCTGCTTGTTTATACGAAATCTAATGATAGAAGTAGTGCAATTAGAGGAGTTTCTTTGACCTATATCTTTTAGTAACTTCAGTCATGTCCAATATATTGGTGGGGCCCTAGAACACTTTGGGGTTGATTTACTAAAACTGGAGAGTGCAAAATCTGGCGTCAGCTTCTAACTTCAGCTTGTTCAATTAAGCGTTAGAAAAAAAAAAAAAACCTGGAAGCTGATTGGTTTCTATGCAAAGCTGCACCAGATTTTGAACTCTCCAGTTTTAGTAAATCAACCCTTTTATGTGTATGTTTCTGATTTGTCCATTTTTAATATCTATTATTGAAAGCAAAATTTTGCCTCAATGTGTGACTGAGTTCCTTTATCTCAAGTGTGCAATATCTGATGAGAAGTTTTCTAGAATCATATATGGCTTTTCAGGTACCACAATCATTCAGATATACCTTTGGTGATTAAAACACCTCCTTATTTGGAGAAATCTATTTAAAATTACAAGTTTTAAAGTGAAATCATCACACAAAATACTAATATTTGCATGAATATTTTCAATACACAAGCTTACCACAACTCCAGAATAAGCAGATCACCAACCCCATCAGTGATTCTAACGCAACTTACCAATTTTGATGTATCTGTAAATGTTAATTGGGGGGGTTTGAAGAGTGTAAGGCAGTACTGGCCTTTTCTGTGATGATTTTAAATTAAAACTGTGATAGTCTAACCTGTGCTTTTCTATGTTAAAATACTGTAGATTTGTACAAATAAAGAAATATTTTGCCAAAAATTACATATGAATTGTTAATAATTGTGGTACCTTAAAGATAATTTTAGACATGCAAAAGTTTCTAATACCCACTAAAAAGTGATGCAGCATGGTAAGAGTGTTCAGGAGGTGATCTTGCTGTCTCCAGCATGGTGAACTACAATGGGGTGCCGGTTTTTACCACCCTCCTACTGTTTGTCTAAACAAGCCCTAAAAGTCCCAGTTATACATAGTCCATATTCGTTACTAGTTTTTTTTCTCTAAATTACTCTGCTGCAGGTAGATGGGGAAGAAGACCAGAAGATGTCCTGTGACCAGCCAAAAGACCCCGGGAAAAAATGTTAAAAAAAAAAGAAAAATTAGTGTGGGAGCAAGGCTGGGAAAGCCTTTTAACCACTTAAGCACTTTTTGCGATTCGGCACTGCGCTAATTTAACTGACAATTGCGCGGTCGTGCAACGTGGCTCCCAAACAAAATTGACGTCCTTTTTTTCCCCACAAATAGAGATTTCTTTTGGTGGTATTTGATCACCCCTGCGCTTTTTATTTTTTGCGCTATAAACAAAAAAAGAGCGACAATTTTGAAAAAAAATCATTATTTTTTACTTTTTGCTATAATAAATATTGTCCAAAAATATTTTTTCTCCTCAGTTTAGGCCGATCCGTATACTTCTACATATTTTTTTCCTCAGTTTAGGCCGATACATATACTTCTACATATTTTTGGTAAAAAAATATCGCAATAAGCGTTTATTGATTGGTTTGCGCAAAAGTTATAGCGTCTACAAAATAGGGTATAGTTTTATGGCATTTTTATTATTCATTTTTTTTACTAGTAATGGCGGCGATCTGCGATTTTTATCATGACTCCGACATTATGGCGGACACGTTGGACAATTATGACACATTTTTGGGACCATTGGCATTAGTACAGCGATCAGTGCGATTAAAATTGCATTGATTACTGTAAAAATTTCACTAGTAGTGAATGGGTTAAAACTAGGGGGCAGCGAAGGAGTTAATGTGTGTCCTATTACCTGTTCTAACTGAAGGGGGGGGGGGGTGGGACTGTTTAGGGAAACTAACAGATCGCTGTTCATACTCCGTATTAGGGTTGTCCCAATACCACTTTTTTAAGACCGAGTACAAGTACCGATACTTTTTTTTAATGTCATGTGACAGTTTTCAAAGCACAATACAGATTGGGTGGCACTGACATGCAGCACTGATGAGTTCTGATGGGATTAGGTGGCACTGATGAGCACTGACAGATGGCAGGCACTGACAGATGGCACTGACAGGTGGCGGGCACTGACAGGTGGCACTGATGGCGGGCACTGCCAGGTGGTACTGACAGATGGCGGGCACTGACAGGTGGCGGGCACTGACAGATGGCACTAATGGCGAGCACTGACAGGTGGCGGGCACTGACAGATGGCACTGGCAGGTGGCTGGCACTGATAGATGACATTGATAGGTGGCGCTGGCACTGACAGGTGGCTGGCACTTATGGACATTGGGCACTGATAGGTGGCATTTATGAGCACTGATGGGCTGCCTGCGATGGCCCCTCATGGTACTTCTTGCACTCGGCTGCATAAAAGCAGCAGCGGCCATCTTGTTACACCCAGCCTGAACTATATGGACTGGGTGTAACAAGATGTCCGCTGCTGGCTTACTGCGGCCGAGTGCAGGGTGTACCAGGATGGGCGTCGGGATGTCCAACCGCCGACGTCAACACTGACCATCACTTCCGCTGTTCCGCCCACTGACTTCCGGTTGCGCTGGGTCCCTTTCCTGGGTATCGGATCTGGCATCGGCAGCATTTGTGCGAGTACAAGTACTGGCACAAATGCTCGGTATCGGTCCCGATAACGATACTAGTATCGGTATCGGGACAACCCTACTCTGTATGAACAGACGATCTGTCAGTTCACTCCTCAGAGAACCGGAAACTGTGTGTTTACACACACAGCTCCCGAGACCGCCGGGCACTCGCATCGGCTCTGGGAGTGAGCACGGGGCACACAGGTGCCCCTAGTGGCCGTTTATGGTACCATAACGGCGATTCACGCAGCCGAGCCATGTTGCCACAGTACAACTGCAGAGTTCAGTTTTAAGTCCATTATACCACATGAAAAACTCTAATCCGCCATGATTCTAAGCTGCATCTTTAAAAACACTGAAGTAGACACCACTACTCACGTGATCTCTACTTGCTTGCTGGTCCTGTGGTAAACAGCTGAGGTCACCCACCTGTGTAACTATGTAAAAATTTACCATAACTGGAATTCTTCAGTATACAGTGTTAAAAAATTGCCAGCATAAGATACTTTACTCACAGTGAGTAATTTCTGGGCTTTACTGTATTTGTACACATCATTATTCATTAATATTTTGTGCATGACATTTTTCAGCTACAGAAAAAAGGGAAACAACAACAGAACCTTCCACACACGGTTCCATTTATAATGCTTTATCGCACATTCACCAATTTGATCATTCACTAGCCCAAATTTACTAGAGGAGTAGAGCATGTGCACTTTCAAACTGAATTTTCACTTTTCCTAGTGAAATTGGGTGAAACAAAGTGAAAAGTGACTTTGCAAAAGTATCTAATTTGCGTGCAAAGATAAAAAAAATAAAAAATAAAATAATTTTTGCTTAAACATGATTGGATGAATAAAATCAGCACAATTTCACCCCAGTCACTAAGCTAATCAAAATATCATCTTTGAAAAGAGAAAATGTGTTTAGCTTGGCAAATGAGGTGGAGTTGTGGTGACTTTGACCATCCACTCATGTGCAAGCAAAATTTCTGTTTTGCTTAACCACTTATGGAAGTGGGAAAGATCTAGGTCATATGACCACTATATATCGATTAGGATTTTTATTATCAGTAAAAATCTAGTAGTTCTATGAACCATCTTTACCTTTTTATTTTATTTTGTTAACTGTTTAACTAGTTAAGGATCAGAAGGATTTTCCCCCTTAACCACTTCAATACCGCGTCATTGTCATATGACGCCCACAAGGTGGATCTCCCATCCTGGGTGGGCGTCATATGACGTCCTCGGATTCCCGGCCGCCTGGGGGCATCGCTCGGGACCCGGTGCGAGTGCCCGGCGGCCGCGATGTCCGCCGGGCACCCGCAATTGCCTGTTAAAACAACGGGACCGTGCGGGACCATGGAGCTGTGTGTGTAAACACACGGCTCCACGTCCTGTCAGCGGAGAGGAGACCGATCATGTGATCCCAGTACGGAGGAACACATGATCGGTCTCCTCCCCTTGAGTCCCCTCCCCCCACAGTTAGAATCACTCCTATAGGGACACACATTAACCCCTGCAGCGCCCCCTAGTGTTAACCCCTTCCCTGCCAGTCACATTTACACAGTAATCATTGCAATTTTATAGCAACGATCACTGTGTAAATGTGAATGGTTCCAAAAATGTGTCAAAAGTGTCCGAAGTGACCGCCGCAATGTCGCAGATCGCCGCCATTACTAGTAAAAAAAAAAAAAATTCAATAAATCTATCCCCTATTTTGTAGACGCTATAACTTTTGCGCAAACTGATCAATATACGCTTATTGCGATTTTATTTACCAAAAATATGTAGAAGAATACGTATCGGCCTAAACTGAGGAAAAAAATCGTTTTTAAAAAAAAAAATGGGATATTTATTATAGCAAAAAGTAAAAAATATTGTGTTTTTTTTCAAAATTGTCGCTCTTCTTTTGTTTATAGCGCAAAAAATAAAAACCGCAGGGGCGATCGAATACCACCAAAAGAAAGCTCTATTTGTGGGAAAAAAGGACGTCAATTTTGTTTGGGTGTAACGTCGCACGACCGCGCAATTGTTAGTTAAAGCGACGCAGTGCCGAATCGCAAAAAGTGCTCTGGTAAGGAAGGGTGTTTAAAAGCCCTGTATTGAAGTGGTTAATGACCAGGCCATTTTTTGCGATACGGCACTGCGTCGCTTTAACTGACAATTGCGCGGTCGTGCGACGTTGTACCCAAACAAAATTGATGTTCTTTTTTCCCCACAAATAGAGATTTCTTTTGGTGGTATTTGATCACCTCTGCGGTTTTTATTTTTTGTGCTATAAAAAAAAAAAAAAGACCTACAATTTCTTAATCTGTTTGGGGCGATATGTATTCTTCTACATTTTTTTGGTAAAAAAAAAAAAATCACAGTGAGCGTATATTGATTGGTTTGCGCAAAAGTTATAGTGTCTACAAAATAGGGGATAGATTTATGGCATTTTTATTATTATTTTTTTTAAGTAATGGCAGTGATCAGCGATTTTTAGTGGGACTGCAACATTGCAGCGGACAGATCGGAACACTTTTGACACTTCTTTGGGACCACTGACATTTATACAGCGATCAGTACTATAAAAATGCACCGATAACCGTATAAATGTCACTGGCAGGGAAAGGGTTTAACACTAGGGGGCGATCAAGGGGTTAAGCGTGTTCACTAGTTGTGTTTCTAACTGTGAGGGGATAGGACTGACTGGGAGTACAGAGAGATTGCTGTTCCTAATCACTAGAGACAGACAATCACTCTTAACTCCCCTGTCAGAACAGAGATCTGTTTGTTTACATTGACAGATCCTCATTCTGGTTATCTGTGGAACGATCACGGGTGGCCACCGGCCACGTGCATCTGCTCCCGCGATGCGCACTGTAGCTGGTAAAGGGACCACCGTACAGCTACGATAATTCACGGGAACGAGCCCACCTGCCATCGTATAATGAGGGTGGCTGGTCAGCAAGTAGTTAATCTTCACCAGAATTAAACCCCAGCATTGAGCACAATAAAAAGACATTCCCCCAATAAACTATTTGTTAAATATTTTAAACCCAGCACTTTACAATTTTCAATGCAGCTGGATCCTGCTCGCTCAGTGTGGCTTCCCTGAACTTCCAGTCTTCAGAGGAAAGAGTTTACAATAGGCAGTGCAGTCTCCAGACAGTCTGAAGACTGCACTTTGAGAAAAGGGGGGAGAAGCAGAGGAGTGTCTTGCCATCCCAGGCTAGGAGGGTGTGTGATTCTATTGATATAAACAGTGTAAAGAGACAACTACAGTCCTGAGGGTGAATCCATAGGACACTGCAAGGAGCCACCCCGAAAGAGGAAATGGAGCAGTGGTCATGGCATCAGCCTTAACTGGAATATAGGCAGGGATTAAAAAATAAAGAAGCTGCATACTTAGTACTTGCTGCTGCTGGAAGTGCTTATTATCACTTTAAATATGCCCCTGGTTTAAAATTTGGCTATTTGTTGGTCTTTAACCACTTCAGCCCCGGGAGATTTTACCCTCTTCCTGACCAGACTACTTTTTACAATTTGGCACTGCGTTGCTTTAACTGACAATTACACAGTCATGCAATGCTGTACTCAAATGACATTTGCGTCCTTTTTTTCCCACAAATAGAGTTTTCTTTTGGTGGTATTTGATCACCTCTGCGGTTTTTATTTTTTGCGCTACAGACAAAAAAAAGCGACAATTTTGAAAAATAAAAAACAATATATTCTTTTTGCTATAATAAATATCCCCCAAATTAAAAAAAAAATAAAATTTCTTCATCAGTTTAGGCCAGTATATATTCTTCTACATATCTTTGGTAAAAATAAAAATAAAAATTAGCAATAAGCGTATAGTGATTGGTTTGCGCAAAAGTTATAGCGTCTACAAACTATGGGAAAGATTTATGACGTTTTTATTATTTATTTATTTTTTACTAGTAATGGCGGTGAGCTGAGATTTTTAGCAGTACTGCGACATTACGACGGACAGATTGGACACTTTTGACACATTTTTGGGACCACTGACATTTATACAGCGATCAGTGTTATAAATATGGGGTTAACACTAGGGAGCGATCAAGTGGTTAAATGTGTGTTCCCTAGATTTGTTCTAGCTTTATGGAGATGGGACTGACTGGGGGAGGAGACATATCGTTGTTCCTACTTAGTAGGAACAAACAATGTCTCCTCTCTCCTGACAGAGCAGGGATGGGACTGACTGGGGGAAGAGATATATCATGGTCCCTACTTAGTTGGAAAAAAAATATGTCTCCTCTCCCCTGACAGAACAGGGATTTGTGTGTTTACATACACAAATCCCCGTGCTGGCTCTCGTGCACGCGATCGAGCATGGCCAGCGGGGATCAAGTCCCCTGCCATGCAGCGGGCGCAACCTCCGACGGATCTTAAAGGGAAGGACGTACCCCTACGGGGTTTTGCCCAGGAGAGCCATTGTGCCACATTATAAGTACGTGAGCTGGTCGGGAACAGGTTAAAGAGGAACTGCAGTCTGCTCACATAATTTGTAATAAAAACATATTTTCCATTCTGAAGCTTCCTTCCAACCACTTTGCATATTATTTTATATATACTGTGATTCTGTACTTGCCAAATATGCTGCAGAAATCTCCCTCCACTGAGTCTGGCTGCATCCATTTTAACTGTGGGCAGCTGAAGCTGCTGCCTGTTCACTTCCTGGATTTACACAGAGGCACACCTCCAGCTCTGCAGCTCTCATTGGCCTTTTTATGACTTATCCCCCCTCCCTTCCTGGCAAACTTTTATGAGAGTGAGAGAGAGAGCTGTGCATGATGTCCAAAGCCTAAGCTTTTTACCAGACAAGAAACAGGAAGTAGGCTGTATAAGGTATTTACTGGCAAAAAAAAAAAATGTTTTACTATCCAAAGTTAAAACAACAAGGGCAGGAGATTTAATAGATGGAAAGATGAAAAGATGACTGAATTTCCACTTTAACATAAAATGTCAATGTTGTATATGATTACCAAAGTGCTATCTCTTACCATATAAGTCAGCTTTGACTGCAACAAAGTGTGAATTCAATTAAACAAATGTGAATGCAGCAATATTTGCAGATTCCTTTCAGTATATTGGGAATGATCAATATATACACAGCATATTTTTTTTACATGATAACATTATTAACAGCCCAAATACTGTATATCTTATACAAATTACTTATCAAAAAGAATGCAATGCTATACAAGAGTTGCACATGGCATTATTCAAATGCCTGCTTAATTTGTACTGTCATTTGCTTAACCACTTCAGCACTAAATCAATTCTTTAATTTTTTGCACACATATAAAAATCTGCATTTTTGGCTATAAAACTATTTAAAACCCCATAACATTACATATTTGTTGAAAGCAGAGGACCTGTAGCATAAAAAGATGGTTGCTGTAATTTTTTACGTTACACAATATTTGCGCAACTGTTTATTAAATGCATATTTTTAGGAAAAAATATAATAAATTACTTTTGTTGCAAACACATTATAATACCCAATTTTTTGGTAAAATATAAAATATACAGTTCTGTCAAGTAAATAGATATCAAACATGTCAAGTCCTAGAAATTGTGTGTGCCCGTGATATAGCAAAAAAAGACTGTACCCAAAAATCTCCATAGTTAATGCTTGTAAGCCTTTACAGTTTATCAGTTTAGAGTTAACTGCGAGCTCTGATACTAGAATTATTGCTCTCACTCTGACATTCACAATAATACCTCATGTGTGGTGTGGTTGCAGTTTACATACTCATTTGCACCCTAGGCTGCTCTTGCATTTTCAGCTGTGCGCAGGGCAGCAGTGGTTACATGTTTTTTTTTTTCAATACATTTTATAATAATCTTTAAAACTTTTTTTTTTTTTAACTTTATTGCTACCACAAGGGGTTAACAATCCCCATGCGTGATGGCATTGGACAGGTAATGGGTACTTTTTATGGAGACACTGGGGGTCTAGAAGTCTCCACTGCCCTCCAAAGCATCTAACTAAGCAGAGATCTGCTCAGTTAAATGCTTCCCTGGCTGTATTAGCCAGTGAATGACGGCTCTAAAACCAGAAATGCAAAAATCATTGCTGCTTCCGGTTTCATTCTGGGCAGAGGAGATCGTGGAATTGATATTCCTCTGTCCCCTCCTGCATGCCAGTTTGAAGCCCTATGATATGGTCCCAGGCTCCCAGTTACCAGTGAAGAAGGGGGGGAGGGGGGGTTGGCAAGGCTTTAGTGTGACCACCGGATCACTTTCACGTTACAGCCAGGAAAATTACCACAAAAAAGATGGCTGCCACAGCCAGCCATAGTAATATACAGGTATATACCCAAGAATAATTACTGTCATTTTCCTTACATATTAGAAATTAGCCGGTATCAGTCAGTGAATGGATAATCTGTATCTAAGCATATGGTAAAGCTGGCCAGACACCACACAATCTCTTCTTCCTATTGCAGTCTTGTATATAAGTCTGTAGCATGTACAGCCAGCTTTACACTAATCAATCCACGGTACAGTTATTTTAATTATTGAATTGGTTATTGTTTGAAAAAGTCACATGGCATAAGGCTGTGTTGTATAAGTGTAGCCACCTAAGGAATAACAAAAACTATCAATTCTGACACTAATAAAGCCATTATAAAGTAATTCTAATAATGATATAAATTGCAAGTAAGGCATATCAGAAACTTAAACATAAAACATAAAGGAACCATAGACAGACCTACACAGAGATGAACAAGCTATGTGATCTGCTCGGTGTCCAGATTCTTTTCTTAGTATTTAAAAATTTCCACTAGATGGTGTCTTGGCTTCATGAATGTACCTCTGCGACATAAGGAAGAAACTGAAAATTGTCTCTCTCATATAGGATAGGAGTCCCCTTGTATGAATTAAAGTATTAAACACTCAAGGGAAATAAATATATAAGGTGCTTTTTATTAAAAATGTGCAGTATTGTTTTTCAACTTTTTTCGGGAGGGGTTTAAAATGGTACCTTTTCAACTGAGAAATTTGGTCATTGGTCTATATCCTAGAGGCTATGGCTCACAGTTTTCACTGCAGGGGCTCGTGCCATAGGCTGGAGTGAATGACCCTTGGAGCCGTCGTTGATCACAGAGATTCAAAAAGCGTAGGCAAGCTCTCTCTGCACAGTTAGGCCTCATACACACTGGATGTTTTGCTAATGCTCCTAGGCTGCTTTCCTCCTGGCAGCTGAGCTTTGGCATGAAAAAAAAAAAACTTGACACTGGTAAACTCATGTAACGCATTTAGGCACATTAAGAACTTGGGTATTCGTTAATTTCAATGGGCAGAATAATAATTGAATCTGGCCATTGAAATGAATTAACGGTTAAGTGCACTTAAGTGTGTTCAGACATGTTTACATGCGATTAGGCACGCCAAGCATTTTTTTGGCCAAAAATCTGCTGCTCCTGAAGGCACTAGCTGTGAGTTTTTTTTTGTGTGCATGGAGACATAGACTAACATGCGCAGGCATTTAGAGGAGGGGAAAAAATGGCAAACACCTCTAGGTGCAGCAGATAAAATGTCCAGGGTGCATGGGGCCTTACAGGACAAACAAGCCTGTGCGCTGTGCATTGGAAGTTCAGCTTGTAGTTTTCGGGGAGCGCACAGCACAGGGTGAGGACAATGCAGGAGCAGCACTGTCACTCTATGACAGGAAGCAGATTCTCTGGAAAAATCACCAGGTGGAATGGGACAACAAAAACTGCTTACAAGCCTTTACAAAGAGGCAAGCTAATACCGTATTTATCGGCGTATAACACGCACCGGCGTATAACACGCACCCCAAGTTTAGGAGGGCATTTTAAGGAAAAAAAGTTTTAGGAGGGAAGTTTAGGGAAAAAAAAAAACTTACATTTAAGCGTCATTTGCAGCTTGCCCAGCGTCATTGCAGCCTTGCCCAGCGTCATTGCAGCCTTGCCCAGCGTCATTGCAGCCTTGCCCAGCGTCAGTGCAGCCTTGCCCAGCGTCAGTGCAGCCTTGCCCAGCGTCATTGCAGCCTTGCCCAGCGTCATTGCAGCCATGCCCAGCGTCACTGCAGCCATGCCCAGCGTCACTGCAGCCATGCCCAGCGTCATTGCAGCCATGCCCAGCGTCGTTGCAGCCATGCCCAGGGTCGTTGCAGCCTTGCCCAGGGTCGTTGCAGCCTTGCCCAGCATCGTTGCAGCCTTGCCCAGGGACGTTGTACCTTGCCAGCGTCATTGCAGCCATGCCCAGCGACATTAGAAGTCCGGTCCGGGTTTAAATTTCCCGCCGCCGAGACTCTGTCGCGTGCGCCGCCGAAAAAGTCCGAGGCGCGGCCGAAAAAGACCGAAGCGGCCCCGGAAAAGGCCGAGCCGACTGTTCAGCTCCGATCGCGGTCCCGCCTCCCTGCTGTTTCCGGAACGAGCGCAGGGAGGCGGGACTCCGAGTAGAGCCGAACAGTCTGCTCGGTCTATTCCGGCGCGGCTTCGGGTTTTTTCGGCCGCGCCTCGGTCTTTTTCGGCGGCGCTCGCTATTTTTTGGCGGCGCTTGCCATTTTTGCCATTTTTGAATTTTTTTTTTTTGGGGTATCGGCGTATAACACGCACCCACGACTTTCCCCCGATTTTTAGGGGGAAAAAGTGCGTGTTATACGCCGATAAATACGGTATATATTAAGGTTTGTTTTTGCCTTTAAACACAAACCGCTTCCCAACCAGCTGCCGCAGTTATACTGCGGCAGGCTGGCTCCCCTGCGCAAGCCGTCGTAGCTGTACGGCGGCTCTTTAACCATTTCATGACTAAACCTATTTCTGACATTTGGTATTTACAAGTTAAAATCCAGATTTTTTTGCTAGAAAATTACTTAGAACCCCCAAACATTATATATATATATTTTTTTTAGCAGAGAATCTAGAGAATAAAGTGTCAATTGTAGCAATATTTAATGTCACACGATATCTGTGCAGCAGTGTTTTAAACGCAACTTTTTTGGAAAAGGGACACTTTCATGAATAAAAAAAAACAGTAAAGTTAGCCCAATTTTGTATAATGTGAAAGATGATGTTACGCCGAGTAAATAGATACCAAACATGTCACGCTTTATAATTGCACGCACTCGTGGAATGGCGATAAACTATGGTAAAGAATCTCCATAGGTGACGCTTTCAATTTTTTTCATGGTTACCAGGTTAGAGTCACAGAGGAGGTCTAGTGCTAGAATTATTGCTCTCGCTCTGACGATCACGGCGATATACATCACATGTGTGATTTGAACACCATTTACATATGGGGGCGCGACTTCCGTATGTGTTTTCTTTGCTGCTTTATATTATTAAATTGTGTTTTAAGAAAAAAAAAAAATGTTTACTTTTATTGCTGTCACAAGGAATGTAAACATCCCTTGTGACAGTAATAGGTAGTGACAGGAACTCTTTATGAAGGGATCGGGGGTCTAAAAGACCTCCAATCCTTTCTTTGCACTTTAATGTATTCAGATCATCGAAAACGGTGATGCTAAATACTGTATATTTTTTTAAATCCGGTGCCATTTTTAGCCTAGAAAACCGGAAGTGACGTTGTGACTTCACTTCCGTGTTTACATTCAGGAGACTGGAACAAATCCGTTTCCGGCTTCGTGCCAGTCTGTCTCTAGCCGATGGAAGTGGCGGATCACGGGTCGGGTCTCCCGGTGGGACGGGAGGCCCGGTCAGAGCGGCGGGAGGAGGTGGGAGGGGGGGACGTCGTCTCCCACTGCTCCGGCATAACAATCGAAGGCTTACAACCTCATCCCCACAGCGCTGCAGAGTTCACCCCTTCCCTCTCCCACTGGCTGCTGCAGGGTATGCTTTCAGGATAGAGAGTGGGAGAGGACTTTAATGAACAAAGTCAGTGATCCATACCTATCATTCACTCTGTTCATTCATAACTGAGGCATAGTAAACTGTGAATGAACAGGAAGCTCTGTACAGAGTTATTCCTGTCAATCTATTCTCTGCTGCTGAGGCTGCAGATAAGGAGATTGAGGGCTGTGTCCTCAATCTGTTTTCTCTGTCTCAAAGGTGAAACATCAGAGGTCTTTTTAGACCCATGATATTTTACCAAAGGCCCCAACAGGAGGCTTTAAAAAAAATTAAAAATAAATAATAACTAATAAAATTGTAAAATAAATAAATAAATGAAATGGTAAAAAAGAATAATAAAAAAATACTGACACCAGCAGCAGAACTACCAGGGTCGCAAAGGTTGCACTTGCGCCTGAGCACTGACGTTTTACCACTGTGGGCGGGGGGCTCGGTCGGGATTGGAGGGGCCCTTTATGGTTTCTTGCATCAGGATCCTGAAGGTTCTAGTTACGCCTTTACTCTTGCCCTTTCTTGCCAAGGATCTGGGTGAATGGGCTTTTAAAATGTAAGAAGGTGGCTGGTGTGGTAGAGAAAAGTTATGTAATATGGAGGTCTTAAAGCTGAACTCCAGACAGATATAAAATATACAAATTCATGAAGCTCTGTATCCATTTATACATAATAAAAATTATATATTTTAAAAATACAAACAGTATAGGTACTTAAATTCCGACTTGGTATCAGCCTTTTGCAGTTTCTGTACAGAAGTGCTGGAGTTTAAGGGGAAGAAGCAGCTAATGAAGCCAATCAGTTCATGTACTGACAAGCAGCAGGATGATAGGTGGAGGGAGCAGAGTGACAGATATGAGCTAATCACTGGTCCATTTCTACTTGCACTGTTGGCCAGTAACAGACTGGAAGTGGGTCCAGGAAGACCTGGGCTTGGATAAAGTGGGTTGAATGATGCTGGCTGTCAGACTCCAGTAATGAAAGTAGTACTGAGGAGGCACAGCTCTGGATTCAAAGTAAAACAGTGCAGCAGAAGCTAATTTATTATATAGGTTGCCCAGTTTTATCTTTTTGTTTTTAAGTAGGGTTCTGCTTTAAGCTCATTTGGCACCAAGAGCTGATGGTATTCCAGAAAACAATAGAAAAATGTACTGCGCTCAATAAATACAAATAAAAAAAACCATTGTGCATATTAACCTAAACAGACAGCATATGAAAAAAGCCCACGTAGCTCCTCATAAAGGGCACATAAAAGATATTAAGTGCATCCCACTCCAGTGAGCAAGCCTCCGCCATGAATAATTAACACAATGCTTACCAGAACCCCATGACCGTCAGGTTATAGAGAGGTCATGTATGGCATGTGTTTTTATGTAGATCTACCCCAATAGCGTTCTTGAAGGAATGCCAATTGGTAATAAGCTAGATCCAGGATCACTTTGAAGATTACACTTGCATATGCATAAGAACTAGGAAACGCTCCAAAGATCACCAAACAGGACACCACTGGTTATTTAGATCTTGCTTCAACAACCCATAGAAATATGCTCAGAAAGAGAAAAAAATGAGACCCATGCTCCACATAGTGTAAGCCAGCAAATAAACCTTTTATTAAATTAAATGGCTCTCACTTAAATATAGGATATATCAATGCTGTATACACAAGTCACAAGTGGCAGCAGAATTACGCCTAGAGGACAATTTCGGTGCATGGTGACGTCACATAGTGTAGCTCCGCCCTGATGCATTTCGTCAAATGATGTTCTCAAAGGGCAAGGTCACTAGTCCAGATCACCCCTGAACATATACTCACCCAATGCCCCAAAAAACACATTTAACATAGAAAAAATAAAAGTTTCTTCTATCTTATTCTGAGGATTGTGAATGACAGGATTCCCTGTAATGTAAATCGTCAACATGTTGTATGTCCATATCTTGGTGAGGTTGAATCCTTGCAATTGTCAGTTTTTCCTCTTGGTTTTGTCAAAGCACTATTATCGTTCCAAGGTGATATTATTTCATATCTGTATAATTTCTGACCTAATCCAGCCCATTATATTTCTAAAGACTGTATGTTATTTCTTAGACAATTTTGTCAGTAAAAACATTTAAATCACTACTATAGTTTACCACTGATGCCAAATGTGTTGAAAAGATTTCAAGAGGAAATAGATTTTGTGTCCTTATTAAACATTAATTGTCAGATAATATGAAATTGAAAGTGAAGATAAAAACAATACTTATTAAGTGAAGAATTTAAAACACAGGCAGAGACCTTGGGTAAAAGAAACTGCTACCCCTCTACCCTTTATTTAGAGACTTTGTCTTTGTTCTAAATAAATAACCCAAAAGAGGATTCAGTGTCAGTTTCAACATTCTTTGGGCCACTTTCCACGGGATCTCTAAGACAAAGCTACAAGCAGGTGAGATAACGGTAATCCCAATTCAAACCAGCAGCTCCTTCGGGGGTTAGTGCTACATGTACTTACTGAGATCTGTTGCCCAAGGCCTTCAGGGTTTGTTTACATCCAGCACTGTAAGACTCCCTCTGCATTACACTTTTAACTTTTCAACACAATGTTGCCAAACCTGGCCAGGAAATGGACTTGAACAAGTGCGAGAGATTTTCAGTGCGGGATGTGAACAATCCATGAAAGTCCAGGTGATGCATCTGTGAAGGATGAGAGAAGTATGGTTTAGGACAGAGCACTGGGGCAAGTAGAATTATTATTTAAACCTATTCTTTAAACTTTTTGACACTACAGGAAGATGTGCAACAACATATTTGGTTCAAGTGTTTTGATACACTCCAACTATCTAGACTGGCCTTTCTCAACCAAGGTTCTGTAGAACCCTAGGATATCTCAAAACATTGCAAGGGTTTCCTTGAGCACTTAGCAAACAGCAATCAGTCTGAACATAATTTTCAGGGCTTAAACTGTATTAAACTAGATACCAAAAAATTAATATATTGCAGTTTACCAATCATTAGATGTGGTGGGTGCTTTATTTTAAACTCTTTCCTGTGTTTCTCCTGGTGACCTGGCCAGTAACACACCTCCTGTATCAGAGAGCCCCCACTCTGGATGAATTTGCAACAGCATTCTTGGGGGAGGATAATGTTAGATGGACTAGCAGATTTAGATACACTAACAAATTGAAGTCAAACTCCAGCTAACACTTTTTAAGCAGTTACAGCAACAATTTTGTTACTTTTGGGATAAAGGTTTTACTTAAATAAAAGTTGATAATTGTAAGCACCCCTATCAGTGTTAAATTGTTTGCCTCAACCCTCTAACTGCTATATATACAGAACAGCTTGTTCTGTTGAAAAACAAAAGATGTACCGTCCAGATCACCAGGTGAAAATAAAAGAAAGTCTAAAAAAGAAAATGAAGGCAGCCATCACAGCTACAACATGCAATAATACAAGTTTTCTTTTTTGTCTAATACTGCTTTAAGGGACTGCTACAAACAATTATTTCTACAGCACATGGTAAATAAAATAAGAAAGCCTAGAGCTAAACTTGTTAGCTTGATATAAGAGTAGAAAATATTATTATGCAATATTCTATATTTACCTAAAAAATAAAAAATATTTTTTTTTAATCCTGACCATAATAACTAAAGAAAATACATATGTACAAAAATATTATCAATTTTCCTTAAATTCTTTACCTTATACAACTAAAAACAGCAGTATCAGGTAACATTTAGGATGTGTATGGCAAACAAGCCCTCAGCAAACTGATTTCAGAGGGGAAAGCCTACTGATCAAGTCATATTTTAAGCCATATTTTTTACCTCTTCTAATATGTTGTACAATGTGTTGCACAAGTGTAAGAATGTCAAAAGAGTTACATGCACTACTTAGTGTCTACAACTAGACCCAGTACCACCAGTTCAATCTTAAACTGTACTAGGAATATTGTTATTCTTCCTTTGTTATATTGGCCAAATATTGTGGCCACCTTTAAAAGAGTAATGCATGTTTGTATCATACAAACCTGCAGAAAAACGGTTACTATGTTACTCTGGGCAGCAGTAACACACAAAAAAAAAAAAAAAATAACTATATAAATAGTAAAAACAGGTCAAATTGTAGAACCTGGCACACCCATAAGATGAATTGCCAGTTACTAAGCCTTGAAAGAATCTGTATTCTTATTTAAAAAAAAGCAGCTGCATACCTTACATGGTAAGGAGCAGTACCACATTTAGAACTATTTTATCTGCAGTTGCAACAATGTTCAGTATAAATAAGCTTTTTAGTATTATAACATACATATAGCCCATTTTTTTTTTTTTTAACTATTTGTGTCCCTTATAGGTAAAGACCTTCTCTATTTGTCCTGGTGACCATTGTGGATGAAAGATGTGATGAGAATTATCAAATTTGAGATCTGTCCCCAGAACAAGGAGGTGAGGGTCAATCTTTTAATGGGGACACCAATCTTGTCAATGGGACACAGAAAGCAAACAATAAACTGACAGGGGTTCCAATCTTTTACTACTCTGTCCCAAACACAGACATCCCAACCTGCAAAAACTAATTTCAGGGAGGTGGCAAACTCATTTCAGGGAGGTGACGCTTCATGCCGGCACCAACCCCATTGACTGGCCACACATCAGGGCACGGGGCACACAGCAGGGCATGAGGCACACATCAGGGCACATCATGGGGCACACATCAGGACATGGGGCCCACAGCAGGGCACAGGGCACACATCAGTACATGGAGCACACAGCAAGGCATGGGACATACAGTAGGGCACACAACAGGGCACAACAGGGCACAGATCAGGACATGGGGCACACAGCAGGGCACAGGGCACACAGGCACACATCAGGACATGAGGCACACAGTAGGGCACATCATGGGGCACACAGCAGGCATGGGGCACACATCAGGACATGGGGCACACATCTGGGCACAGGGAACAACATGGGGCATACATCAGGACACACAGCAAGACATGGGACACACAGCAGGGCATGGGACACACAGCAGGGCACTATGCACACAGCAGGGCATGGGGCATATAATGGGGCACACAGCAGGGCACTATTCACACAGCAGGGCATGGGGCACATAATGGGGCACACATCACAGCAAGATCCAAGCAGCTTCTGTTAGATTACTTGCAGAGTAGTGTGGGAAGCGGCTGTCATTACCCCTGTGGCATGCTCCTGCCCGTCGGCCCCTCCTCTCTTCTAGTCTGTCTGAGGTGATGACAGATCTGGTCCCTGCAAAGCGGCGGTCATTTTACCTCTCGTGGACGCGCTCCTCCCCACCGGCCCCTCCTTCCCTCCCTTCCACTCCAGAAGCACCTGGGGTGGATGGGAGGGAAGGAGGGGCCGGCGAGGAGGAGGGTGCCATGAGAGGTCTCAGCGCAGCATGGGGCACCAGCATGGGGTGAGTCTGCAGATCTCCCAGCTCTGTCACGCCCCCTCCCCTGGCCACAGACAGAAGACGGAGCAGCTCGAGCGGCCGCCGCGGCCATACTCCATTCGACCGCTCAGGTTGCTCTGTCTGTGGCTGAGTGATAGTCCCAGCCGGTAGATCGGCCGGCGCTCATGGGTGTCCGGGAGCCCGCAGTCAAATACGGGAGACTCCCGCGACTCGCGGCAGACTTAAAAAGTTTGAAAACAAACAAAAAATGCGTGCTAAACATACACCGATCAGTCATGACTTTATGACCACCCACCTAATATTGAGTAGTCTGCCTGTAGTAGTAGTCAGTCCTGACTCGTTGAAGCATAGATGCCCTTAGACCTCTGAAGGTATGCTGTGGTATCTGGCACCAAACCATCAGGAGCAGATCATTCAAGTCCTGTAAGTTGCAAGGTGGTGCCTCAATGAATCAGAACCGTGTTTCCAATCCCTCCCACAGTAGCTCAATTGGAATACGATCTGGAGAATTTGGAGCCCAAGTCCAATACTCAAAATTGTTATTGTGTCCCTCTTTCTTAAACCATTTTTGCAGTGGGGCGAGGTACATTATTCTGATGAAAGAGCCCACTGCCATCGTACTGTTTCCATGAAGGGATGTACTTGGTCAGCAACAATGTTTTAGGTAGGCGGTACATGTCAAGTAACATCCACATAGACCATGCTAATCCCGGAGCCAGGGTGATTGTTTCCTTAGATATGGCTAAAGCCTTTGATTCGGTGGACTGGTGTTACATGTCCACTGTATTACGGCATATGGGGTTTGGAGAGGTGTTCCTTACATGGATATCCCTCCTATACAGCTCACCCAAGGCAGCAATTAAGATAGGTACTCAAGTTTCCGCACAGTTTTCGGTGGGGAGGGGAACGCGGCAAGGCTGCCCCCTCTCCCCATCTTTATTTGCCTTGGCCATAGAGCCTATAGCCATTGCTCTGAGAGCATCCACAGAGGTTAAAGCCCTTCAGGTAGGCGGCATTCGAGAATGCACGGCCCTATATGCTGATGATATGCTCCTCTTTTTAGAAGACCCGGGTTCATCCTTGGAGGCAGTATTTGAGATCTTAAGCACATTCGCAAATTTCTCAGGCTTGCGGGTGAATTGGGAAAAGTCCAATATCATGGCCATTGATGATGGGGCTCAGGCACAGGCATCACCCTTGGTGCCCATTGCCTGGGTTACCGAAATAAAATATTTGGGTATACGTATATCCCCCCAAGTCAAGGACTACTTGACGCTTAATCTAATGCCACTTATCACGAAGGTTAAAATACAATTAGAGGCTTGGAAGCATCTTCCACTCTCCTTAATTGGTAGGGTGAATCTACTTAAAATGAAGATACTGCCAGTGTTCCTCTATTTTTTGCGCAATACTCCCGTGTGGGTCCCCTGCTCCTTCTTTCGGCGCGTAAACAGCCTCTTTAGCTCGTTTCTATGGAGCTCTGGACACCCCAGAGTGAGTCTCCGTACATTACAGGAACCCTATGGACAGGGAGGGCTGGCCCTTCCTGACTTGTTTAAGTATTTTATTGCAGGACAGATGGTATTTGCCAGACGGTGGTTAACAAGGGATGACGGGGATGCAGCGACAGTATTGGAGGCTGCTCTAGTGGGATCCTATGAGAGTCTTTACTATTTAGTCTTTAGAGGGCCACAGGCAGCGGCGCCTTTGACTGGCTCCATGCGTGTTACTATTCGCGCGTGGGACAGGGCAAAGGTACTAATGCACACAGACACGGAGGCCTGGTCACCGGACACACCATTGTGGCTCAATCCCAGGTTATCCCATTTTAACGATATCCCAGATCCGGTAATATGGGCCAGAGTTGGCATCAAACAATTAAAGAACATAGTAGGGGGGGGGAGCTGCTTTCCTTTAATCAATTGAAAGATAAACATGATCTCCCAAACTGGTACTTCTTCCGTTATCTGCAGCTGAGGCATGCTTTTTCTGCACAGTTTGGCACAGGAGCAGTGTTACTGCAATCCTCACCTTTGGAACAGTTGCTCTGTGATGAGTCTGTGCGGAAGACGCTATCGGAAACCTATAAGGAGCTATTTGCAGACAGGCCTCCGGCACTCAGTAAATGTAGGGAGAAATGGAGCTCACTTGTTCCCAATTTCCAAGGAGATGACTGGGACGATATCTGGGACCACCCTTTTCAGGTCCTAGTGTCGGCCCGTGACAGGTACATTCAATTTAAGATACTTCACAGGGTATATTATACCCCAGCAAGACTAGCCAGCATCTATGGTTTGAATGGCGCCACCTGCTGGCGTTGTAACGCGACAGGGGCGGACTTCGATCATGTATTCTGGCAGTGTCCGTCCATACAGGTATTCTGGACAGGGGTCACAAAGACCATCCAGGAACTGATCCTGCTACCTGTCCCCATGACGATATCAGTATGTATGTTGGGCCTGGTGGAGGAAGTAGCACCACTTAGGGCACAAAGAACCATGATCTCTCTCACCTTATTTTATGCACGCAAAGCCATCCTTTTATGCTGGAAAAAACCTGAGGCCCCATCCTTGGCCTTCTGGAAAGGCATAGTGAATAGAGCACTACCCTTATATAAAGCCACCTACTTAAGTAGGGGGTGCCCCAAAAAATTTGAGAAGGTATGGCAGTGCTGGCTCTCTTCGGATGGTACTGTCTGAGTTACTGCATGAGTAATGGGTTAAATATTACACGAAAGAAACATGCACTGCTTGAAATGACGAGACAGGCGGTATAGCTACTAGATGATTGTGTTTATTGTTTTACCTGAGCATGTACTGTAATATGATTTGAGTAGCCCGGAGGGCACGTGATTGTGTTTACATTCCTGTTATAATTGGGACATTGCACAACGGGGAGGGGGGAATTTATGTGGGTTTCTGTTATGGTTGTTTATTGCTGTTTAAAAAACTGTGAATAAAAAGAATTTTCCAAAAAAAAAAAAGTAACATCCACATAAATAGCAGGACCAAGGCTTCCCAGCAGAACATTGCTCAAAGCATCACACTGCCTCCCCAACTTGCCTTCTTTCCATACTGCACCTTGGTGTCATCTCTTCCCCTAGGGCACACTCACCCAGCTCCCCACAGGACGTAAAAGAAAACATGATTCATGAGACCAGGTCACCTTCTTCCATTGCTCTGTGGTCCAGTTTTGATGCTCACATACCCATTATAGGTGCTTTTGGCTGTGCACATCGGTCACCCTGACCAGTCTGCGGCTATGAATCCCCATGCACAACAAAATGCAATGCCCATTTTTCTGCTTTCAACAAATCAACTTTAGGGACAGCATGTTTACTTAATGCCTAATATATCCCACAAACTTTTAGGTGTCATTGTAACAAAATAATCAATATTATTTACTTAACCAGTGGTTATAAAGTTATGGATAGTGTACAGTATACTTTATGATGGTGTAAACCTTAATGTGAAAATATGGCAGTACATATACTTAGATACAAAATACTGATGCACTCCAAGATTAATAATGGGATACGGATTATTGTTTTTGACCTACCTGACCAAAGTGAACTGTGATGGGTCGTCTTTCCTCCCTGGCTTTAGGATCCTGCTTCTCGGCTGATGGTGAAGGTGACTTTGTAGGAATAGGTTCTTCAGAAGCAACACTGCATCCATTTTCTGCCAGGTCCTGATAAAAGAACAGGAGTGAAAGACAACTTGATTAGAATTGTGAAAAACTTAGTAATTGTTTATATGTTCACTGTTATTCCATTTTGTTTTATGAGTCTTTTGTTAAGACCACATCAAATGGAGGCAGACATTCTAGTAACCAAAAAGGTAAGATGCTTTTGTCAGTGACCATTGACCAAATGATCAGAAGCCTTATTAATGCACTTTTTAACAGTAGCTGTAACTATGCTTTATGTACAACAGTTAAGAATCATATTTATTACTTACATTAGGTGAAGTCTAAAGGGTACAATACATGGCAAAATGCTTGTGGGATTTAGGCCATCACATGTATACGAGTTTGTTGAATAATCTATTTCATAGCCATGTCCATTAATATGGAGTTGGACCCCCCCTTGGCAACAATAACAGATTTCAGTCTTCTGGGAAGGTGCTCCACAAGATGCCCATTGAGCCAAAAAAGCATTTATGAGGGCAAGTACTGATGTTTGAAAAAAACAAGCTCGACAAAACAAACTACTTCCTTCACTAACAGGTGTGCTTGCTGGGCTGTATAAACTGTACGTAGCATCAGCTACAAAAATTATACATCACTGTGTTCCGGCAACTTCTCGTCCCGCTCCCAGAAGAAAATTGAGTCCAGTTGAGCGCTGCTTTTCAGCAAATCAGAGGAAGATTTGTATTCATTCACAGAATACAAAGCTGCCTATGAATGGCTGACCAGCACTCTGCTAGACTAAATTTTGTTTCGGGAGCAGGACGGGATGTCTCTGTCCCGCTGCCTGAACATGGCTCTACGCACTGTATGTAGCTAATGCTAATTAATACTCGTCAATGAGGAAAATAGTTCACTTGGGCAAGTTTGTCCCAAACGTATCATCTAAAGGTACAGCAAACATGGAGTTAAGCTTTAAGTTCTTGGTCTTGGCTATTTTGCAGGATGGGCAAACATCTGTTTAATCCTGAGAAATCGGAGCAAATTTTTTTGCACCAAAATAGCTTTTCATTTAAGAACGAAATTAGGAGGCACTGTGGATTTTGCTAAGTCATTTGGTAAAAGTCACTCAGTCCACATTTGCTAGGAGTCAAGTGATACATTGCTATGGACACTATAATAAATATGTTTGATTATTGGAGCTTTGTTAAATCGGTGTTCTCGGTAAAATTTTCGGATCGGCTCTCTGGTGCTGCCGCCACCATTCATTGTAAGGGAAACCGTAAGTGAAGCCTTTCGGCTTCACAGCCGGTTCCCCACTGCACATGCATGTAGCACGCTGCACTTTCTAACTGGCCCGGCGGTGGAGGAAGGAGGAGGGGGGCCGAACTCCCGAGGGACAGCACCACGGGCACAGTCTCCCAGAAGTGGGGAAGGGTACCTGTCAAAAACAGGTACCCCTTCCCCCGGAAACATGCCAAATGTGGCACCGGAGGGGGTGGGGTGGAGAAGTAGATAAGCAGAAGTTCCACTTTTGGGTGGAACTCCAATTTAAGTTCATTTTATGCTTGCCCTTCATTTTCTAAATCTAGTTCAGTATCTAGTTCAGTAACTTCACAAGACAACATGAATAAACCCAAGTACCATCACAATAGTGAACAAGTGTGTCATTTTTTCAAAGAACCTGTACCTTTAACCATAAAAAATAAATAAATAAATAATTCTTGAGCTCTAGCCCATTGACTTCACTTGGCTGGTTTTAGTCGCACATTGAACATACTTGAGTGTTCAGTTGACACCTTTTTTTTTTATATGCATTGATGCACATTTCTTTCACAAATATAAAATGCTTTATTTTCCTAACCTTAATGCATGCTGTGACAAGCTGTAGTGCCCTGCAGTGGTTCCGTGCGAACTGAGCATACTGGAAACAATTTATTTTAGCTTGTCATTGCATTGGGCCTGCAGCTTAACAGACACTGAGTAAGGGATCTGATATGACGCCATCAGTCTGCTAAATGCAGGAGGAAGTATTTCTTCAGTCTACTTCCCCCCCAGTGTTCACACTGGGCCATTAAAGCTTTGGCCTGATCTGTGTCAGAAGTTTGTGAACATGCCAGATTCTGCACCATGATTTGTGATATGGTTGACTGCAATCTTAGAAATAATTGTATAATCTGCGTTGAGCATAGAGCTAAGTAACGCTAACATGAAAACGTTATTTTTACAAAGAGCTAATTGAGGCGAGAGTCTTATTTAAGAGTTATATCCAAAAGGCACTGGGCCTCCAAATATTTTAATTAATCTCAAATAGTTTGTATTTTGCAGGCATCCAAGAGTCGGTTGATCAAAAGGGAGAATAACAAGTGTATGTGTTTTCTTTTTGTTTTATCCACTCAGTATGGGCTTTGGATGTGGCCAAAATAGGTCAGCATGTAGGTTATGTTGTCTAAATATTTAAAGATGGGCTAAGAAAATATGTATACTGTGTGTATACATATTACACACACACACTTTTTTTTTTAGAAAGACTAGCCCCGTTCACAACTGAATGATCTGATGCATGTTTCCAGAAGTGCTTCAATGCTTGACATCAGACTTCCAGGTTATATTGTGCCCTTTCAGATTTTAATAATGTGCTGTCCCCTCAATGCCCAGAAAAAGTACAGAAGCTTTTTTAGGGTATGTTCGCACAATTTTCTTCCTCAATAGAGTACAATGGGAGTGCTTGAAAAACACATGAAAAACACATGTGTAAGACATGTTTATGAGCGTAATTTTACATCTAACAACCTCCTACTAGTTAGCTTTCCATTGGATTGAACACGCAAGCCTGAAAATTCTTCAAATATGAATGCTTCAAAATAACATGAAAACTCCTAAGTGGAAATATGATTCAATCCAGCTCTTGCAATTTAAGTAAAAGCTCAGTGCAATGTACAAAAAAATATATGTTTCAAAGATGTAAAAAATGTGCTAAGTGCAATGATGACCAGGATACCAGAAGTAGATGATCCTTGAGCAGGGAGCACACTTTTGAATAAAATGTGTAGTCTTAATACCCACCAAGGGTTATAAGGTTTTAACTGAATGTGTCATAACATGAACACTACTAGAACTTGTTTGTTAGGCCATTGGCCAAGTACTATTTGAGGGAGGTGAGTGAAAATGGAGGGCCTTAGTATGGAGCCTTAGTATGTTTAGCCTGTGTTCTCCTTCAATCAAGTGCCCGCTGGATTAGATATAGAAACATGGAACACATATTTTTCTCAAACAGAATACATTTTTTGAAAGCATAAAATGTATTCCCTACCTACTAAATATGTTACATTTTTGTTACAATATTTGACTTATTCAGACTGCACTAATACCACAATGTGTAAGATTTTGTTGACCAATACATTTTTCCTAAAATATATATACATCCTCCTCCCACCAAGAAATGCCACCCCCAGCTTAGCATATTTGTAAAGCTAACATTTACTTGCAAAGAAGTAATTACAGATGTGGAAAAATAGGGTATTAAAATGATTATGAGTAAAGAGCTATAAACAATACACACATATATACATAAAAAATGGTTTCTAATTTACAGATGCATCTCTGCTTATTTTTTTTTGTATATATGCATTAAAACAATAAAAATGAATACAGGTCACCTATGGGGTTTTGCGATAAGCCATGTTTAACATAGTGCAGGGGAGAGATTAGTAGTTGTTTAGTGATAGCCTAATCGTATACAACTACTCAGTGTATAAAATATAATATAAATATATAGCACAAAAATGATATTGCACCTCATACAACCAAAGAATATCCAACGTACCCCTTCCCATCTTCCAAAGTAGCTAGCCAATCAATAGTAACTATGTTATCAATACATGTCAAAGACCAAGGCTAAACGCTACTATTAGTTTAGCATACCATCATTCAAGTATTAATCAGCACAAGTCAATGCTATTGCAAAACTGTATAAAATCTATCATTTAAGAGCAAATCAATCACTTTAAAATAACAATATACTCACAATAATGCACATAACAGTAACCCTACAGCTACAAGAAAGTGGCTTTGCCTAAGCAAAGATGGTGTCATCAGTCTGCTATAGGCTGAAGGAAGCATTTCCTCAGTCTTTTCTCTCCTAGTAATCAGCCCGCAATGCTGTAACTTTACAGCCATTCACCAGGTTAGAAGGGAAGACATAGTAAGGAAAACAACTGTATGTGCTACACATACAGATTACTTAGCAGACATGCATATAAAATGAGGATAGTCGAACATGCAGTAATATTCCAACTATCTGGAGAACTTTTTTTTCCTGAAGCTTTAGGTACAAAAATGCATACTCAAATCAACTTTCATGCATGTTTATGGCTCTAGGGCAAGAGCCTCCAAACTTTATAAACAAATGGCCAATTTACTGTCCTTTAAGGGGGGGGGGGGGGCTGGACTGTGGCAAGTGGAGAAGAAAATGTCCTGGCATCATTGGGGGAAAACGATGCCTCATCGTTGCTATTAGATTCAATAATATTTGTTGTCTGTGGTAGGAATAGTGATCCTTTGTTGGTGGTATCAATGAGAAGAATAGTGCTCAATCATTGGTGTCAAAGGCTGGATAAAAGCAAGCAAAGGGCCAAATCCAGGCCCTGGGCCGCATTTTGGAGACCACTGCTCTAGAGCAAGAAGTAAGTGGAGCAAGATACCTTTGGCATTGGCTTAACTCAGGAAAAACGACAGCAAATGGACAAAGTTTTCAGACTTGTTCAATAGCAAATGCAACCAGTGAGGTTTGTAACAGTCATCTTACAGATACAAACACAAAAAAAAACAAAAAGAGCTCACCAGGAAGGTGACCCCCAGACCCAAAAGCTTTCTTAAAAACTGTAATAGAAAATAATCACTGGGTTCTATGGAATACAGATGGAGTGATAGTTCAACAGTGCACTGAATATCAAAACTATATAATATAAAAACTATACAGGGGGTCCCCTACTTACAAACATCCGACTTACAAACGACTCCTACTTACAAACGGAGGGAGATAACAGGAAGTGAGAGGAAATCCACCCCTAGGAAGGGAAATTCACTCCTGTAAGAGTTAATATGGGAAAAAGGTGTCTCCACTGATGCTTTATCACCAGTCCATGCTTCCCTAACAACCCCAAATTTTCAAAATCCAATTGTCATTGGGACAGAAGGTGAGGTGAAATTTTCTGAACAGGGGCACAGACAGCAAAACAAATGTTACAGGGGTGATAACCCTTCTCTATGTTATCTAAAAAATAGATTTTTTGTCTGAAGCTACACTTAAAAAACTTACCTGTTCCGACTTACAAACAGATTCAACTTAAGAACAAACCTACAGTCCCTATCTTGTTTGTAACCCGGGGACCCCCTGTATCAAGGACCCTACTCATGTGTAGACCTCATAGCCAGAACGTTGCCCGTTTTCAGCGTTTGCTTTATCACTTTTCATGAAATTTTGATTGAAGTAATCGGCTGCCGAGGTAGCAGGCCGGACTATTCATTTCCACCAGATGGCTCGTAGTGAAAGACTCTGCTTAAGAATATGTACTTGATGATAACAGCCCTTAGTGATTGGCCCACATATTGTTTGTGACTGCAATTCCTTTTACTGATGTTATTACTAACAAATGTCTTATATGCAATATCTAATGTGCTTCACTGTTCTTTTCTTAGTAATCTTAGAGGAAACAAGAGCTGATCTAGCTCCACCCAATTAGTGAAACTTGCTAGTCTACCTGCAACTAAAGACAATAAAAAATAGGACACACAGCACATGCACGGAGCTGAGCTGAGCGGTAATGCTGGCTTAGAGCTCTGTATCCCACGGGACGAACGAGCCTGTTAACGGCGGAGGTAATACACCTACCCGCACCTATAATACCACACAGAGCCCACAATATCCTACCTTAAAATTGAGACATTTTGGGGGATTTCCGGCCACGCATGAAACTGAAAAATGGCAAACAAGCGCCACCTCACAGAGACAACAGCATGGCTGAAGCCGTCCTCCTCTGACGTGATATGCAGGGAGGACAAAATGCAGCTGGCCCTCTCTATAACATCACTCAGTGAAGATTTTCCATTAAAGGCACACAGTCTATCTAATACCCTTTCAAGGAAAAACATGGTAGAAATGGAGAACTTTGAGGTTACTTAAAAAAAAAAATTGTCACCTCCTGTAACACTGAAACAAATAGAGAAACTGTTTCACAAATCATTAAAAACTACCGCAGATCATATCACTACAAGTCTCACTAAGGAGAATTGGGGAATTGGGTCAACGTACGTCTGCACTTGAAATTAGAGTAGACAATATGGAAAATTATACATCAAATTTCTCATCAGAAATCGATAGTCTTAAAGAGGAAAATATCATCATACAATCCAAATTGGAAGACTTTGAAAATCAAGCGAGACGCTCTAATTTACGCATTAGCAGAATCCCCAAATCCGTGACTGACTTACATGCTACTATGATTGCTCTTTTTCAAGAATTACAACCAGCTATACAGGTAGAACGCCTCGAGATGGACAGGGTTCATAGAGCCCTAACACTGAAAAAAAACAGATGGCCCGCCCTGCGATATGCAAAATTAAATTTCTACTGTACTAAGGAACAATTGCTAAATACAGCAAGAAATAAAGAATCATTACATTTCCAAGGGCATAATTATGAACTATTCGCAGATCTCTCACAACTAACAACCAATAAAAGGCGAGCTTTGAAGCCACTTCTTCAAATATTACAACACAATTTTATAATATATCAATGGGGTTTTCCATTCTTTGTGCGTTTCACTGATCAAAGCCACAAATACACGTGTCACACCACTAAAGACCTGCAAACTACCTTGCAGAATCTAGGTTTGATAAATAACAAAAGAGACTATGCCGAAACAAGTAAAAAATCGTCATCTTCTGGCAATTCCTCTTATGCAGCCAGGAATAATGAAAACCATAGCCTGCATAAGAGAAGTTGAAAACAATCCCCTGTTACGGATCCGGCTGATTCTATGGATTGAAGAGAATGTTGCATCAAGACTACCCTTTTTTTGTGCGACTGATTGAACAAAATGGACCAGTAACAGTCTTCTATCAATTTTCTTATAGTTCCATCTATATTGTTGCATAATTGTTTATGCTTTTATGACTCTTCCTTAACCTTCTCTTATTAACACTTCTAACCTGCTATTTTTTGAGACTTATGCCCCGTACACACGGTCGGATATTTTGATGGAAAAAGTCTGATCGGATTATGTTGTCGGAAAATATGATCATGTGTGGGCTCTAGCGGACTTTTTCCATAGGAATTTCCGACGGAAAAAATTTGATTCGATCATCAGAATTCCAACGGACAAAGTGCCACGCATGCTCAGATCAAATTAGGAGACCAAAGCTATTGGCTACTAGCCTCTACGTAGTTCCGTGGTACGCAACAAACGTCACCACGTTCGGAACGATCGGATTTTCCAACAACTTTGTCCGATCATGTGTATGCAACACCAGTTTCTGACAAAATCCGTCGGAAAAAAAACAGACGGATTTTGTGGTCGGAATTTCCAACCGTGTGTACGGCAATTTAGAGTATTTATTAACATTGTCATCGTTAATAATCATAATTTTTCAACCAATTAACTGTTAAATTTAGTTTAGTTTTATTACACATATATTTATTTTTAGATTTAGAAGTCATAAAAACTAATTGTCCTTATATCTTATGGCTGGCCTCTTTCAAATTTTGGACTCCCAGCCATTGTTTACATTTTTTTTTAAACACCCAAAACGTCTCTTCAGACTTGGGCATTCTTTTTTATTTTAATTGTGCTTATTGATTGTAAAGCCTCATACACACGATCGGACCTTGTACCAACTTTCCTGTGGATTTTTGTACAAAGGGCGTTGGCCCCAAGTTTGTATTGCATACACACGGCAGGACTTTTTAGGCAACAAACATGAACGTAGTGACGTTTCAACGTACTGACAACACTTCAAAAGAGGACGTTCGAATACTCCAGTGCCACCTTTGGTCAACTACTATATTGTTGTCTGATCTTTTGCATTGGTTCTGAGCATGCATGTTTGTACTTTGTACAAAAGTCCAATGGTTTTGTGTACACACGGTCGGACTTTGCTCCATCGGACTTTTGTTGGCAGAAAGTTGGTCCGTTCGCACAGCCAACAAAAGTCAGATGAAAAAGGAAAAAGTTGGTCCGATGGAGCGTACACACGGTCGGATGTTGGTCCAAAACAGCTAATTTGCATGTTTGTTGTCAAAAAGTCTGAGCGTGTGTACGGCCCTTTAGACTACAATTTATTTGGTTGGCTCTCCATGTTCTGCCGGGATGTTCCTTGCGCCCCCTCTTGCTACCCTCAGCTGCTCGGCGTTTTAGTGGGCAGTTGACTGTGGCTCATGTACCCTTGGAGGGAGATTTTTTTCTCCCCTCAAAGGATATGTTAGGAATGTATATTTGTTTTGCTATATCTTTTTGCTATGTATAAGTCACATTTTCTTTCTTAGCTTTTTTTTTTTTTTTTTTCTTTTTCCCATACTCGGGAGATAAATAATTTCTTACATGGTCCTTGTTCAAACATTAACATAATTAAAGTTTGTTTAATACCATGGCTCCACTGAATAGTCTTTCCCTGAATGTTCAGGGATTCAACATTCCACAAAAACGCACTAAAGCCTTTCGTACCTTTACATCCAAAAAAGCACATATAGTATGTCTTCCAGAGACCCATTTTACTACACAATCCATTCCCAAATTCTTTAGTAGAACCTATTCACAAGTATTTATGGCCTCTGGCTTCCGCGAAACAACGTGGTGTGCTAATAGCATTCGACTGTAAAACATTCCATTTTCACTAATAAAATAAATTAAAGATCCAGAAGGCCGATATTTGATTCTTAAAGGGCACTTACTGGACTTACTGGAAAAGCAACTCAATGCTTTTCTCTCTCATCTATTACAAACTATATAGACTACCACAAAATAGGTACTGTAATTTTATGCAGAGATTCTAATCAGACTATTTTTCCATTTCTGGATAAATCACCAATTCCACAGACTCGAAGATCAGATAAACAATCTTTCTCAAAACTCTTTGCAAAAAGAAATTTAGTAGAATTTGTGGCGTGAATTGAATCCTACCAAGAGACAATTCACACATTACTCATATCTCATTGTTCATTCTCAAGCATAGACCGTATATATTTATCCACGTGTATGGTGCTGGAAATCTTAACTTCAAAAATTGTCCCCATCCCTTGGTCTGACCATAGTGCAATCTACAATACTATAGCTTCCATAATTCCAAAGGCACGGGATCCAACATGGCTATTAAGAGATTTTCTACTCAAAAATCCAGTACATAAAAATAATATTGAACTTGTACTTAAGGATTATCTAAAACATAATTCTACACCCGACATCTCCCAAACCACTTTATGGGAAGTACACAAACCTGTTCTCCGTGGCATATGTTTACAACAAGCTAATATATTCAATAGAACGAAAAGCCCTTTGCCGCACCTTAGAAACAAATTTTAATACATGTTATACGGCATTTCAACATAACCCTTCTCCTTCATCCAGATAAAAACTAGATAAAGCCAAATTAGAATTTGATTTATTCCTTACCAAGTCTGCAGACAAAACCATTAAAAGATTATAACTTTTATATGAAAGCAAATAAGCCAAATACGCTTTTAGCCCGGGCACTAAAATCTTGCCACAATCCAACTAAACCTATCCGTCTTAAAATATCCAGAGATATATACACAAACAATCCATTGAAAATCTTACAAAAATGTAAAACACAGTTAAAAAATGTATACTCATCTGACAATGAGTTGCACCCATCTAAAGCAAATCATTTTTTCTCTCACATATCTCTTCCTGCATTATCAAAAACACAACTGGAAATAGATGGAGGAATCTGTGTCTTTTGAAAAGGTATCTGAAGTTATTAAGAATTTAAAACTAAATAAAAGACCTGGTCCAGGTCATTCAGTCATTTGCATGCTCCCCAAACCACATACGGATGACTCAATTTGGTTAAATTACCGACCCATTTCTTTATTAAATTTGGCCGTAAAAATTTTGGCCAAAATTCTAGCCAATATATTAAACAAGATTATAGGTAACCTTATACACCCCGACCAAGTAGGTTTCATCCCTATTTGACAAGCTGGCAATAATATGAGACGTGCAACACTTTTGTCACATGCCGCTAAAATACTTTGTATTACCACCAGTTTTCTTTCTCTAGATATTAAGAAAGCATTTGATACAGTATCATGGTCCTATATGCACTTCACCCTCAATAAATGGGGCTTTGGCCCACATTTTTTGCAATGGATTTCGGCATTGTATCATGAACCCAAAGCTTACATTAAATATGCAGGGTACATATATGCAGGGTATGCATTGAACCTCTAGCACTAAGAATAAGGATGGAACCTACAATCACGGGTACAGAATTATTTGGATGTCATCACAAAATATGCTTATTCGCAGATGACATTCTCCTATTTTTGTCCTCGCCACAAGTTTCTGCCCCAAACCTTATGGTTGTACTACATGAATTTTCACTCATCTCAGGCCTTAAAGTTAATGCACAAAAATCTCAGGCACTAAATATCTCACTCAACGAAACGGAATAACAAACTTTACAAAATTCATTACCCTTTAAATGGGTAGATCCTTCCATATTTGGGTATTCAACTCACTCCCAATCCTTCAGATTTATTTGCAGCTAATTACCCGGATTTACTGAAAAATATTACAAGTTTGTTATCCAACTGACCATCCATACCGATCTCGTGGTTCGGGAAAATCAACATTATAAAAATTACTATACTTCCCAAATTTTTATATTTATTTAGAACGCTTTCAATATATATTCCCGCTTATTTTCTTAGATTGATTCAACAAAAGGTAATACAATTCACTTGGGGGAAATAAAACCCTGGCTACATAAGAAAACCTTAGTTCTTCCTAAATCTATGGGTGGTCTGGGATTTCCAGATTTCACAATATACTATAAAGCAGCTCAAATAGCACAATTAACAAAATATCATTCAACTACAGAGATTCCTATGTGGGTATTCAGCAAAGCTATAGCCTGCGATCCTCTTCCTATAAACAATATATTATGGTTACGGTCTGCAGATCTCAAAGCTTTAAATAACCCAATTTCTAGACATTCCTTATCAATTTGGGATAGACATAAAATCTTGCATGGTTTACAATCTCCACATGACCCGCTTCTTTTCACAAAACTCTGGCCTTTTATCCAGCCTGGACATGTCCCAGGACTTTTAAAGCCTGGTCTAAGGCTGGCATTACTTGTCTACATAATATGAATTCAACGGCCTCAATACAACCTTTCCCAGAACTATGCGAGGCCTTTGGGCTCCCCCAATCTGAAATATTGAGATATCTTAAAATCAAAAAATGTTATACTCCTCTCCTCAATTCTAGTGATAACTTGCACACCATTTCTCAATTTGAAAGAATTTGTCTCAAAGAACCACATGCTAAAGGTTGCATTCCAATAATCTATTCCCAATTGATCACTACATCAAATACAATTTTACCTACATATGTAACTAAGTGGGAAAAAGACCTTGATTGTACGATTGATCCCAAGATTTGGTCTCATATCTGATCTAATACAAAATCTTCTTCTACAAACATATTGGCGGTTGAGATATCATATAAAGTTCTTATACAATGGTATTTGGTTCCTGCCAGAATAGCCAAATTGACATTAGACAATTCAGGCCTCTGTTTTCGCGGCTCTCCGTAACAAGGTACATACATGCACATGTCCAATTGTGCACACATTCTGGAAAAAGGTCTTTATGATAGCCTCAAAATTATTTGATTGTTCTGTTCCACCAGACCCAATGTCAGCTCTTCTCAATCTAAAACCAGTCTCTCTCACTCAGAAACAATTTAAGCTATTCCTCACGTTCCTGATAGCCACAAAACAGACAATAGCAAATGCACGGAAAACACCTGTTGTGAATATTGCAGAAACCAAAATTAGACTGAATAAATTTTTCATGCTAAAATTAGATAAAAATTATTTGACAAAGTTTAACAGCATATGGAAACCATGGATTAAATATTCAGAGCTCTATAGTCTTCCCCTCCACTCCCATGTGCCCTTATTTTCCTTTATCATTTTTCTTGTTCCTTCAAAGACTACTATCTTTCTCAAACTCAGTCTTTTCTTACAATGCAGTATTTGTTATAAACATATACCGTATTTATCGGCGTATAACACGCACCGGTGTATAACACGTACCCCAAGTTTAGGAGGGCATTTTAAGGAAAAAAGTTTTAGGAGGGAAGTTTAGGGGAAAAAAAAAACTTACATTTAAGCGTCATTTGCAGCTTGCCCAGCGTCATTTGCAGCCTTGCCCAGCGTCATTTGCAGCCTTGCCCAGCGGCATTTGCAGCCTTGCCCAGCGGCATTTGCAGCCTTGCCCAGTGTCATTGCAGCGTGCCCAGCATCATTGCAGCATGCCCAGTTTCTTTGCAACTTGCCAGCGTCATTAGAAGTCCGGTCCGGGTTTAAATTTCCCGCCGCCGAGACTCTCTGTTGCGTGCGCCGCTGAAAAAGCCCGAAGCGCGGCTGAAAAAGACCGAAGCACTCCCGGAAAAGGCAGAGCCAACTGTTCAGCTCCGCTCGCGGTCCCACCTCCCTGCTGTTTCAGGAGCGAGCGCAGGGAGGCAGGACTACGAGCAGAGCCGCTTCGGGTTTTTCCGGCAGCGCTCGCTATTTTTCCGCGGCGCTTGCCATTTTTGTCATTTTTTTTGGGGGTATCAGCGTATAACACGCACCCATGACTTTCCCCCGATTTTAAGGGGGAAAAAGTGCGTGTTATACGCCGATAAATACGGTATTTGAAGTTATGGTCAAGATTCAATTTAATTCAAATCTCTAAATGGATATGTTCATGCCTACTACAGTTTATTGATATTCCCAAATCTTCAGTTATAAACAACTTTTACACTCAAGATTATCTAATATATTTCCATTACACAGAGTATTTATCATTCTTTTTTATTAACACTATGAAAACTCAAGTCTATTATACAATTAATTAATTTCCATTTGTTGTAAGCAGAGTACAATTCTTTCTCGCATCATCTGTACTTCAATATTATACTCTAATAATTTTGTCAGATATTCTGTATTTGTTGATATTCAATGTTTCTAAAATAAAAAAAAACGTTTGAACGAGTAAAAATAGGACACACACACACTTTAACCATCAGGTCCAATGAACATGTTGGGTGCTCTGTAGGATACATAAGCATAGTGCTTCAGCATCAAATGCTATTCAAGCAAGCAACAGATCACTAAGCATATATGTTCTTGCACCAATTCCTGATCACAGAAAAATCTAAATCTGGCTCAATCTTACACTGACGATTTACACAAGCAGATCTCCTGTATGCTTTCCAATGTGGATTCAAATACTTTACTGAATAAAATCAACTAAACTGAAATGCAAGTCTTGACACTATTATGTAGCAAAGTGGTGAAAACGAATCACATATGGTCTTCTACTAAGAAAAAATCCAAAGAACTGCTAAATACATGCAATTACCATTTTAAAAACAATAGGCAAGCTTATATTATCTAAAATTGCTGTCTGTTTTTTTTTTTTTCAATCTGAATCTAGTATATAACATTTATGTTTTCAATTTGTGCCACAAAATTAAAATACTATTTAAAGGCTATTATCATCTTTAAAAAAAATAACTGCACAATTTTTTTACAGGTAAAAACAGTGTATCTACTTTTTTTTTTTAGGAGCCTTGGAAGCATTGCACAAGTGCAGGTCTCCTGCAGACAGTCAGTGTGAGCCATCTGCTCCGTACATCGTACAACCAAGCAGTTTTACACTGACCGGAAGAATGGATGAACTACCACAGAGCTCAACAGCGCCGTGGTGGTTAATTGAGAACTACAAGCCGACAGCCGCAAAGAAAGTCAGTACTTCTTCTTTCATTCACAGAACTCTGAGAATACATGACATGCCTGTGTGGGCGGAGCCCCACATGGCCGAACTATTTTTAAAATGTGACAACTGGTACAGGGAACTTCTCCCCATACCACTGTCATACAGAGGGCTTGGATTGCTGAGTCGCTGCAGGACCAGGAAATGTGTTACATGTTCCACCCTAAAAACAGATATAACATGTTCCCAAAGCTAAACTTATCCTTTAACCCAATGCATTAGTTAAAGCGTAATCAAAAACCGAGAACAAAATAGGAATATATTGCAGCTTAGTAGGCTGTAGATCCTGCCAGTAACCTAGGGTACTAACACTCATTGTACTGTATCTATGAATCAGCAGCGTCGTTACCCTAGGACAAGAAGAGTTTTAGCACTACTGCATAGAAGGGGGGGGGGGGGGGGACTGCTTGGGATAAGCCTGAAGAGTTCAAAGAAACTCACTGGATTTCTGAAAGGATAAACAGTTATTTGTTTTCACTTATCAAACAGATAGAAAATGCTTTCATGGGTATATTTAACAGAAAAAAAGGGAGAGAGGTGGTACAATGTTATGGTTTACATTCACTGTAATGCTTGAGGTGATGCTTTGGGAAGGTTAGAGGTTATTTGAAGCTAAATTGACACGTGTTGGAAACTAAAAAATATTCTGGTCAAATTAGGTTGAAAAGGTTTGGACTGAAGTGTTTGATCAATGCCTTAGATCAGTGAATGTTCCATAATAAGATAATAGCTGGATTCTGCTGGCCTGAATAAAATTAATCTTTTAGGTACATTCTCATATTTGCAGACATGACAGTCACACACTTGGCAGTCCTCATTTTAAGTCTGTACATTGAGCGTGCTACCAGTGTCACATTTATACATACAGGTATCGGATGACATTCTTAGCATTGACAGATATCTTCATGCTTTCAGCATATAGATATCCAGCTGACAGGATCAGAATCAAGGAATCAGATAAGACAGATGCTGGTTAGACAGATATCTATCCAGCACTGACAGATCTTTTTCTGTGTCAGATTCGACAGTTACCTAAATGTGTTGGCACTTGTATACAGGCTGCTGTTATTAGCAAAGTGGATTGGGCAGAGCCTTGATCAGAACTGTTATTAAGAAATACAATAGAAATAGCTCTGGGTATATGAAAATGTATTTCATCAAAAGTAACCTATAAAAAAACAGATACTGTAAAAAAAAAAAAAAAAATAGATTTGTGTCACCTTTAATATTTTAGCATACAATTACCGGTATATATAATTTTTTTTTTAAAGCACATGTAAAACTGCAAAGTTCTTGCAGGCTTTTTTTAACATGCTTCACATATTTTTTTTTCCAGGATGTTAGTGTTGATAAACCATTTTTTGGCTATATTGATACTAAGCCTGTACTAAAACTGGCCTATACTCAACTGTTTACATTAAAGTGCAGCTAAGCACAGACTATGTACATTCAATTGTTTAAATATTCTGAACAAGAGATGAAACAATGTAAAACAAGCACTGTCTGACCTCTGTAGCTGCAAGCATGGGGAGAAATTAATCTTCAAAGTTCACAAAAGCACTGAAGTTAGTTCCTCTCCCCTTATTGTTTCTTAAGCTATACAGTGTGTACATTGTGGACCAGTAGTATAAGAGAATCCGTGGTTTATAATTTCAATGTTATACAAATGCGTTCACTGTATGTTACAACAGTACAAATGGTCAACATAGGGGAAAAGAGGGAGAACTGAGGAAGTGTGGGATAGGAGGTTAGTATTATAAGTGGGAAGTCAAGGTGATATTTATTGAGCTATTATATGAGAGTGTGTGGGAGATTGGGAATTTCCCTGGAGGGGGGAATCATAGATAAAACCATTTGGGTAAGGGTGGGATGCTGGAAGTTGGAAGGGGCTATAGTAGGGATGGTGGGGGAGACACACAGGAGGAAGAAGAAAAAAACATAAGGGGTGTGTATGGGGGAGCCACTCCACATCTAGAATGATAGTAGTGAGCTTTGGCAGATCATGAATAAGTTATCTAAGGTTGCTAAACTTTCAGAAATTGTTCATACATGTCATTTAGGATACATGTCAGCTTACCATTACCCATTGATTGGTGGCTGCGAAGATGGGGACAACAAGGGTTTTTCATCCAGAGGTGTGATAGGCTTGTTGAGTAATACTTCTTGTGTTACGTAGTGAGAGCAGAAGGTAATGCATTTCTTATTCATAGTCTGCTTACACGAGGTGGGGTCCATCAAATATGTCCCATTGTTTAAGGCTCAGTGCAACCTCTGAAGCATGTAGATGGGTAAGCAGGAATAAAGAGCTAGAGTGTAATACTTTAAAGGATTCTTGACACCCTAGGCAAAACCTCATTTTGCCACCCCCTTGGCTCCGCCCATGTATACAGTGGAGATGGTGGGGGTGAAAACGTTTGTGGCACCTCTCCACCTTTTTTTTTTCCAGCTGTGGTCCGCAGAAATTAAAACACTGACAATGTATAATCATCTGTTGCCGTGTGGAATCTACATAGCTCAGCTCATACAGACATAAGCCCCATGTGTCACATATCATCTTTTTTATGGTATATAGCTATTTATAGCAGATCACTAATAATATAATATAGAAATAATAATCAAACCCTCTACAGCAAACTCATTTATTCTGTGCAACACAGACAATTCAGCCTCCAGACATAGAGGTGTCAGTTTTTTGCCAATATGACATTCAATAAACATTCTTGATAATCAGAGAATTTTGTGAATGCAGATGACCAATCCTGGCAGATTTAAAACATAGATAGAAGTGATGGTATAGGGTGGTGTCTACAGCTTGTGTCCTCCAGCACCAAAATCAAAATCTAATTTGGCGGTGATGAGATTTTAGGATTGGTGACATTGATCGGCCAGTTTTTGATTGGCAGGGAAAGCCATTTTAGAGATGACAGGTGGGGGTACAGTGCTGGCAGCCTGTACAAGGATACTTTCTCACCTCCTTGCCAACGTTAACTCCGTTAGTGGGGGCAGTATGTGCTGGGGCAGTATGTAGTGATGGCAGTAGGTAGTGAGGGGCAGTATGTACATGGGGCAGTATGTGCTGGGGGCAGTATTTACTGGGGCAGTATGTACTGAGGGCAGTATGCTGAAGCATTATAGAAAGAAGGAACTCCTGCAGGAGAAAACTTCAGTCACTCACCTCATGGCTACAGGTAAGGATTACCGAGGCTGCCATCTCGGCTCCTCCTCCCAGTGCAGTCCAGTGCATTTTCAGCCAGAGAGGACACCAATGTTTGTGGGAGTGAGTAACATCCCCGCCCTACCCCCATCTCGATCAGCCCAGGGAGAATCTACAGGCTTCAGAGAGAGTCCTTACAGGCTGCCTGCCCTACGAGGATAATCGCTGGGTACTGCAGCCAAAGACAAAGTAAGAGGCTGCTCCTGCCAGACCCCTTTGCAACCCGATGGAGCGGAGGACTAAACACACACCTGGTGCTGCTCCGGGGAAGGGAGGGGGGATCTGCCTGCTCCTTCTCCCAACCCAGCAACTCTACACCAGCAGTCAGCCAGATGGAGCTGCGGGAACCGCCTCCTGCTCCTCCCGATGCACTCCGCACCACACCACCACCTGCCAGGGGGAACCGATCCTCTGGAGGGGACCCACGAGCCTTGGCTGTGCCCCTAGGCGTCAGTTCACCCTAAGCAGCGGCCTACTCTGCCTAGTGGTAGTACCGGCCCTGAAAGGACTTTATATACATTTTTTAAGGCCAATATGTTTTTAGAGTCTTTTATGGTTGTAGCCTACATTTCTTACTAGTCTTTAAGATACAAGTTTAATCCCAAATCTGAGATTGCTAATGTCTGGAAGATTTGGCATGAATGTGTGAAGAGAGGTCAGGGTTAGGACTACATCATCAGTGAATAAGAACAGTTTGTGGTTTGAACCAGCTATATTTTACCCCTTTGATGGTTTTAATCTGCCTGATGTGTTTGGCTAAAGTTTCCAAGGAAGGGAAGAACATTCCTGCCTCATGCAACAGCCAATGAGGAACAGTAGGGACTCAAACCTGTAGCATGAGTTATGTTTGTGAGTTACAGTAAAGTTACCTAATCCAGGTTGAGAAATGGTCACCAAATCTCCAGAAGCAAAATACCTCAATAGGGCCAGGGGAGTGTATCAAATGCCTTGCCTGTTATCCAGTGATTTATTTTGAGTAAATGTTGGCTATATGAGTAAAGCCCCATACACACGCGCGGATTGTCCGTCAGACCATGTCCGTCGTACTTTGTCTGATGTTGGTTTTGCGTACACACGGTCGGACAAAGTTGTCGGAAAATCCGATCATTCTGAACGTGGTGACGTTTGTTGCCTACGACGGGACTACGTAGAGGCTAGTAGCCAATAGCTTTGGTCTTGTAATGTGATCTGAGCATGCGTAGCACTTTGTCCGTCGGACTACCATACACACGATCGGATTTGGTGTGATCGGACCTTGTTGTCCAAAAATCTATCCAGCAGGAGATAGGACTTTGTCCGTCGGACAATCCGACGTACACTGTCCGATGGTGCATACACACGGTCGGATTTTTTGACAACATTGTCCGATCGGACAGAATCCATGCGAAAATCCGACCGTGTGTATGGGGCTTAAGATGTAATAAATGACAGAAAGTGTCTCCAGCTTGCGGTCTCAGAGTAAACCCTACTTGGTCTTTTTGTTAATCATTAAAATTCACTGACGTGCATTTCACCTGTAGTTGACCTCCTTCTGACTTGCTTCAATTTGATTTTGCATTTCAAATGACTTGTATGGAATTGTAAACATAAGCCAGTTGACATAAGCCCTAAAGCCCCATACACACGCTCGGACAATCCGCGGACCAGGTCAGTCGGACTTTGTCCGACGTACTTTGTCCGATGTTGGCGTTGCGTACACACGGTCGGACTACGTTGTCGGAATATCCGGTCCGGAAGAACGTCGTGACGTAAGTCGTCGTCCACGAGATTACAAAAGGGAAGTTCAGCACCACGTCAGGCACCCGTTGGGCTCCTTCTGCTGATCCCGTGTTTATCGAGAGTTAGTGGAAGTTTGGTGACTTAAGATTCGCGCTTCTCAGTTTTCTGACTCAGATCGTTACTGCTCTTCAGTTTGTGCTTGTCGTGCGTATCTGTTTATTAGTGCGTGTAGTCAGTTCGCATTTGTTGGTCATTGCGGCCTATATCTTGATATAGGACGCTTTGATTTGCACTGCTTATTGTCTGCTCGTTGCTGGTATTCACTTCGTTCTTTCAGGCCTTGCTGTTTATCGGTGCTTTCTGTTTGTCCGTTCTGACCAGCCGACCTTTTGTGACCTTCTGAGCGATGTTTCCCGTGCGTACTCGTCGCCGAGTTCGTGCTGTACGCGGAATTGGTGTCGGGCTTTTAGCTTTGACCCAAGACCCGTCCATGAACAGAGTGACGAGGAGTATGTGGACCAAGAATTGGTTGCTTCAGCGTGACCAGTTCTCGCACATGCCTTTGCTTCGTGAGATCCGGGAGAATAATCCTGATGATTTCAGGAACTTTCTCAGGATGACGGACCCCGATTTTCACCGTCTTTTGGCTTTGCTGACCCCCTTTATCAGCCGGCAGGATACCTGCATGAGACAAGCCATTACTCCGGAGCAGAGGCTTGTTGCCACGTTGAGGTACTTGGCGACAGGGAGAAGTCTTCAGGATTTGAAGTTCTCTTCAGGTATCTCTCCCCAGGCCCTGGGAATCATTATTCCAGAGACCTGTTCTGCCATCATTCAGGTCCTGCAGGAGGACTATATTAAGGTAACATTTCTACTTTACTATTCCCTTCTATGTATGCTCTGTTTGCTAATGACTTGTATTTTTGACCTCCTTCCCTAATTACCATGATTGCAATATGTTCTAATATGCTGTGCCCCTTTTCTCCTTCATGCATTTTTCCCTTCACTTACCTCCCCAGCATGCTCTTCTGCCCCAATAGACACCTATGGCCTAGTCACTTAAGCAATGTCTTTTGTCTGCTGCATAGTATTGTTTGCCCCAAAACACCCCCTAAAATATGCACAAATGTTTGCTGTGTGGTTTACTTCATGTAGAGCCCCCTTTTTTGTTCTTTTGGTGGGGGGGGGGGGGGCAAACTCATTAGGAACCCCCTCCCCCAACTGCTCTGTCAGATGGTACCAATCCTTTATCTGCTGGCTTTCCCAAGGTCCATACACACTATATACCTACCTCTTTATAGTGCGCATCTTTAGGGATGAATTCAGCAAAGCATGTAGTGCAAGGGACTGCCTCCATACATTCCATTTCCTATTTTTTTGTCTTCTTTCCCTCCTATTAGCTTGCTTGGTAATTTAATAATGTCACACTGTGCCTGCCTTTTTTGGGGGGGGGGAGGTTGAAATGTTATTTGATCTTTCCTGTGGCCTGCCAATAGTGTTAAGTACAGAGGGTCTGGCCAAACTAGCCCACATTATTGAGCCATTTGCCAATCAATGAAGTGCAGAGGGTTAGCTGTCCACCACCCCCCCCCCCAAAACCCCTAGTTATTGCCAATGGCCCATCAGAAGTGGGGGGATTGATGGGGGGGGTGAGTAATCTGTGAAGGGGAGCCTCTACTTTTCTGTGCAAATACTTTCCAGCCTCCAATTTTATACAATGCTCTTGTTCCAAGATGTTGATTGTCTAATCTGCTTGCAATGTTTAGGTGCAAAGTGACTAATTTTTTTTTCTTGTTTCACTCCACAGTTCCCTTCCACGCCACAGGAATGGCAGACTGTGGCCTCCCACTTTGCCAGCCGTTGGGACTTTCCTAACTGCGGAGGGGCAATTGATGGGAAACACGTCCGCATCGTCCCACCGCCCAACTCGGGGTCCTACTATTATAATTATAAAGGGTTTAATAGTGTAGTGATGTTGGCGGTGGTGTCGGCAACATACGAGTTTATGTATGTGGACGTGGGGATGAACGGCCGGATATCGGATGGTGGGGCCATTACGCACACGGAGTTCTACTGGCGTCTCCAAAGTGGCAGTCTGTGCTTGCCACCTCCAGAGGAGAATGCCGAAGGACTCCCCTTCGTCTTTGTCGCAGATGAAGCGTTTGCGTTGACTCCCCATGTGATGAGGCCGTTCCCGATGAGGACCCTCACCCCGGACCAGAGGGTCTTCAACTACAGGCTGTCCAGAGCCAGAAGAGTTGTGGAGAACGCTTTTGGCATCCTGGCCAGCCGCTTCCGCCTGTTCCTGACGGCATTTAACTTGGCGGAATACAAACTGAACCACATAGTTCTTGCCTGTTGCATATTGCACAACTTCCTCAAAAGACATAACAGGAACTATGTGGTGCCCGTTGGCCCAGATGTGGAGGGCCCTCCAAATGCCGAACTCACAGCCCTTCGAGTGGCACGTCCAGGCTTGCCCCCTCTAAATGCCCGTGTGGTCCGGGACCAATATATGCAGTACTTTGTGGGTAGGGGGGCCATTGCTCTGCCTGACGATGTGTGAGAGGCATTTTTTAATAAATCTGATATTTTAACCAACCTATGATTTCATGTCATTTCAGTCTTCTTTTTAGCTTATTTTACTTTGACATTTTTTCCCTTTACCTTCGACAGTGGGAATGCACTTTCTGGGCAAAAGGAGGTAACAGTCTCTTCTTCCCAAAAAGATTATTCTCATGTTGTGTGTTTGCTACCTAATCTTTGGTCTAGAGAAGGTTTGTACTGCATAACTGACACCCAAAATACTCCTTTTCATCACCAGGTCTGACATGTGTGTATTCTCCAAAATGCTGTGCTCCGTGTTTTCGTACAAAGCACTGTGGGTGTCATTTACATAAGTCAAATCCGCTATGCTCTACAAGTGCATTGAAAAAGTTCCCCGGGAAAGAAAATTGGAGTGCAAAGTGGATTTGCCTTTAGTAAATAACACCCATTGCCCCCCATATCCTTTTCATTTTACATACATAATGCATTGTGTTTTTTAAATAAGGAAGCCACACATTTAGAAAAATAAAAGTTTACTAGGAAAACATTCCCAAGTGCGTTTACAATCTTCACGCCAAAACTGACAACATCTTGGTTATTTACAACATTGTTTACAAACATTCCGCAATTGGTAAAACCAGGCATGGAGCAAAACAGAACCTAGGAACTTGGAAAGTTCAACTTTGTAAAGTGAAGACAAGATCAGACATGACTATATGTTCAAAGTGTGTTTGATCTTGCCTTCATCACATGGGGGGGTCACCCCCGAAAAGTGGAAATTTGGAACATTCACACAATTTGGGACTGAAAATGGTCATTAGATGGTAAAACACATGCCTAGAAGCTTCAAAAGTGCCATTTTCCATCATGGGGATGAATGGACGTTTTTTGGGGGTGCAACCCCTTCACCACAACCACTTTCGTAGTTCGTAAAGTGTTTGCACCCCCAAAAAAACGTTGCCATTCATCCACCATGGTGGGAGCTAGCACATGTGGACACAATGTGTGCATGTTCCAAATTTCAGACAGTTTTTAAGTTGCAAATGTGTTCTGAAGCTGGCACAAATGTGTGTTAATTACTTGGTGCGTTTTCATATTTTTCCTAAAATATCAATGATGTTCTTCAATTTTTGTTGAACATCATTGATGTTTTGCTTTATGTAATCTAGATCTCTATTGCAGACCATTATCTCTCCGATGAGTACGTGGGCACTCTCTGTGGTAAAGTGCGATTTTTCTTCCACAACATCCACGTCACCTAAAAACCACAAACAAACAAAAATGGGGTGTTGGAAATGAGGCAGCCATACATGGATTAGCTTACCAGTAGCTGTGTTCTCCCACACTCACCTGTTGTGGTGACAATTTCTCCAAGTTCGATGATCTCTCCTTCCTCCTCCTCCTCCTCCTCTGCTTCTGCTCTTTCCCCTTTTTTGGTAGGTGTTGGTTTGGGGGTTTCCTCAGACGGCCCAAGTTTTCGCTCCCCTATGAGAATGTCCAAAAGGAAGATTTAGCAACACAAGCTATTGAGGGCAGAAATAGGAAATGACAAACATTGCTTGAAAGTGACGGACACTATTTTAGTTTGGCCAGTTACAAATGTCAACTACATGAATGAAGTCACTTTGTAAAGGTGCTAAACTGACTAGCTTTTTGGTAGAAGTTTGTGTGATGGAGACCCCCCTCTAGTATCCACTGGAGCACATGTGTGGAAAAGCATAATAAAAAGGGGGTTTGGGTGTCCCAGCACTAGTGCTCTAGAGTCCAGATGGGTAAACAGCTACTGAGTGACCTCTCCTTTACATTGAATAAATTGGCTTTACATTCTTGATGACATTTCTAGTGAGAACAAACTTCCTTTCCCCAAAAAAACACCAAACATCGTATTATAAGTGGCCGAACGATCGAGGTTGCGTACGATCGAATGCACACACACACGACCATGACAGTGGCAGAAAGATCGAGGCTGAGTACGATCGAATGCACAGACGAACCTGAAAGTGGCCATTTTGGAATGTACAACTTGGTAAAAATCAAAACACAATGGAGCAGTATGCAAGCAAGAAATCAAACACAAAACACAACTACTTACTTTTTTGAAGAATTCTCTTGATCTTTCTGTACTGATCGGCCTCCCTCAGTTTCAGGTCTGACCAGCGTTTCCTGAGTTGCTCCTTGGATCGTTGTACCCCAAAATTATTGTACAGCCTTCTCACAACTTTAGACATGATCTTGGCCTTGCGGACATTGGGGTTGAGGTAAGGCCCATACTTCCCATCATAGTCGCTCCTCTTTAATATGTCCACCATCTCCAACATTTCTCCAAATGACATATTGGAGGCCTTGAATTTCAGGTTCCGGGATCGGGACGTTTCTGCCTCCGGACTTTCCTCGTCCTCCTCCTCGTTGGTGGGATATTTGTGGCGCACCTGCTGTGTCCCCGCCATGTGCTCTCCCCACTACGCCGTAAAGAGAAGGGGTGGGGAATAGACGAGAAAGATCGTCAGGGGCGGGCGGAGTTTGAAGCATGCGCAGTGTATATAAAACGTCACACGCCTGTGTCGTAGCCACGATCTGGGAGACGAGGGGAGAGAAAACTCACACGAGACGATCGCTACAAACGAAGGTACAATTTAACGTTGGTACATAACTAGCCTAGACTGATTTGAACTTGAGGCTTCTTTATGGAGAAGATTAGGAGAGTTTAGCCTGACATAATTTATAGGGTTTGGTGTGTTGTTGTGTCTTGCAGAGATTGATATGAAGGGATTCAACGACATGAGTTTTCTCCCCCTCTTCATTGCCAAATACAGGGATTTTCCCATATTGTGGCAGGGTATACACCCACATTACACCAACAAACCAAAGAGGCACGCAGCCCTGGAGGAACTTGTGGAATTTGTCAAGCCAAGGTTCCCCACGGCAACTGTTGATGATATTAGAAAGAAAATTGGCAGCCTGAGGAGTGCGTATATCAGGGAGAGGAAGAAGGTCGTGAAGTCTGAGGAAACTGCAACTTCAGCAGATGAGGTCTATGTCCCCAAGCTCTGGTACTATCAGAGTCTCCATTTTCTGAAGGACCAGGCTGATGTCACGGAGCCAACCTCAACTCCTCCTTCCACGCTTCCTTGCGCACAGCCCACCCCTGATGAGGCTTCCGAGGAGCAACCTGGGCCTTCCAGTCTGGAAGAGGTGGAGGAGCCCAGCTTGTTCCAGGTATAGTAGTTTTGTTACCATTTATGGGAATAATGAATGATGTTCACTTAATTCAGGATCGCCAATTGCTTAGTTCCTAACGTGTTTGACATATCAACAGACAGTGGTGTGGGAGACATTTGGGGCCAGAATCTAAACTGCTGGGCTGAGAATTGTATGGTTTTCTATTTGTAAACATTTTGCACCAGTCACTAGATGAGAATTGTGTGTGTTTGATGAACAAATAACTGAAACTATGTCCCTTTTTCCTACACAGGAAGACCTCAGCCAGGAGGTGGCTGTGGAAGGTGGCAGTCAGGAGGAGGCAGGGGTTAGTGGCAGCCACCAGCTGGGTAGTGGCAGCCAAGAGGGGGCTAGGCCTCGGAGCCTGACTGACACCCAAACCCCTCCCCTCCGCCCTCCGTACAAAAGGGCGAGAAGGGGGGGTTATGCGGCACAGTCAGCGCTCCGGATGATCAGAGAGGCTTCAGACTCCCTACATGCCACACCCGCCGACGAGGAGACCTTTGGCTCGGTGGTTGTCACAAAAATGATGGGTATGGAGGTGGGGCAACGCAACATGTGTGAGGGGCTCATCCTCCATGTCCTAAATAAGGGTAGGGCTGGGGAGATGACCCCAGTCACACATGTTTGCCATAGTTACCATGCTCCGCCTCCTCCTCCTCCTCCTCCTCCTTCTGCCACCCCACCAGCACGACAGCCACAGCGTGGAAGGAAGCGTGGAAGGAAGACCTGAGAGTGACGACCTGCAATCAGTCTGGTGTGAGAGAAGATGGAGCCTCTTGTAGTACCAGAGCCTGGAGACCTAGATGGCATCTGCTGCAGTTCCGGATACTTTGGACTTCACGACCAGATTGCACTCCCCTTAATATACGTACTCCTCAGGCCCCCAATTTTCTACGCTTGGACAATGATGGTTGCCGTGGGGGGCCAAGACTTTGCAAATTCCCCAAGTTTCACCATGGCTGCGTTCCTCTTTGGTTTGTTGGTGTGACCTAAATAAAGGTTTTTTTGATTTGAAATAATCATTGACTATTGTGTTTTACTTTGCTACAATGACAGTTTTTCTTTGAGTAGGCTGGTACATTTCACTAATCCTAAAGTAGAATTAACAAGGGGCAACAACAACAAACAACCTCCTAGTAAATTTAAGCAAGAAATACAAATGTAAATAATGTGTTTTTGGTAATTTGAGACACACAACCCCCCTCCAAAAAAAAAAAAAAAAAAAATTCAAATATGTATTCCCCAAAAAAAAAAAAAAAAGACAAATCATGGTAAAAAAATAACAAAGATTCTTTTCCGTTCAGAGTAAAAATAAACATGTAGTGTATAAATGCTGCAAAGTAATAAAGAAGTAAGTTTGTGAGAAGTGCGGGTGAATAGGAGCAGCTAAAACATGTCATTCTTGTTGCATTGTAAAGAAAAAGAGAATGCGCTGCATTAAAGACATTTTAACATTGCAGCGTGACGAATGTGCTGTGTCGATTAGGAAAGGTAGTTTTACCTGACCGAGCGCTTCCGTCACAGAATTTCTTCTGAGCATGCGTAGCACTTTGTCCGTCGGACAAGCGTACACACGCTCGGATTTGGTGTGATCGGGCCGGGTTGACGGGAAATCTTTCCAGCAGGAGATAAGACTTTGTCCGACGGACAAACCGACGAACACTGTCCGATGGTGCATACACACGGTCTGATTTTTCAACAACCTTGTCCGATCGGACCAAATTGATGAAAAAGTCCGACCGTGTGTATGGGGCTTAACAGTCTTGCTGAGACGGATTACTAAAGAATAACAGAAGGGCCAAAATGCTTCAATTTCCTGAAGAACTTTGCTCCAGGCTCCCTCTGCTGCTGGTCATGTGTCTAAAAGTTTTATGGCCCTGGAAACAAACAAACGGATGTATTTTTGGCATAATAAATAAAAAGAATGGTCAGATCATCGAAAAAAAAAAAAACTGTATGTTTTGCAACAAAAACAGTCACGGACAAATGGATATTACATGTGACCTCAACTGCTACCACAGCATTAATTATCAATTTGCATTTTAAAAAATAGATTATACCAAAAGAAAATGTCTAGACAAATTTGTTGAGGTGTGGGGTATATGCTGTAACATTACAATTATACACAGACTCTGCGGAACCACATAAAACATTTTATGTATAATTGTGACTCCTCAAGGTTCCAAGCTATTATCACTGACTATGATATAACTTTAATAACTGGAATAGGTATTCTAGATCTGGAAAAAATATGTCCCTGTATTGCCAGGCCAAGCTTCATATACATGTATCTTGAAAATAACTTTATGGGTGCAAGGTTGGCACTTTTGATCAGTATTAGTTAGGCTTCATAACCTATTATGACCGCTGGACACAGGAAAATGCAAAACACTGCAAAATCTTGCCACAATTTTACCATGATTTTGCTGCGTTTTGTGGCCAGCAGTCAAAACGTTTCTATTCTGAACACGGTTCTTCAACGTTTAGAAGAGGGAGGTTGAAGCTCCCCTAACTTTAGCAGATCCTAAAAGCCTATGTGTACATTGACACACAGGCTTTTTTTGGAGTTGAGTTTAGGAACTTTGGCAAAAAAAATGCAAAAAGCTCCTATACTTAAAGTGGATGTAAAGCCGAAATTTTTATTTTATTTTTTGTCTGGCACAGTATAGAGTATGGGATTTCAGATCAGCTGTGCCCACTCTTGCCACAAAGAGTTAATCCACCTCGGAGCAATCCTCATATCTTTTTTCAGTGAAATAAAATGGACAAACTGTGAAAACTTTGTCTGTTCTTCCCCCTTGCTGTGATTGACAGGTGATTTACATATCTCGTGCACTAGCCCAAGGCATGCATTATTTTTTAATTCCCACCCCCACTTCTTTCTTCAGCAGCTCTGCAAGGATTGGCTGTTTCACACCTCAGCATGATTTGGCATGCTGAAGTCATGTGGGGACTTTTCTGGATTTTGACTGGATGTTAGTGATCATAGCAGAAGTTCAGTGTAAGACATACACAGGAGAAAATGCATGTTGATACTGGCATCATGACTTAGCCCACTGAGCCCTGGAAAACAGACCCACCCACAAAATCTGCAGTTTTTCGGGTCTCATAGCAGACAGAGGGGAGACATTTGACAGATAAGTATACATGCAGGAGGCATGTATATCCTTCCAGATAACCAATATTGCAGTAGTTTAGAAAGGATGAGAGTGGGTTTACATCCACTTTAAGTTTAGGAGCTGTAGTGTACATGAAGCCTTAGGGGAAAACATGAATTACATAATCTTGGGAAAATGTGTATTTTAACCACTTCAATACAGGACATTTTCACCCCCTTCCTTCCCAGACCAATTTTTAGTTTTCAGCGCTATCGCACTTTGAATGACAATTGCTCGGTCATGCAACACTGTACCCAAATAACATTTTTATGTTTTTTACCCCACAATTAGAGCTTTCTTTTGGTGGTAATTGATCACCTCTGCGGGTATTATTATTATTTATTATTATTTTAAGAGCGAAAATTTTGAAAAAAAACACAATATTTTTTACTTCTTGCTATAATAAATATCCCAAATTAAAAAATAAATAAATAAAAATGTCCTCAGTTTAGGCCGATACGTATTCTTATACATATTTTTGATTAAAAAAAAAATCGCAATAAGCGTATATTGATTGATTTGCGCAAAAGTTATAGCATCTACAAATAGGGGATAGATTTATGCCATTTTTTTTTTTTACTAGTAATGGCGATGATCTGCGATTTTTTTTGTGACTGCAATATTGCGGCGGACATATCGGACACTTTTTTGGGACCTTTCACATTTATACAGCGATCAGTGGTATACAATTGCACTGATTACTGTGTAAATGTGACTGGCAGGGAAGGGGTTAACACTAGGGGTAATCAAGGGGTTAATATGTTTCCTAGGGAAGTGATTCTAACTGCAGGGGGAGGGGACTCACAAGGGGAGGAGACCGATCGGTGTTCCTCTGTACTGGGAACACACCATCAGTCTCCTCTCACCTACACACACAGATCCAAAGTCCTGCTCGGTTAACAGGCAATCGCGGGTGCCTGACGGACATCGCAGCCGCCGGGCACGTGCACCGAGTCCCGAGCAACGCGCCGGGCGCTCGTGCACGCCCTAGACGGCCGGGAAGCCGAGGACGTCATATAACGCCCAACCAGGATGGGAGATCCCATTTGTGGATGTCATATGACTATGGGCTATGGTTAAACTGAAGCTCTAAATTGCCACCTACAAATGCCAAATACATTATCAGTATTTACCTAATACAAAATACATATTTTAACACACTAATACTTACCTTATTCCACTGTCCCTGTCCCTCACTCTTCAGGGATGGAATGTGGGTGGGCACATCTAGCAGTAGCCACATCCCATCCTGAGGATGTGGACACTAGCACTACACTGATAACAGTGCAGGTGGGAGGAAGTCGAGTGGTAGCAACAATACCAATAACTATAATATAAATAAATGTATCAATGTGCTGAAAAAAAAAAACCTTTTAAAAATGAAAAAAATATGTTTTTTTACTCACCTCTAAATGCCTATTGCTAGGGGGGTCCCTCATAGTCTGCCTCCTTCGGTGCCTGGGCTCCTGACATCACTTCCCTCGGCGCACGAAGGGAGAGCACCTCTCCCCCCTCCCTCTTGTCAATCATCTGGGACACGTGACTAGTCCCAGATGATTGCACGGGCAGTGACGGCAAGCAGCGCGGCTCGCACATGTGCAGTGGGTGCCCGGCTGTGAAGCCACAACAGGGCACCCAGAGTTAAAATGCCGGCGCCGCTGAGTGGAGGGGGGATGAGCGGGGCTTCGATCCCCCGCATCGCTGGACTCCAGGACAGGTAAGTGTCCGATTATTAAAAGTCAGCAGCTGCAGTATTTGTAGCTGCTGGCTTTTAATAATTTTTTTTATTTTTTTTAAGTGGGAACCCCTCTTTAAAAGATAACCATGAGGTACAACGAAAAGAGAGGTTTTCTGGCAGCCAAGTTGAAACCTTTTGATTCTTAGGACATTATTTATCTGTATCAATATGGACATTAACTGCCAAATATAACGTTTACCAATTATGTTCTTGTGTATTTACACATCAAATTAAACAACATTTAAAAAAGATACCATTTAATTGATTGGTTACTAATGAAAAGCTGAATGAAAAGTGGTCAAACCAGGTTCAAAGTATAAACGTTAATATAAGCAGACATAATATTTGCAATAAAAACATACTGTATTCTTTTGTTTTCTTATTAAATTTAATAACTGGCTAAAAGAGTATTCACACCATAGTGCATGAGATAGGCGATTAGAGCTTTGTTAACCTTTTTACTGTGGTCCTACAAGTAAGGGAAATATAATAAATATATTCTGTGCACAAAGCACTGATCCTCCCATAAATGACCTTTAATACATCATCAACATTCTGCTTTACTCTCTTATCCGCTTTTGATTTGGGCTTGAATTTCAAATAGGAAGCAAGGTCATGACCCCTGTTAAGGTCACACACAGAAATAGGTTCAGTTAAATACAGTGCAAGGGACAGAAAATCTCTTTTGCTCTACGTCTTTTAAACAAATTCACATAACAGAAGGTTGCCACAAAGAGAACTTGTAACATTTCAAAGAGCTAAGGTACCAACATACAACTAAGCGGCTGTTACACCAGTTGTAAAGAACACAGTTCTGCAATTTACCAACAAATAACCTTCAGCAAGTGAAATATAACTATTAAAAAACAGAATACAGTATAAAACACAGATCAATTCCAAGAAAGGCTGCAGGAAGAACAAACATAAGTTAATCTATTTAGATTAAATGCAGTTTTACAGGCCATTTTTCTATTTTTAATTTCTTATAAATATCTAATACATAAATTCTTCATCTTCCACTGAACTCCCTTGTCTTACCAGTATAATGGATGCTCAAATTGAGCAGAGTAAATATGCTGGTATAATATGTTTTTTGGGCTTTCAAAAAACACCTTTCAATAATTTTTATTATGATTCATTTTAAAAGGCAGAATTATTCAAATAATCAAATTTTTCATTATTCCTAACTGCTCAATAGCAGCTGCAAATTTCATCAGACTAATAAAATGTAAACATAATCACAAGGAAAGAGATAAAAAAAAAAAAAAAAAAAAATAGGTACAGCATTTTTTGTTATGTGAACTATTGCTGACATTAAAACGCAACTTCACTTTTGTTGAGAAACAAAACATTCTCCTCTGGGTGATCTATGTACATTGCAAGGATTATACCAAACTTTGTTGCAGATTCCTACCTTTTGTTATCCTGAAGAAATTAATTTGTGTTTCTCTGTGCCTCTGTTCTGAGAGGGTCTAATGGGAGTGGTTTCATAATTAACTGTTAGGTGTGGAGCTACTGGGCACTAATGAGGAAATCTGCTGGGCCTGCATCCCTTTAGACATGTTCCTATTAAAAGTACCTAAAAAATGTCATTTTTGTTGCAGGGGATGCCTGAAATGTGACTTGTATCTTAGGCAGACTTCTGGGAAAATTGGTGAGCCAATCACACAAGTAGGAAATTATGTTTCTGGGGAGTGGTCAGTACACATTCTGTGTACAGAAAACTCCAGGTATCCATAGTGCAATGTATTCTCAGAAAATGACATTGGCTGCAGATTGAAAACATTTAATGTTTGGGCGGCACAGTGGTGTAGTGGTTAGCACTCTCACCTAGCAGTAAGAAGGGTCGCTGGTTCAAATCCCAACCACGACACTACCTGCCTGGAGTTTGCATGTTCTCCCTGTGCCTGTGTGGGTTTCCTCCGGGTACTCCAGTTTCCTCCCACAATCCAAAGACATGCAGGTAGGTTAATTGGCTTCTGTCCAAAAAAAATAAAATAAAAATTGGCCCTAGTATATGAATGGGGACCTTGGATTGTGGGCTCCTTGAGGGTAGGGACCAATGTGAGTGTGCAATGTACAGGGATAGGGACAATTGTAGACACTCACTCAGGTTAAACTGGATGGACTGATGTCTTTATTCAACCTTACTAACTATGAAACTATGAATTACAAAATGATTAGTGTCGCAATTATATGCACTATCATATTTTTTCTTTATTTGTTATTTTTTTCCCCCATGAAAGTGGAGTTACCCTTAAAGTTTTCAATCTGCTTTCAGAGGGGGGAGTGGTTGAGCATGGAGGAGAGAGCGTGCTAGACAGGCTCCGGGCTGCTGCAGTGATCTGGACTGGCTGTAGTTCCTGATGAGGCTTTGACGAGGCTTTGATGCTCACCTGAGCTCACCGGAGGTTCACCTGATACCGCTGATGCCGGCTTTTACTTACATTTTCACACTCTCGTGTCCGGACCTCAGGACCGACCAGAGGAACGTTTGATACTAGACGGATCCTAGACGGCAGCAGCAGCAGTATCTAGGGGCGATAGCGGCTGTGATAGTGGCGGTAGTTGGACTACCTACCGGCTAGCTTGCCGGTCATCTTGCATCAGTATTTGGCCCTGGCTCTGGTTCTGGCTCTGGATCGGTGTATCGGTGTATCGGTGTATCGGTGGACCGGCCCTACTGCGGTAACTGCTTTACTAATTAATTTGTCTGCGGTTTTTGATTGTACGTTCCCCCAGCTGATCTCCCACCGCTGATCTGTAACTGACTGTTTCTCCCGCTGATCTTGGGATCTCCCATGGGACGGAGGAGGAGAGGAGCAGCGTGCATACCGCCAGCACTCGGTCCCTACCTCGGCCACCAGTCCTTAGCCCCCTCTGCCCCCTCTTTAAGAGGTCAGCAAGGGATAGCGGAGTTCTTCCCTATTGGAGGGCGGACACGCTCCCACACTTCTAAGACTGGGACTGTGACGGACCAAAGTCTAGGAGCCCTCAGCGATACTGCTGTTTGTGTCTCTCCCCGCCGGGCTAACAGCCGAGTCAGCCTACCACAGAGATCAGTAGGCAGTGACACTATTACAACTAATATTGAGTCAATTTCTACACCCCATATATTTTCTACAGCGCCACTTGGTATACCACCAGTACCACAAGTACCATCAGTACCATCAGTACCTTCAGTACCTTCAGTAATACCAGTGCTATCAGCAGTTCCTGTGTTATCTTTACTGACACCGACACCCGTATCTGCACCTGTACCTGTGCCTACATCAGTATCTGCATTATTACCAGAACCGATACCTGCATCCACACCTATACCTGTACCTCCACTGGTACCTGTAACTGGATTTGTATCCATATTAGAGCCATCTACACCATCTGCGCCTGTGTCACCGTCTCCACCCCCGTCGCAGTCTACATTGCTACTGCCTTTGCTGTCTTTGCCGCCTCTGCAGCTATCGTCGCCATCGAAGATGCTGTCGGCTACTGAAAGGAGGGAGAGAGGAGCTATTAAGAATGTCAACACCAAAGAAGACCGGGCAGCATGTATGGTTCCCCCAGGCGCACAGATAGCACAGATCATTGGTCCAAAATCTTCTGGACCCACAGATTGGATCGCACACCGTGATCCTCGGCAATTCGCAGATTCCACAGACTCTACAGACCTTACAGAATCTATAGAACCTACAGAGCCGGCTGAACCAGGTACATTAAATAGAAATATGAATGTTAATGTAAAGGGGATAGACTCTGTAACACATCATTCAGCACCCCTTACCACCACTGAGGGGGGTTGCATGGACACAGTAAGGGAGGTAAAAGGTGACACTAGATGCAAAGAAACAGGAGCAGAGGTGGGAGATTTATGGGAGTATCTTAGAGCTCTACCAACTCGCAAGGAGATGGAGGCTTTTGTACAACGTTTAGAACATGGTTTTCATAACGAACTTCACACTGTTAACACAGAACTACAGGCAACTGGGCTGAAATTGACAGAAGTGGAGCACTCAGTAGATACACTAACAGACCATGTCCACCTATAGGAACAACGCATAGATGCCCAAGAATCTCAAATATACACATTGTTTCAGCTAATGGAAAATCAAGTTAACCGTAACAAAGGAAACAATATTAGGATCAGGGGTTTGCCTGAGACAGTTGGGACAGAAGAACTAGCTCTAACAGTTAACAAAATGTTTACATCACTACTGGCGAGACCAGAAGAACCAATTATAGAGCTAGACAGAGTGCATCGGTCTCTCGGACCACGCAACACAGATCCAGATAAACCAAGGGACATCATTTGCCGTGTTCATTTTTTTAGAGACAAGGATGAAATTATGAGAAAGTCTAGAGAGAAGGGACAAATTAAAGTTAAGGAGAATTCTATTCAACTATTACAAGATTTATGTCCATTTACATTGGAGAAGAGGAAGGCATTGAGGCCATTACTTAAAATACTGCAAGATCACAATATTGTTTATCGCTGGAATTTTCCTTTTCAATTGCAAATTAAAAATGAAGGCAGGTGGATGAACCTACGTGACCCATCAGACATACCGACAATACAATCTGCTATGGGATTGCCAGACCTCCCCCCAATAATTTGGCCACGGACATATACACCGTTTAGAAGGACTGAACGTCGGGGGGGGGGGGGTGAGGCAACAAAACGGCCAGACAATAGCAAAGATTAACTAGCTAATAAAAACAAAGGAACAAGAATTGACTATAGAACGGCTTGTCTGGAGAGTTTGGTTGGATGGGTCTCACCCTTCTTTTTTTTCTCTTTTATTTTTTGTTGTTTCTCTCTCCTCTAGCTCTTTCTTTCCTCCTCTTTCCTCATGTTCCCCTTCTTCTACTCCTTTTTTATATGTTCTCTCCGTCATTGCCGCTCTTTATTCTCTCTCACCCCCTCCTCTCATATGAGTCAAGGTTTAAAGGGAACTATCAATTCCAGTTCCGTAATACCTGTGCTATTGTAAACCCCTGGAATTTAAAATATACTGAGCGACTCTCTATGTAGTTTGATAAGCGATTTTTAGAGCGAGGTATATACGAGGGGTGGTATTAACCAGAGCCCCGGACCTATGGTAAAAGGTTTAAAGGTTTATGACGTATAGCTTATAGTATTAAATATAGATATGAATGTAGTGCAGATTATCTGCGTGTGTACTTATGTGCTATTCTTATTGTACTATCACTTCCCCTGGAGGTATGCGGGCAATGATATGTTTGAGTTGTATGCGAGGGAGAGGGGGGCGGGAGGGAGAAGGGGGGAGGACGGGGGAGAGGATTGTAGATATACTCAAATATAAATATCATCGACTATGCTATAATTGATCGACAGTCCAGATACACTGCGGTGAGACACCCTCCATGCCTGCCAAGTTTTTCCCCCTAATAGGTACCCTAGCCCTCTGGTAGGGCTTGGTGTTTTTCTTTTTTGGATAAAATCCAAATCTAAGGGGACACCCTATTTTTCTTCCTTTTTTCTTTCCCTGAAGAGTTATAAGATAGCATTTCCCAGAGTAGTCTAGGGATCTGCGAGAGGGATCCTCTCAAAATATATTTGTGTGTTTTTTTTTTTTCCCCTCCGCCCCTCCTCCCTCTCTCCTTCAACCTCCCTTCCTTCTATCATGGCAGCAAACTTTTCCTCTCCAGCTGTGTTGAAGCTCTGCACTTATAATGCTAAAGGATTGAATAATAAATCAAAAAGAGGCCAAATTTTCTATAGTATGCACAAAGCAAGGGTAGACATTTTATTACTCCAGGAGTCCCACTTCCGCACAGGTAGCACTCCAATGTGTTCACATAAACATTACTCCCACTGGTTCCATAGTACTATGCCGAGTTCCAAAGCAAGAGGGGTATCCATCGCTTTTCACAAACATTTACCGATACAATATTTGAAACACAAAGCGGATCCAAACGTTAGATACCTTTTCCTTAAAATTAAATTATGGAACAAAACTTTCACAATTGCAAATTTCTATATCCCAAACCAAGACCAAACCACAATAATTGCGAGGTACCTCAACCTTCTAGCAGATTTTGCAGAAGGTACTGTCCTTGTAGGAGGAGATTTTAATCTTGCCTTGGACCCTATTCTAGACACCTCAGCCCAAAGATCAAATACTTCATATTCTCGTGTGAGAGCACTTAAAAAAAAACTTTTTGAACATAGGCTACTTGATCTATGGCAGATTTTAAATCCTAAAGATCGTAACTATACTTATTTCTCACTAGCTCATAAATCATATAGTAGGCTAGATTATTTCCTGGCAGGTCCTAAAGTATTAGAATGGCACCCGAAAATGGAAATAGGCTCTTTTATTTGGTCCGACCACTCTCCAGTATTCTTAACAATAACCCCCCCTCAGACGCAGGGGACAAACTGGTCCTGGCGCCTGAATGATAAACTTATGACAGATCCAACTTGCCATAGGGCAATTATAGCTGCAATTGACAACTTTATTATAGACCATGAACAAGATGAAACTGCACTCCCTATAAAATGGGAAGCTCTTAAAGCAGTACTCCGGGGGGTGTTTATTCAACATGGCTCGCGCCTCAAGAGAGAAAAGTCTAAGAACATTGAAACTGCTCTGTCAAAACTCAGCTCGCTAGAAACTCAACACAAAACCCACCCTTCGGCAGAACTATTAGCTGACATATCACACGCTAGGTCATCTCTATTACAGATTTTTGACACCTATCATAGCTCTTACCAACAAAGGCGAGCCTTGGGTAGGTACAGATATGAGAACAAATGTGGGAGGCTGTTGGCTAATAAACTGCATCCACGACCCTCTCAAACTTTTATACCATGTATTAAAAAATCATCGGGAGAGCTTACATCGGACCCACAAACCCTCCAACAAAATTTTAAAGAATACTTTTCGGCTCTATATAATTTGGTTCCACCACCTTCCTTAGAAGATAAAGACATTGAAACTTATGTACGAGAAAATGCAAGCCCGATAATAGATGACGATAATAAGATCTTATTGGACTCTCCTTTTTCACAAGAGGAATTAGTAGACGTGATTGTTAACATACCAACAGATAAAAGTCCAGGCCCGGACGGATTCACCCCAAAATTTTATAAAACTTATAAAGAACAGCTATCTCCATTTATGCTTCAAGTATTTAACTCTATCTCCCATAATACCCAATTCCCGATACAGTCTTTGGAATCACATATAACTCTGATTCCAAAACCAGACAAGGATCCAACACTTTGCTCCAGTTATCGACCGATATCTCTGATTGGGGTAGATATAAAGATCTATGCTAAATTGATAGCACTCCGCCTCCAACCTCTCCTCCCTGGTCTAGTAAATACAGACCAGGTAGGATTTGTTCAAGAAAGAGAAGCACGTGACAATACGATTAAAACTTTTTTATTAATGAACCATGCTAGAACAGCTAAAATACCAGTATGCCTTTTCTCAGTCGATGCAGAAAAGGCATTCGACCGGGTAGGATGGCCTTTTCTCAAACAAGCA